>CM062816.1:172125833-172614898 GCA_031772625.1 Pinus tabuliformis
GTGTAAGCACATCTTTGCCCCTCCATCTATATCGCTATCTCCCATTTTCTCTCCTTCTTAATCTCTCCACCTCACCCCCTAAACATACACACTCTGTATCCATTATCTATCTAGCCCTCTATTTCTCCCTTCCTTTTCCCCTTTGTCTCTCTCTCTTCCGCTTCTCTCTCTCTCTCTCTAACACATCTCTCTCCATATCTACATCTCTTCCTACCTCCCCGTCTTTTCTCTCTCTTCTTCCCTCGCTCCCCATCTCCATCTATATGTTTATCTCCGCTTGTCTCTCCTTCTCACCACCAAAACATACACACGCTCTCTTTCAGTGTAAGAATATAAAAATTATTCATAACATGCATTGACTTTTGTGTTACAATAATTCAACCATAAATACAATAATTGATTTTCATCCTAAATAAAATGTTCACTTACCCAAAATATTTTCTTCCTGAAACTGTAAACTATTTGTAATTGGCTACATTCTTATTATAGCCTCTTTTATTTGGGGATTACCACTTCATATGTCACAATGATTGACTTTGGAGAAAACTATTATTAATTTGGAGAGAAACAGAGACAATATATCACATTTACTATAGTAGCTCGTTAAGTTAAATATTTGAATGGTCTATAATTTGAACTGCCCTTTCCATATGGTCGATATTAGAAAATGGAAAAACTAGTAGGTGTGACAATAAGAATAGTATTAAGAAAATAGTTTCAGATTGATCATAATGAAGATTGTTTGTAATTGACTATACTATTATTATTCACATTTTCTATCATTCAACATTGTTAGATTGCCACTTTGAACTTAAAAAATTTATTTCATCATTTTTCATCATTCAAGTTACTAACATTTTTCTTCATCTCAAGAAAATGAGGTAGCTAAGAAAATTTAAAATTAAATTGACCAAATTAATATTAGACATATTTAGCATATTTAAAAGGATCAAAATAATTAAATGTTCAACAAATTTTCTATGACCACACATGACTCAAATCAACCTAGATCCATCTTAACCCTGATTAATCAAGCACCAAGAGGGATCAAATCTATTGAGGTGAAAACCCTTTCTTCAAGTTTTGCACTCAAAAATGAGGTTTGCACCTCGAGAGATTTTTTCCTCTTGACGGACGCTTGATAGATCCGAGGTTTAGATAGATCTAGGCTTGTTTATTTACATTAAAAAAATAAAATCATGAAATGGATATTAATTCAAAGCTTAAAATTTTGTAATAAGTTAATTATTTTCAAGAATCAATCAATATAAATAGTTTTTTTAAATCAATTTTATAATAATGTTTTCTTAAATATGTTTTCTTTCTCTAATTTCAACTATTTAAAAACTTATTTTGAAAATGAAAAATTAGTAGACTCAATTGTTCGATGCAATAAAAAATCTTTTTGTTTTTATTAAATGTTGTATTTTGAATAGATTTCTAATACTTATGGAATTTGAATTTCAATGTACACTGAGAGTTATTGTCACTTAATCCAGACATAAAACTTTTGACATAAATAAAGGCTAAACATAAACCCTATTTTGACCAATACTTTTTATTGATTGACTATTTGTATTCACTAATTGTAAATACTAACTTTGTATATGGTTTTGTTGAGTTCACATATTTTTACTGTTTAGAAAGTTGTTGAGTTTACAAATTTTTACTATTTAGAAATCTACACGTTCAAGAATTAAATTTTAAAAATATTTTAATTAAAAAATGTATATTATTTACTTAAATTAAATTAGATATATTAAAAATATTTTTTACTCATAATAAAATAACTTAATGGTATATAAACTCAAATAATAACAATTATTCAAATAAATAAATACATGAAATTAGAAATGATATCCTTTTCCAGCCGCCCGTCCTACAGTCCCTGATCGAGATTGAGTTCCGAAGAATGTGGATCCCACAGTTCCCGATCTATCATTATAGCATGAAAAATTATTTTTTAAAGAAACATTCAGATATACAAGCATCCCTACATAGTCAACAAACTGATAATAGAAATGACATTGACTAGCATATGTAGTTGGAGGCGCTGCTGGATCCATTTCGGACCTGAGGAGAGAATGTTGGAGAAACGCCAAATCATTAGTCTATCTTATACTTTTGGATGACCATAAAACTACCACGCCCTTGTTGAGACAAATCTAAAAAGTGTGGTGCTAGATTTGTTGATGGGAAGGTTATGTATTATTATTATAGCTTTCCCAACAAACTTCTACACTCCTAGGGATGTTTAGTGTTGGGTAGGTAAATTAATTGATTTGGGGAATTTTGTGTCCTCAAATTATTTTCCCAGGATCCACATGAACAGGTTCGTGTCTTCAAATCATTTTTCCAATATCCATGTGAATAGGGACAGAGGGTGGGCCTGAGTTAGCTACATAAGGGTTTTTAATAAGAGTTTCTAATAAGAGAATAGATTATAATTTGGTTTAGAAAATAAGGGAAATTTTGATAAAATCTAGTAGAATTTTTTGGAAATTCAGATTATCTGGTCAATTTAAAAAATATTCCAACAATGCCTTTCAAATAACATGCAATCGAGATAAACATACCATGCAGTTGCTGAGAGGAATCTAAAAAGTGTGGTTCTAGATTTGTTGATGGAGAAAATTATGTATTATTATAGGTTTCCCAAGAAACTTATATAAAAAGTGTGGTGCTAGATTGATTGATGGAGACAATTATGTATTATTATAGGTTTCCCAAGAAACTTCTGCTATGCTCGCAGGGAATTTTAGTGGTGGGTAGGTAAGTTAGTTGATTCAATGTCCTCAAATCATTTTCTATATTAATGGGGCATTTGAATTTTTTTCATCGAAACTGAGCCTTTGATATTTTCACCCCAAGGGAAAATCAGGATGCCACAAAGGCGGTGAAAACAAAAAAATACCAAAAATTTTGACACGGTCAGATGCGGTAGAGGGGCATTGGTGGGTAATGATCCGCGTTATCTCCGTTTCACACAATTTCTACCAATTTTAATGTCAATATATATAAGCGGGTGGCCATGTCGTGAAGAGTGTGTCACTCAGTACTCTTGCTTCGATGGAGACTGAAATTAAAAGTTGGAAAATTAAGATCAAAATTGGCTTCTTAATGTCAATACATGTAGCTTCATGTAAAAGTTCACGACTAGGTCACTCACTCTTTCTGAATTTATATGAATACAACTACTGATTGATTTCCAACATGAAGTGTTATCTTACATCTTTATGGCTTAATGTTCCTTGACCTGTTAACTAGGTTAAATACAATATTGTACGCTATCACATTTGTTTTTGTTGTTTGTTTGCTTGTTTCAGTTATTCGAAGGAAGGAAACGAAAGATAGTTGTAGTAAGGAAGCATGATCATCACCAAGCGAAATAGCATTCTAAGAGGTAGGCCCTCTTATTTGATTCTAGCTTAAGGATATTTTCAATAGATTGTTTCTTTGTGGCTAGACCCGATCTCTTGGGCTGGAGGAATTTTTTGTGTCCGCACTGAGAATTTACATGCACCACAGGGGGCAAGTAACCCAAGTGTATTTTCATCCTCCAAGAGTTCGATTTGGATTTCATCAAATCCAAGTTGAAGAAATCCATTAGCGCGGACTAGAAATGGTTTGTACCTTAAAAGATACTATGCATGAGTGATTTTGCATAGTTCTCTGTGTACATGTTGTGTATATGTGTGTTGAGTGTGTTTGCAGTGTGATTCCCTTCAGATGTTATTATAGTTACATTAATCCTATTTACATTTGGTTTACATATGTCAGCATCCCTTCAACCATATGTTGACTATGTTGATGGCACTAGTCGTAGTACTCAGAACCCTTCTTATGTAACATGGGCTATATGTGCTATGAACTGTGAGTTAGTGAGTTTACAAGGGATTTGTATCGTTCACTCTACAAATAATATCATTGAGTATAGCGCAGGGATTGAATTTTCGTTTGATGCTATTTCACATGGTATCCACTGTATAGTTATTAGACTTGACACACAACTTGTAGTACCACAATTGACTAATGTTTATTCAGTTATGAGTACAAATATGCTTCATATGTTCTTAAGGGCTCACCTTCTGGAAATATATTTTGATTTATCCAATATCAACACATTTGTAGAAATCTAAAAACATTGATAGATGCATTACCAAATTGTGTTTTCGATAGATGTTTGTGACACATGTAATTCAATACACATCACATACATTGAAAAAGAGATAATAGAACCATAAGAAACACTATTTCCACACAACCTGTCTTATCAAAAACTATGCATGTAGTGAAAATATGCCTATATATATAAGCCTCCTAGTAGACTAATCATGGTGCTCATGATAGCAAGCCACTGCACAAGCCATCTTACTAATTCGTTACCTAATACGACTAGGGATGCCAATAGTATGACACTACACTCTCATAGGAATTGGGTCGATCATAATCTCAAATATACCCTAGGTCAACCCCTCCATGTTTCGCTCGACCTCTACAAGAGTCTCGGCCACATTGAGATCATGTAAGGCCTCTTGTCCCCCTATAGAAACCTTTACTCTTAATGGTGCCTGATGTGGTTCTCTCTCATGCTGAAGATAGGAGGAACCCATCAGTTGAATGGATCCATAGTTTAGTCTTAGATACATTAAAAATCACAATTTTTTTTTATAAAACATAAAAAATCTAAAAATTATCAAAATGTTTATTTTTTAATCTATTGCTCCCCATCACTCGCCATCAGGAAGCACGAGCTCTAGGTCTCCATGAAAACCCATCCCTTCATATGGATAGTCTTCAATCATAATGAGTTGCATGCGCAACCATCGATAAAAGAGTGGTGTGAAGCTCATCGATGATGAACCTGCATGTCTGGACATGAGATCCACCCACCTACTCATTCGTGGGACTTTCAGATCTGCAGGCTCGGGTGAAATATGTTGTGTCCTGAGCAATGGAATCCGATCTAAGGTAAATGAAATCAATATTGAACGATAACCAAAGTTCTTCAATCGTCCATCCTTTTCCTTGGTTAGTTTTTCCTTCATGTTTTCTAGTACTTCCTCACTCTAGTTGAATATTGTAAGCTCCATACATTCTAGAGCTTACTTCACATGATACATATTTTCCAAATGTAGATTAGCACTATTAGACAATCTGAAAATGATAAACAAGATCATCCTCAGAGGAAAATTGACCACATCCTTGATCTCGATCTTCCCATCCTTGATCAGTTGGGATCTCAGTCTACACTCTGCACTAATGTAATCCTTGACTGTGTCTCCACCCCTTCTCACATTAGATAAAGAGATGGGGGCACCTCACCTCGATAGACCTATCAAGAAGAATATATATTCTACCTATATCTCAAGCACATGTGCACCAAATTTGAATGCTTGTGCGTGAACATCCCATGCTCGGACAAGATACGCCAACTTCTCCATTTGTTGCCTCATTTCAGGAAGACAAAAATATTTCAAGAGCCCACAATCTCTCAAATACTAGAAGTGGAAGGATCATTAGCTGCATTTAAATATTCTTCCTCATGTTTTCTTTTCCACCATTATAAAGCCATTTTGTTCTAATGAAGACCTGAAACACAACCAGAAGAAACATTAGTGTAACTTTGATGCAAAAAATTAACATAGTTTTTAGAGGAACAAACAAAACAAGTTTGGGAATTGCACTTAGAGCACTGATCTAAGGGGATATAGTGTGTTGCAACACCCTCCTAAGTGTATTTTTTGTTTTTTCAACACTCCTTTCAACTTGCTAGGGGTGTGGTTGACCTAGGCAAGAAATTATAGCCCTAGGGCCCTTAAAAACTAAAAACAATTGCATGAAGTGATAAAATGGAAGAATGAAAAGAAAGAGGAAGGTTATAGCTCCCACTTAAAAGTGAAGACACTTGAAATGGTCCATTGGATTGGTCACAATCAAATGTAGAAGATTAGGGTAAAAAGCACTCAGAACTCACTCACCAAGAGGTAAAATCCGTAATGGTAAAAATGATTTAATTTTTTCCTATTTATGTTCATTTTCATAATTATTTTATTAATGTTTTAATGTTTTGACCTAAATGTGACTCAATTTTATCATGGATCAGGTACTTTTAATCCTCTTCCATGTACTTTTAATCCTCTTGTGGTGTTTTGAGCAGGTTGACAATTGTTTAACAAATTTGATGATGTTTGAATTAAAACAAATCATTTTGACCAGAGAGCATCCTTTAATCGATTTTTCGGGATCTGTAAACTTACGAAAAAGGAAACCCCTAGAGTACTCTTTCAGTTATTTTCAGACTCCCAAAATATGAAAAGATCACTGAGCACTTTTCTTTTTGAACTCCTTAAAGTAAATTAAAAGGCATCTACTCAACTATATAAGTTTAACCCCTTTATGGACTGAGATATAATATTTACGAAAAATGAATACCTTAGTCAAACATGGCTAAGAGGTTTTCCTGAGTATTATTTTCTTCCTTTTCGGACTGAAGACACTATTTACGAAAAGGAACCTTTGGAGTTTTCTTTTTCACCTCTTTTTTAAACTCTCTAAACATGAAAAAGGAGTCGAGTTAGACATTTGTTGGACGCATAAGAACATCAAATAGTGATGGACTCATTGAACATGATGGGATCGAGCCACTCCTTCTTAGGGTTCATTAAAAATACTCAAGAGGGATTCATTCCAAGGATGAACTTACAGATAAAGAATATGTTATCCTCCTCAAGCTTGTTAAAAAAAATAAAGAGGTACTGACCAAAAATCGTTGGAGAAATTGGAAAAATAGGGTAAGCCACATATTAATGGCAGTGAGTCGCTCTTGAACATGACACTCTTCCACTTCATCTTTGTAGTTGTTGGATTGCGAAATCTGCTTGTCTTTTCATTCATCACACCATATGAAAGCCTCCACTTTTGGTTTTTGTTCAACGTTTCCAACTACATTCATTGTCGTTGATATGTTCAAGAGAAGTCCCTTAGTTAATATCTACTACGATACTCTTAAACCTTCATTCCATGTTTGTCGTTCCTGAACCAGTTCCATATCAACATCATTTTGTCTCAAATCATGATACCTATTTGATGTCATTGATGGGGTATACATCAAGGCCCTCTACGATGGGTCGCTTCTTGTCAACGTCAGCTTATTATCCAAAAAGTTGACTTAGAAACTCTTCCTTTAGCACCTTGGGACTTATATATATCAATGACAAGTTCCTCACTCTCAGTGATGGGTTTTCATTATCAGCCTTCAACCAAATATTATGTGTGGTATTCAACTTAAACTCATTCCTTGACACCATACAAATTGTAATTTTGTACCGTGAGATCAATTAACATCATCACTAGTTCCTCTCGCATCTGTTAACGACTTACATCATTGTTCGGTAATCATATGGTGTCTTCCATGTTAGACTATGATTCCTTTATTCACATGGTTAGACTCGTAAATTAGAAGATCAAGTAAATAATATAGAAGACCTTGGATCTATTTCCTTCCATCTGGGTTGCTCTTTCAAGATTAATACAAGATTACAAAGCATGATGGATATGATCATACAAGCAGTCATCCAATCATGGATCCACACCTTCACATCAGTGGATGCGACTTCTTGATCATTCTACATGTAATTTTAGCTTATGTGTTGAGCATGGGTATGTGTCCCTTAGTAAAGAAACGATGATGAAAATGTATTGTAAGAAATAATGAACTTGACCAGTTATTCTTGATCCGAACTTGTAACAAGGTAAATCACTTTAGTCATCAACTATCGTTTCTGACATTGCACTTTAGGGGGACAATCTCTTATAGGCCATTTTATCTAATTTGGTCCATAGGACTGCAAATCAAATCAATCACCATATGTGACCATGTTGTCATCATCCCCACACAAATCCCTAAGCATGACCTTTCCAAATCCCTAAGTTTCTGGTCTAACTACCAAAAATCAATTCTTTTAAGGCCCAATGCACCCTTCCCCTTTAGAGACCTGCGCTCAACAACATGTTTCTCCATTCTGCATCAATGTTGATCAGCAATAACTTGTCCCTTGCTGGGGGTGCGGTAATTCTATAATTTCAATAAAATTAAAAAGGATCTTGAAGCTTCCTCTTCCAGGGGCTTTCTGGAGTTATTTTAACCATTTACCTTGGATAAGAAGCTTGAATCCTATCTGATCCTACCTTAGAGACTTCACCTCTTATCCCTTGAGTTCATGTTCCCATCTTAAGTGGATATCGAGCCTAGATTGGTAAATGAATAAGAATTCCTAAACTACCTGTTATAGACATTTTTGCACACTGCAACCCCAATCAAACATGTCCATAAACCAAGGGCTCCTAAGTCCCTAAAAGTTTTGTTTCATACCCTAAAAGAACAAGGTCAACTAATTACATCATCTCCCAGAAGTTCTCCATGAAAAACTACTCAGAACTGGTCAAAACTAGACCATCTCACCTGCACCATGGTCAAAGTGCGATGCATCCCACCTAATGCACACGGGAGGTGTGATGCATACTGAAAATCCCTTCTATGGGGTGCGATGGGTGAGAGTGGACAAATGGCAGAGTCAATTTGCGAGGTGGATGATCATGGAAACTTCCAGAAACTTCTACTGTGACACTTGCCTCTCTGAATTTTCCCAGGGATGAGTAAGAGATCATCAATCTCCAAGTGGAATCAAGAACTATCAGAGAGAGGACACTAATCAAATCTCAGAAGCTGACTCACCTCCATGCAATCATCTATATATGGATCCCTCATCCCAGAGATCCAGGGGGCTGGAATTTTGTATCTTGTAAGGAACTGCTGCTGGTTTCTTGGTGTAACATCATAGTGTTGGGTGATCTAAGCTTTTCATGAGGTGAGAAGGGCTTTCTTGCTGAGAGGATGATGCTGGGTCAGAACAATTGGCTGTAATCCTCTTTTCTATTCTTGATATTAATAAAGCTATTCAAGTTTTCCTCCACATTCTTGTATGATTGATGATATATGCATTTTTGTGGTCAATATATATCAGGTCCTATATTGTTTGTGATAGTAGATCTCTGTTCTTGGATAGTGTTATGCTACTTTGATTCCATAGGTGCTCTTTGAAGCTGGGTAGACGGGGAAGCGAGTGGCAAAGATCTATAAGAAGGGAGAGGAATCAAGCAAGGAGCCAAGCGCAAGACAGAGGTTGGTCTCCTTTGTTCCCCTCTTATCTACTTGTCATAAAGGAAAACGAAAGTAGTTTTAGTTTGTTTGTTTCTAAGATATCTACCAATCTTAGTGGGACTAGCAGCTCCGCCTGGACACTAGTTTTCCCGATAACAAAATGGCGACTCCGCTTGGGAGCAAATAGCTTGTTTGCTTTTCTATACTTGTTTGTTTTATAAACTTACAGATGGAGCCTGAAGTCAAGCCAGCTAGCCTTCAAACTGCATTTGCTATGCAAGTGCAAATTAGATCAATGCTGCTTCAGTCCATCTCCGGGTTTTGTTTATAAACTAAAAAATTGATTTGTAAACATCCTAATTGCCCTTGTGGTGGCTCTAGTAACCTCCTTAGATCTACCCCTGTGATTTATTTACTGATTATCACTTGCTCGGCCTAAATCCCTGAACTGTGCTGCAAAATGTGATCAAGAACTGGATCAAAAATCTCGCACTGTACCATCGCACCCTCTCTTCAAGGATATTAGTATGCATCACACTTCTCGAGTGTTGTAGGTGGGATGCATAGTAGAATCCCTGTGTAATAGGTGCGATGGTCAGAGAAGGCTAATTTTGCCTCCAGACTTTGGTTTTTCTTCACTTTTTTTGGCTCTATTTAGGAGTTTTGCTGTCTGTAATCAGTAGACCTCCATGGAAACCCCCTTCCTTGCCATTATTCCGCCTCCATTGTGCAAAGAACTGTAAATGTTTTTATGCATTGTGAGTCATTTTCAGTTCTCTTTTACAAAGAAGTAACGTAATTGAACTGTCATTTCTCGATTTGGAAGTGTCACAAGTGTTGTTTTCAGTCATAGAAGAGAATCTAATTGTTCTTGATAGTCGATTGCACTGTTACTCTTGTATTTGATTTGAATTAGTTAGTTTTTGAAGTGTCGAAAGCAATTTTTCAATTCCAAATCGCAAAGTGTCATCATTGTCTTCATTTTGTCTTGAAAAGAAGCTTGTTAGTAATGTCGCTTTGAAAAATAATTCATAATTGCGCTTGGCTTTCTTTTTATCATTCACACATTAAGAAGGCTAAAAACAAATACATGCATGTGCATTTGCATTTAGACTGTTTTTTGGTTTGATTTAGGACAGTGCATATAGTGTGTGCTCTCTGCTCTATGTTGAAAGAATATCATCTCTCTTTCTTTAGTAGCTAGGATTTTCATTGCAAAAAGAAGATTAAACGATTGTTTATCATCTTAGGTTGCATTTTAGGAATTGTATATCTACATCACGCGGTGAACCTGAAAGGCAAATTTCTTAAACAAGATCAACTGTAAAATAAATTTAATGAATCTAAAAACGCTTTGTAACCTAACGCACAACATTTAGAAGTCTAGGCTAGAGACGTATTCTGGCGTCGTAAAGCCTGGTAACTGTTGTTTTCATCACTGGTTGGGTGACTCCTCCACTTTGAGACAACAAGTGCTAGTACGGACTTGTGCTCCCACATACCGTCGAGTATATATTGGGAGACCACAATAGGCTATATCCTTTATCCATAGGAAGCCGTGTCTGCCACCCTATCGATCACAATTCACTGAACACAGCATTCAGGAAGATTGACTGTCATACCATAAAAAGTATTTTACAGTTTTTTGATTGGTTTGGTAATCCCTCTATCTAGATTTCCAGAGTAGTCTCTTTCGTTCCTTTTCAAACTCCTTAAAGGAAAATGTCCATCTGAGCACTTGTCACTTCAAGCTCATTAAAAATTGAAGGCAACTAGAGTCATCTTTTATTTTTTCTCGACTCTTAAAAATTGAAAAAACAAGTTGTGTCAAAGCATCTAAAATTTATTTTAATCGGAATAAACATCACCTTTCCTACGTTGGTCTTAGGTTGAGAAAAACGGAGTCCACCAACCAAGGATTTCCCCATGGAGGAAATCCTAGTCCTTTCTCCTCTTGGGGAGATGTTGGTGCACCCCATATGGCCACATTGTCGCTTCCAGGATTGATAATCAGCCTACCCATATGGCTCTTCTCGACCTCTGTCGTTCACAACATCGTGATTCCTAAGCAATCAAGTAAGCAACTAGACGATACCAAAGCTACCCCCCAACCTTCTACTTCATCTGATTCTCCCTCTCCTTCTTCCTCTTCGCTTGATGAAGCTGGTAAAGCCAAAAATAAAGTAACTAAGAAGGAGAAGAAGGGGAAGGAGAAGAAAGAGAAGAAGAAGAAGGAGCCAAAGGCGAAAAGGGGCAACCAGGCATCATCTAGTGAAAATCCACACACTGCACTGTCAAAGCCTAAATCTCCATGTGTCATTTGCAAAGGAGATCACTATCATCGAGATTTTCCTTGCATCCCTCGGATCTTAAGGGACTGGTCTCCTCGTTTGCACAATCCGGTGTCAACAACCTCTGATGATCATGTTGAAAGTACACCATCAACTAGTGAAAGCGAAATGTCGGGACAGAAAAGGAAAAGTAAATTCCCTTGTAAACTGTGTGAAGGCGATCACGTTGTCCACCGTTGTCCCTTCCTAGACGAGGCTAAAAGAGTTTTGGACGACCGTCTGGTTTCACCGTTACGGCTTCCTCCTGGATATAAGAAACTCTTGCCAAGTCCATCACTAGTTGAAAATCCGACTGACACGCCATTGTGGTCAGTCGAAGCGTCTATCATTGAAGATAAACCATCTGAATTCACACCAGACAAAAGTCAAAAGGTCGAGGCGGCAGTTGACCCGGTCTTGCCTTCAGAAGGTCCATCTTCAGATGATACAGTCACCGGAGAGAACAAGAATGACACCGTTCAAATTCTCTTCGTAAACACAGACTCCGATGAACATGGGGGCAGTCTACCCATTCCTTTACCGTAGGAAGGAAGTTCATCAGAGTCATATCTGGCCGTCTATTCGGTCCCACCTCCAAGAAACCTAGTTGTTTCCTTCGATTGGAATCTACTAGGCAGACCCCGTTTACCGGCTAGTGTACCATTCCAAATCATTACACAAATATATAGAATGATCATGGCCAGTACCATCATAGATGAAGGGGCTTCTGTGAGTATCCTTTCCTCAACTGCTTGGAAAGCGCTTGGTTCGCCATCGCTTTTGCCTGAGATGAGAAATCTAACAGGCTTTGACAAAGGAACCAGTTGACCGTTAGGGATCCTTCCCAATGTGCCGATAACATTGAGAAGGAAAATTGTTCACATGAACATAATGGTAGTCCAAGGACCCCTAGATTATAATCTACTCCTTGGACGCGACTATATTTATTGCATGGGAGCCATTGTCTCCTCACTCTTTAGAGTAATGTGTTTTCCGCATGAAGGAAGAGTGGTCAAGCTCGTAGACTAGCTTTCATTCCCCGGCTCACACATAGAAAATAGTCAAATACCATCCCTGAATGGTCTTTTCACGCAAGGAATGTCTCATCAATCCCCAGTCTGTCCACCTGATGAGCGCGAGTGATTCGGGAGGACATGACTGAAACCCACGGGGCATGCACCCTGGTCTGTTTCGGCAGAAAACCTTGGGCATAGGGTAGGTTTCCGCGAAGGATATATGACTGGTTTATGAGATTAGACTGGAATAAGATTCCTTCATCAAAGTTATGTGAGTGGAGCAAGTTGCACCACTCACCTTTGTCTATTTTGGTAAACATCACCGAGGAAGTGTTTTGTCTGCAATGCGGATGGAACAATCTTTGGTAGCCTGGGAATTTTTCGCTATACCTGGGGGCATGCAAACCTCTTGTGAGCAAGCGAGAAACAACCAACTAACATTAACTCTATGATTCTGCTGACTTCAACCGCCTAGGTCGGGTGAGTGGTCGAATCGACCATTCATCTTCGCAGGGGCCACCATGGCACCAGCAAAGTAAAGGAAAAAGTTTCCTACCTAACCTTGGTAGTGATCTTGGTAGTTAAGTAGGGGGGCGTAGTTGGTCGTTCCTAGCTTGCATGCGAGAGGCGTCGGGGCAAAGCTTTGAAAGGTGCAAGCTCCATAAAAAATGGCATCTTAGATGAGACATCCTTATTATATGACTGGATCGAGCAGTTTTTATGTGGAGTTCAAGCTCGTTAAAAATTAAACATAAGCAATGAGCAAATGTTTCCCCCAGAGTTTAAGCTCATTCATTAAAAAATGAACCAATTTCCGATAAATAACCATCGTGAATGCATTATCATCAGCCTTTGAAGCCTTGGTCGTGTTCTCATCATCACCTCCACTCTGTATTGGTCGATCATTCACCTCCATTTGATTGTTTACCCTTTTTGAGGAACAGCTGCGAAGAGTGATCCTGTTAGCCATCCTTGTGACACTGCCGTGATTGGAAAATTCCAAACCTTACCTGGAATCAGCTGCTACCCAAATTTATCACTCATTCCTCGAAAAACGAGTCTCCTTTAAGCTCTTTTCATCTGACTCGTAAAATATGAAAAGATTACTGAGTAATTGGCCTCTCCAGCTCGTTAAAGTGACCGGAAGTGCTAAATTTTAATCTTTTTGGACCTGAGGGATTATTACACAAAAAGATCGAGCGCTTGTTTTGTTCGACTCGTTAAAATTACCGAAAATTCATCCCTTTTGTATTATTTTATACTTTTTCAGACTTAAGGGATTATATGATGAAAAAGGATTGTTGGAGGTTTCTTTACGTCCCTTTCAGACTCTCTAAAATTGAAAAGGACCGAGTTATCTTTGTCATTAAACCCGTTAAAACTGAATAGCGACAAACTTGTCCACACAGACAAGAACGAGTTTCACTATCACTAGGCTCGTTAAAACATAGAGATGGGTTTGCCCGAAGGGCAAATTATAGAACAAGCATATGTTATCCTCCTCAAGCTTGAAAAAAATAAAGAGGTACTGGTCAGCAATGATTGGGGAAAAATTGGGAAGAAAACTTGAAGAAACTTTATTGGTAGCAAGTCGCTCTTGAACATGAAACTTTCACTCCACATCCGATTCGGTTGGGTTGTTCCATTCACTGGTCATATCACCATTGGTCCATCACACCATCCACATTCGGGGTTAACGCTACCAATCCATATGTCAGTGTCGCCGGTATGTTCAAGAGAAGTCGCTCAGAGAATTCACCTGTGTCTCATTCACTGCAATACATTTATGCTCCATTCTTTCATGACAACCACCCTGAACCTTATATCACAAATCGTTTTCACCTCCATTAAAATCATTTGCTTCGTTCCGTGTCGTAGATGTGGGATTCATTAAGGCCCTCCTACGATGGATCGCTTCTTGTCGACATCAACGCATTCTCCAGGAAGTCGATCTAGGAACAACCCTTTCAGTACTTTGAAGCTTGCATACCTCAATGGCAAGTTTCTCACTTTCGGCGACAGGTTTACATCAATGGCCTTCGACCGAAATATTTTGCGTGGTTTTCGATGCCAAGTCCCTTATTCACACCACGTGAATTGTACTGTAGTACCTTGAGGGTCATCATCATTATCGGTGATTCCTCTCGCGCCTGTTAACAACTTACATCATTGGCTGGTAATTAGGGGATGCCTTTCCATGTTCGACTCCAGAACATCTCTCACATGG
Source organism: Pinus tabuliformis (assembly GCA_031772625.1). Classification (NCBI taxonomy): domain Eukaryota; kingdom Viridiplantae; phylum Streptophyta; class Pinopsida; order Pinales; family Pinaceae; genus Pinus; species Pinus tabuliformis. The sequence continues at coordinate 172,140,570 of CM062816.1, forward strand.
ATCGACTTGTACTTTGAGTGAAGATAGAACGAGATTGAAGGCCCCGGATCTAGTTTCATCCATCCGGGCTGCGATATATATTCAGGAAAATAAAGACATCAAATGTACATCATTGATGTACAGATAATCATCCAATCTAACGGATGATGGCTCTACCAGAATCATCAGTCTGCACACAGATGATTGTCTATCTCATGTACATGAAAATGAATTTATAAAGCTGAGCATGGAAATGCCCGCCTCATCTAGATCATGAAAACATTATGAAGATAATGTATTGTATTGTATCTTATTACAAGTCACCTTCCAGCTCGAAAAAACTTCGGATCCTTATGATAAAGCATTTCACCAGACTTCAAAAGATTAACGACCTCATGCTTTAGGGGGCAATTGTTATAGACATTTTTGGGCACTGCAACCCCAATCAAACATGTCCATAAACCAAGGGCTCCTAAGTCCCGAAAAATGTTGTTCCATACCCTAAAAGAACAAGGTCAGTTGATTACATCATCTCCCAGAAGTTCTCCATGAAAAACTACTCAAAACTGGTCAAAAGTAGACCATCTCACCTACTCCATGGTCAAAGTGCAATGCATCCCACCTAATGCACGCGGGAGGTGCGATGCATACTAAAAATCCCTTCTATGGGGTGCAATGGGCGAGAGTGGACAAATGACAGAGTCAATTTGTGAGGTGGATGATCATAGAATCTTCCAAAAACTTCTCCTGTGACACTTGCCTCTCTGAATTCGCCCAAGGATGAGTAAGAGATCATCAATATCGAATTGGAATCAAGAACTATCAGAGAGAGGACACTAATCAAATCTCAAAAGCTGACTCACCTCCCTGCAATCATCTATATATGGATCCCTCATCCGAGAGATCCAGGGGGCTGGATTTTGTATCTATTAAGGAAGTGCTGCTAGTTCTTGGTGTAACATCATAGTGTTGGGTGATCTAAGCTTTTCATGAGGTGAAGAAGGGCTTTCTTGCTGAGAGAATGACGCTGGTTCAAAACAATTGGTTGTAATCCTCTTTGCTATTCTTGATATTAATAAAGCTATTCAAGTTTTCCTCCACATTCTTGTATGATTGATGATATATGCATTTTTGTGGTCAATATATATCTGGTCCTATATTGTTTGTGATAGTAGATCTCTGTTCTTGGATAGTGTTATGCTACTTTGATTCCACAGGTGCTCTTTGAAGCTGGGTAGACGGGGAAGCGAGTGGCAAGGATCTATCAGAAGGGAGAGGAATCAAGCAAGGAGCCAAGCACAAGACAGAGGTTGGTCTCCTTTGTTCCCCTCTTATCTACTTCTCATAAAGGAAAGCGAAAGTAGTTTTAGTTTGTTTGTTTTTAAGATAGCTACCAGTCTTAGTGGGACTAGCAGCTCTGCATGGACACTAGTTTTCGTGATAACACTACCATCCCTCTCCAATAAATTTACAGCCATCTACAACATCAGGGTTGGATTTTGGATACTGATCATGCCCTCATGTTGTTGCCTTCAATCTAAGAGAGTCATCATCTTCATGCATTATGGTGACATTGAGGTGTGCTTTATGACAAGGAAGGGACAAGTCAACTTGGGGAGATATCTATAAGTTCAAATACTATTCTTGGTTGTATACTCTCTCTTATTCATACTAATACAAAGAGTATACCATTTTCCTATATGTGGTATGTTACTTTTACATTCATGTATTTAAATGCTTTGTTGATCCATTGAATAGAGTAATTGAATTATCCTACGTAGATGTTGTGGATCCTTGGCTTGTTTTGAATATATGTGTAGGTTCTAGTTATAGAAATTGAAGCTACGATTGGAGCTTACAAGCCAGGAGGAAAGTAAAGCTTGTGACGAATTCCAAGTAAGCCTATTTCCCATTATTCAATTTATCTAAGGGACACTATATATTCTTTGCTTTCTATTATTCCCGACCAGGCTACTAAGTCTATGGAAGATTCTTTTGTCAACAATCATAAATTTTTCATAACATCTGTAACCCACAAATAGCCCTATTTATGTCATTGGCTCTAGCTTCTTCCTTGATTCTTTAGAGACACGGCACTAAACAGAGGCTCCAAAAATCTTGAAGTGCGACACATTCGACTTCCTCCATGAGAAAGCCTCCATTGGTGTAATCATGCCTAGAATCCAATGAGGAATCTGGTTCTACAAATAGATTGTTATTTTGCATGCCTTGGCCCACAAATGCAGAGGTAGGCCTTGGTTATGCAACGTCACCCTCTCTGCTCCAAAAATGTTATGGTTCTTCATCCTAGCCACCCCATTCTAGTGTGGGTTGTGGGGTGGTATCAACTCTTGCCGGGTGTCTTTTTTTGCATAGAAATTTTTAAATTCATTCAACATGTACGCACCTCACAGTAGAACCTTTCTAGAACTGAATGTGTTTTTTTGTCTCAATCATGGAATGTTGATTTTGTGTACTTCCCAAAAGTACATCCTTTGCATACATCCTACTACTCAAGTGCTCCTTTGGGGAGGCGTGTGGTTATCTACAACAAAATTCTCAAGGCCCCATGATGAAAATGGGCAAGTCTTCTATGCCAAAGTTCACCAACATCACATCTTTGCACCTTCTTCACCTTAATTCTTGATGCAACACAATACTCCACATATAGTGTATATAGGTTCTTCACGCGAACTCCAATCTTATTCACATGTCTTGTGGCTCAATGAGCTTCACATGAAGATCATTGAGCTAACACACTTTCATGCATATGTCGTAAATGCTGTAAGACTATTATTTGAATGTTTGTCATATATGTCATTTTCATCTATACTAAAGAAATTGAACTATTTCGGTGGCTTAGGTGCGTATCTTGTTGAAGGTGTGTTGTACTTGCTTTAATGAACATTACTTCTATGTGAACTATTTTTCTAGTTGGTTAAAAATTCTTTCATATATATATATATATATATATATATATATATATATATATATATATATATATATATATATATATATATATATATATATATATATATATATATATATATATATATATCGTATCTCTTTATTAGAATCATGTGTCTTTATTAGATCACTATTATTGCTCTTCTCTTAATGATTCACTTTTATTACCCCTCGAGTGAAATAACCTTGATACATTCTGCAACTAAACGTTCCACAAGGCATGCTCACTTGCTCATTCAAAAGTACATGTACATTGCTTTAATGAACATTACTTCTATGTGAACTATTTTTCTAGTTGGTTAAAAATTCTTTCATATCTTTCATATATATATATATATATATATATGCTCGTATGTCTTTATTAGAATCATGTGTCTTTATTAGATCACTACTATTGCTCTTCTCTTAATGATTCACTTTTATTACCCCCTAGTGAAATAACCTTGATACATTCTGCAACTAAACATTCCACAAGGCATGCTCACTTGTTCATTCAAAAGTACATGTACATTACTCTCTTGTGTTGACCATCGCAGCCAAGGCAAATCTCTAAGAAAAATGGTGTGATGTCGACTTAGGACTTTTCACTAGGGAGAGCCCCTTGCATGTTGGTAGTATCGGGCATTGTCAACACATTCCTTCCCCACAATTCTTTTGGTCTTATTTTTTATCAGTCAAAGTTCTAGGTCGATGACCCAACAAAAAAGTTAGGTTAATAAATATTCTACAATTTGAGTTATAAGGCTTTTAGATAAGGAATAACAAGAACATAAAATTAAACATATCAAGAAGGTTTTATTAAATAATGGATCAATTGAAAAAATAGATTTTGAATCAATTCAAGAAGAACTATACTTTAAGAACTCTATCTAACATGAACTGCAACCTACAATAACTATAACCAATGGGGATTATTCACACAATGACTCTAAATGGAAAGAACTTTGATCAATGAGTGAATATACGATTATAGGTCATTGGCGAAAATACTTCCCTAATCAAGGTTCTCGATCAAGAAAATTCTTATAACTATAACTAAAAAGCATTTTTCATGCATTTTTCATATTTCATGTGAGTCAAGGTTCCCGAGAGACAAAGGAATTATTCCATAGAACTATGATTGAAAAAAAATGACAAAGTTCATATGACAGTCAAAGTTCCTAAGTGACAAGGGAACTATGACCCAAGGATCTATGAACAACAAAGGAACTCTAATCGACATAGTTCCTGAGTTCATAGCTCATGAGGATCAAAGTTGTCAAGGTCATAGTTATTATGCATCATAATTCATAAGGATCAAAGTTCCCACATTGATAGTTCTTGTGTGTCAAATTTACTATAGCCATAGTTCTCCTAGGTCATATTTTCTATCTGTTAGAGCTTTGGAGCATCATTATTCTATTTAAAAAGTCACGACTCACAAAAATTAACATGTTCAAGTTTTCACATCCTCATAAAGTGTGAGTGTGAACAACATAAAAGATGTAAGTCATAGTTTTTGGATTGAAATTAAATTCTCCAATTGTGAGGAAATGTTTTAACATTGTTTGTTTGTTGATTGGATTAGTGTTGTTCTATTATGAGGGCCATCATTCTTATTAATGAATTATTTCATCTCAAAGAAAATAGCTTTCCCCATTTCGAATGTTGTGGCTTGGATTTTTGTATCAACTATACTGAGTTATTTTTATTTTCCTTTATATTTTAAATATTTTATTATGTAGAAATTTGAAGGTGTTTGGGATGATAAAATTGTGGAAAAGAAAGTACGAAGATAATTCTAGATTCTACTATAATTAGAATCTAGTTTACCAAACTATGTTGAAACCTAATATTGCTATGAGTTGATGCCTTCCACTGCTATAAGTCCCCTTTGTGTGAGTGCTTTAAATAATATACCTAACCCCTTCAAATGGTAGGGAGCTAAAAATATTTGATTAGGTTTGAATCTTCCACTCTTTGTTCATAGTTCTTGTGAGTGAAGGTTCTTGTTAGACAAAGGAATTATTCCATAGGACTATGATTGACAAACAAAGGCCATAATTCATATGACAATCCGAGTTCCTAATTGACAAGGAAACTATGACCCAAGGAACATGAACAACAAAGGAACTCTGTTTGGGTTAGTTCCTGAGTTCATAGTTCACGAGGATGAAATTTCTCAAGGTCATAGTCATTATGCATAGTAGTTTCGAAGGGTCAAAGTTCCCACATTCATAGTTCTTTTGTGTCATAGTTACTATAGTCATAGTTCTCCTAGGTCATATTTTCTACTTCTGAGAGCTCTCAAGCATCATAATTATTTTTAAAATCCTTGGCTCATAAAAATTAACATGCTCAAGTTTTCACATCCTCCTAAAGTGTGAGTGCAAACAACATAAAAAATGTAAGTCATGTTTTTGGTTTGACAATTAAATGCTCTAATTGCGAGGAAATGTTTTAACATTGTTCGTTTGTCGATTGGATTAGTGTTGTTCTATTATCTATGCCATCATTCTTGTTAATGAATTATTTCCTCTAAAAGAAAATAGATTGTCCCATTTGGAATGATGTGGCTTGCCTTTTGGTATTAACTATATTGACCAATTTTGATGTCCCTTTACATTTAAAATATTTTATTATGTAGAAATTTGAAGGTGTTTGGGATGATACAATGTTTGAAAAGAAAGTAGCAAGATAATTCTAGATTCTACTATATTTAGAATTTAGTTTACCAAACTATATTGAAATCTAATATTGTTATGAGTTGATGGCTTCCACTACTATAAGTCCTCTTTATGTTAGCACTTTCAATTATATACCTAACTCCTTCGAATGGTAGGGAGTTTTTTTTTTTTATTAGGTTTAAATTTTCCACTATTACATTCTCGTGCTTGAAATGTGCTTATAAACATAAATCTAGTTAATTACGTAAACATTTGTTCCCAGGGAACAAATAATAATTTACCAAGATTATTGATTGACCATCGAGTTAATAATTACAACAATCATGTACACTAAAAATTAGAAGAGATGATATTTTTTCAACATTTATTCTACAGCGTAATCCAAATTATAATTCTCAAACTAATAGTATCTTTTAAGATTTTTTGTTTTTTTGCCTTTTGAATAAACATATTTTTTATCATACAAACTATAATAAAAATGTTTTTGGTGAATTTAAAACCTTTGTATTAATCAAGAAAACATAATTAAAAAGTTATCCATGAGGACACAGAGGGTGTTCGAGATATGTGATCTTGATCATTTCCTATATCCATTGAAACTCATTGTATACATACAAAAAAGCTTTCCCCTAGCTTTAATGAATCTTGAAACCATTTGAACAAAAGAACAATTAGAAAATAGAACGCAACCACACCGATAGTGGCAACACCGCCTCTGTGTTGCCTGCATCATGCTCATCCATGAACGACAATCCATTTGTCACAAAGCGCAAGTATCCTAGGCATCAATTTTGCCACCACACCACTGGAACAAACTCCCTGACATCAAGCCATGAAACAAATGACCACCATCAACTAGGCAAAAAGCACCAGAGTTTCGAAAAAAGATCTAATCCCAACCAAAAAATGCAGTATGTCGATAGTTGTAATTGCAATGAAAACAGACCAACACATGGCCAACCAGAAACAAAATATGAGTGCCCATAGGAGTGAGACCTCATCCAACACCACACAAACTTGCTACTCATTGTCCAATGAAAACACATTTTTTGGGACATCGACATTAGACCTAAGAAGGTCTCCACCATCACCCTCGTTTGCTTTACTTTGTGTATTCAATGATTATAAATACCAACATTGTATGATGTTTAATATGGGTATGTCGAGTTTACATATTTTTATTATTTAAAAATCTATATGTTAAAAATTAAATTAAATTAAATTAAATTTCTTAATTAAATAATATATATATATATATATTTTTTTAATGAGTATTAGTTTTGATAGAGGTAAAATGAGAGAGATATATTTAAAATATTTTGTTTTATTGTAAACCAATAACTTAACGACTATATAAAGTCAAATAATTATTAATTTTGAAATAAATAAATACATGAAGGAGCTGCCGGATCCATTGTAGGACCTGAGGAAGAGAATGCTGGAGAAATGCCAAATTGTCAGTGTATTAGTCTGGATGACCATATGTTATGCATAACGGGCATACCATAAGGCAATAAATGCCCAGCTACATGCGTCTTCGATAACTTGATCCTTTCTCCCGAAGGGAAAATGAGGATGCCGTAAAGGCGGTGAAAACCAAAAAACACCAAAAATCCTGGCACGGTCAGATGCGGTAGAGGGCCGTTGGTGGGTAATGATCCGCGTTATCTCCGTTTCACACAGTTGCTACCAAGTTTAATGTCAATATATACAGGCGGGTGACCGCGTCGTGAAGAGTGCGTCACTCAGTACTCTTGCTTCGACGGAGACTGAAATTAAAAGTTGGACTTCTTAATGTCAATACAGGCGGCATTCATGACTGGGTCATTCACTGTTGGCTTGGCTGGGGTGGGGAGACTTGTATTAAAATCGGAAATGGCATATGGCCGCTACGTTATAAAAGGAAAAGGAAGAACGTTCAAAATTCATTCTTCATCGAACTACTCAGTGCAGCATCATCTATCATTTAAGCATCGAATCGTAAGGAAGAAAAGAAAAGAATAGTGAGTTGAGTTGAGTTGCAGGCATGGAATCCTTTCCGGCGTTAGCCCTTGCAGTACTGCTGATCTTGTCATACGCGAATAGTATTGTTATTGTGCGCGCAGGTGATCCAGATGCTTTACAAGACATTTGCGTCGCTGATTTAAAGAGCAAAGGTATAAATTTGCATTTGATGATGTGTATTTCTATTTCTGATGCGTTTGCTATCAATAGTGTGATCATCGATGAATAAGTACATCACCTAAATGTTGTTTTAATTTGATTTATGATGCAGTTATTGTGAACGGATTCCCGTGCAAGGATGCGGCCATGGTTACAGCAAAGGACTTCCTGTTGAGGGGCCTAGATAAAGCGGGAGATACAAGTAACATGTTGGGATTTAACGTAACGCCAGCCTCTGTCATGGAACTACCAGGGCTGAACACCTTAGGAATCTCCATGGTTCGGATTGATTTCGCTACTCCTCTCGGTCTCGTTCCCCCTCACATACATCCGCGGGCCACCGAAATCTTGGTGGTCATCGAGGGTACTCTCTCAGTTGGTTTCATCACCACTAACAACACATTGATCGCCACAAAGCTTGAGAAGGGAGACGTGTTCGTGTTCCCCAAAGGCCTTGTGCACTTCCAACTCAACATTGGCTCTGTCAACGCAGTGGCCATCTCTGGACTGAGCAGCCAGAATCCAGGAACTCAGCTGGTGGCCAACGCACTGTTCGGTGCCTCTCCCCCTGTTGATGCCTCCGTTCTTGCCAGAGCTTTCCAGATCGATTCCAAGCTCGTCCACCGTCTCCAAAACAAATTCAAGTCCTCCTCCTGATGTCATCTCATGACGATGTCACTTCTCCTTTGCATCAATCAGAATAGATTTGGTCTTTAGTTGTTCAATTCAGTTCAGTTGGTATTTATATAAAAAATAAAACCCCTCTCTAATTACTCTCAAGTCACGGAGTAATAGGTAGTCATTACTATCTAGTATGCAAGTATGGTACCCCAATATACCACATAAATGTGTGGTACCTCAATATTGCAAATCGGCGGTGTTTGTTTGGATTAATAAATTTCACAGCTTTAATTTCATATCCGTCTATGCAGACTTATCCTGTAGACTTCCTTGCAATATAATAAAAAGGATAATGAAATTCATTCGATCTGGACACCCTCTCCCCATCGTCATTCATATTTTCTCCACTTACTTTCGATATAATTCTCTACCACGGACAAGACGTTCAATTTGTTTATCTTCTTGTTATGTTTGAGCACATTATGAAATGTTAACTAAAACTCAATTCGAGGAACAAATATTTTGCAAGTGTTCGTGGTCATGTCTTCCATAGGTCATCATCTGCTTTTCCTAGGCTCTATGTTGCGGGTAAGCGTGGGTAAGCGTTGCTAAGGTTGTATACATAAGGTTTGTGGATATGCAACACACACTCCGGCCTTTATGTATTTAATATTTTAAATTAAATTTTAATTATAAATAAATAGTTTTAAAATTCAAACGAAAATGGTAACTCTTGTAAAACGTAAAACTTTTATTTGATTTTGATAAAAAATTTAGGAGTGGTTTTTAGTGTGACTTTTTGGAAGCTCTTATGGTGGCATTTTTCTAGTGTAATTGCAGGAATTTATTAAAATCGCAAGTTTGATGGGTAATCCTGTGCAATCGAAGTGCATTAGGGGTTTTGGAGGGTGTTGAATCCATATATACATTGCAGGAATTTATTGACATCACAAGCTTGATGGGTAATCTTGTGCAATCCAAGTGTCCCAAGGGTTTTCCACGCGCTCAATCCATATATACAGTAAAAAAACTAGTTTAAATAACACAAATCAAGATTTCACCTCAAATTTTTCCACCAGATTCTGGCACCAGAAAGTCCAAAAAATCGCACTAAAGACAACTCCAATTTTTTATACACTACGTTTGGTTATACAGGAATATATAGAACCGATTAATTGATATTCTTTTCCTCTTTCTACATTACTTCATAAAATTAATAATTTTGAATTATTCCATTTTTAGATATTATAAAGGATTTAAATATTAGATGTGTAATTATTTTCGAGTATGTATAATAAATGTAAAAGAATGATAATAAAAATTGAATTAAAATTAATTTTGGTTGTAAGAATAATATATGTGATGTTTCTGATTTTTTTTATTGAAAAATGGTTGAGTTATATGATACTTCGAGTAAGTTTGAAATCACTTTATTATATTTTTTATAACAATTAGAAAATTTTAACGATTTATATTTGGGGAAATTTTAGGATCTAAATTTTGCAGATGGGCTAATTTTCCATCTTTTTGCCGAGGGAAAATTATTTTCAGTTGTTCTTGCTCACGGAAAAAGATTTTTTAGATTTTGTTAAAACAATTAACCAAATTTTGTAGGATAAAACTATTTTACCTCAAAAACTACCAAAATTTTATAGGAGGCTATATAAAAGCATTATAAAAAAATCACCAAACATTTTGCAAATTACATATTAGGGGATTAGCCAATGTGTTTACATTCTAACAAAAAAATTCCATCCTTCCTATTTTCCATACTATATTTATCTTAGAGTTCAAAACATTTATTTCTTATCATAATTTCTCAAGTTTCATAATAAAAATGGGAAAGTTTCATAATAAAAATGGGAAAGCTGAAAGAAACTAAACACACATGAAATACAAACTGCAACTATAGTTGCTATCTACTCATGCAAATACGAAAGCCGAGTTGGATGATATATGCCTCTGGATGATCATTTCTATTTATAGAAAAAGTAGAGTTGGTTACATCAGTTAAACAATTATTTTTCCAAACGGTGTTGGCCTTTCAAATTTGAGAGGTTGAGGTGGTGTGATCGCAGGCAGTGGTAACTATTGGAAATTGAAGAGTCATGGCGGTGTGCGGGGAGGCCGCGACGGTGGAAGACGACACATGGTGTAATAATTACTCTTACGTTCTCCCCCTTAATTATCTCACCAAAAACAAAAACAAAAAGAAATGTTATTTCATCACAATGAAGTTATATCATACATACTCCTATGTTTTCCCTGTGAGTTTCAAACAATTCTTTACCCAAGGGTTTTGTAAATATATCTACAAACTAGTCTTCAAATCGACAAAACTCCATACATATTTCATTATTGCTTACTGATTCTCGAATGAAGTTATATCTTGTATCAATATGTTTACTCTTCTTGTGGAAAACATTAACTCATGATATTGCAATAGCAGATTTGTTGTCACAAAAAGTTTGAGTTGGTTCTTTCTGTTCATGCAATAACTTGTTCAAAATTGTTCTCACCCACACAGTTTGACATGTTGATGTTGTCGCTGCAACATCCTCTGCTTCAGTTGATGATAGAGTCATAATGGATTTCTTCACTAATGCCCATGAAACTGCACCTGAACAAAAATTTAACACATACCCAGATGTGCTCTTCCTGTCATAAATATTTCCTGCAAAATCACTATCTGTATATCCAGTTAGTTTAAAATCTAATTCAAATGTATATAAGATACCATAATTTATTGTTCCAACAACATATCTTAAAATCCTTTTTCCAACTAGCTAATGGGTATTCTTTGGAGACTCCATGAATCTGGAAATTAAACTTACAACAAACATTATATCGGGCCTTGTTGCTGTCAAATACATAAGACTTCCAACCAATTTCTTATACAAGGTTGGGGTTACAACTGGCTTACAATTTTCCATCCTTAACCTTTTCAATATATCCTTTGCATACTTAGATTGACAAATGAAAATACCATCTTCATATTGAGTTACTTCAATACCAAGAAAATATTTCATTAGGCCTAAATCAGTCATATCAAATTATGTTTTCATGTTTGTCTTAAAATCATCTATTGAGAGATCTCGAGTGAAAATCAAATTATCAACATACAGGCACACAATAAATTTTTTACCTTTCCCATTTAATTTTGTATACAAAGTTGGCTCACTTGGTGATCCAAGAACTTTTACTTATAGATGCATCAGAATTACATATAACAGAGTTAATTAACCATGGAACTTAAAAGCACATAAAATGCGGAAATAATCAGAAGAACACAAAAACCATGACACAATGATTTGACTACGGAGTTTTTCCAATTTGGACTATGTCTTCGGACCCTGCTCAATTGTGGGGAGGCCTTCCTTTTATTAGTGGCATAAAAGAGATAAAAGTACAACAACAAGAAATTTCAACCCTTATAACTCCAAGTTGATAGATGGGTAGAGAACGGAGAGCCCAACTTTGAAAACAAATAGAACCACTAAAATCCTAGCGAAAAATAGTGCAAAAATGCCTATCCAAACTCTCAATTTGGATAATCGGGCCTTCTGCAACCTTCTCGAAATCTCCATACTGCTCAACGCAAGGTTCTGACCTGCTGCCAGGGTCAGGCCCTGCTGTATGCAGTAAAATCAGTGTATTCATCTAGTCCTCCTCTGCCTTTCTCCAAAAAAACAGTCATATATACAAGATCATGGTGGCATCCCTCAAAATCGAGGTAGTTTCAACATAATACCCAAGGTAAGTAGGGGGGAGTGAGCGTGAAGGATTCATGGAAACCATCCTTCCACAATAGTAATACACTCTCCAGCAACCCATTTCAACAATGCATGACTCTCACCGGCGGGTTCATTGATGGTCCCAACTTATTGGCGAAGAATCCAATGCACAGACATAGCATCATGTGATAACTATGGACCCGACAAGAAGATTCACCATATAACATAATGTTTTTGTGTCCGTTCGAAAGTCCCGTCGCATTATAGCAATCGGCATGAAACCCTTCGCATAATGGTTAGCACCCTACAACACCTGCAGACTCGTCGGGTTTATTAATCACACTGTATAATATTTCGGGTCTAAGTCCATTATTGCAGTATCGTAATCGGTGCCCACCGCGAAATTGTAATCGACACTTCTCCCCTAATCTATATCGCAAGCACCAGCCCTTGATTGCGATATATGATGTATATCGCATCGCAACTAAGTCCTGCCGGGCCGATTGTAACTCCTCCGGCGTATGATATGCAATATCGCAATCGCAATCGGGAACTCTAGGGGCCGATTCTTCCTTAAGCGCTCCTCCGTTTTGACGATATGCGATATGCAGGTTCTAGTGGCATCATGCCATGTCGTGCTCCCTTATTCGCTGAAACTATGCCATGTCATCTTCTCCCTCCTACATGGACAAGTCAAACTCAAAATTTGACTTGCTCTAACTTTGTCATTTAGACTTGGATTTAAGTGTCATTCGCACCATTGGAATTAGGATGATGAGCACTTCAATTTGATGCTAAGATTATCTAGATTCTGCTACTTTGAGTTTTGAGCCTTTTGTCATGCCACTGGTACTTTTCTTAGGATCCACCTGAATCAATCCTCCCCACTAAAATCTTTTGGACCACCAAAAGAGTTTTCAGTCAATTGGTAAGTGAGGAAATTTTTCCCTCACTTTTTCCTTCTCCATCCATTGAGCTTTGCTTGGATGTATTCCTTTAAAGCCAACACGGATGTACTCCACATCTCCTTGTTGTGAACTTCTAGTCCTCTGGTTGAGTATGATATCTTCGAGCAACTTATCTAGATACTCGGGTGTAAAATCATCCATTGTAGGGATTTGTGCAACCTCTTTGGTATCCATAATCAATGGAGGTTCATAATTCTTCAGGTTTTCCACATTTACCACGGAGTACATTTGCATATAAGTAGGCAAGTCAAGACGAAAAACATTGTAGATTTTTGCTAAAATCTAATAAGATTTTTTGGAAATTCAGATTATCTCGGCAATTAAAAAAACATTCCAACAATATCTTTCGAATACCCTGCAATTGAGATAAACATACCATGTTCATGGAGACAGTTATGTATTATTATAGGTTTCCTAAGAAACTTCTGCTAAGCTCTCAGGGAATTATAGGTTTGCCAAGAAACTTTCGCTACGCTCGTAGGGAATTTTAGTGGTGGGTGGGTAAGTTAGTTGATTCAATGTCCTCAAATCATTTTCTATATTAATGGGGCATTTGAATTTTTGTCATAGAAACTGATCCTTTGATCTTTTCTCCCCAAGGGGAAATGAGGATGTCGCAAAAGCAGTGAAAACAAAAAATACCAAAAATCTGACATGGTCATATGCGGTAGAGGGGCATTAGCGGGCAATGATCCACGTTATCTCCATTTCACACAATTTTAATCTGAGGCGGCCGGCCGTGTCGTGAAGAGTGCATCACTCAGTACTCTTGCTTCTACGGAGACTGAAATTAAAAGTTGGAAAATTAAGATCAGCATATGGCTTCTTAATTTCAATACAGGCGGCATTCATGACTGGGTCATTCACTCTTGGCTTGGCTTGGGTGGGGAGACTTGTATTAAAATCAGAAATGGCATATGGCTGCTACGTTATAAAAGGAAAAGGAAGAACGTTCAGTTGAAAATAATTAATATTATTTTGTATTAATGGAGAAATTGTTACACAAGTTGTAACGTATCTCCTTAGTTTAGGATTTGTTCCTAGAGTTTAGGAGTGTGGTTGCAACTCCCTGATATCTAGTAAAGTACTTAATGATGTAATTGCTCATTTGATGAAGTACAGTGTACGGAGAGAATTCTCTTTCTTTGAGTGCAGTCTCCATGTACAGTACTCACCTGTGAGCTGTAACTCCTTCTTTTTCAATTCAAGTCTTATTTTTATCTTGGTATCAGAGCACAGAGTAGGGATAGCCTTAATTTTTCTTTTTAGGATGCATCATTGATTACAGAACTGTACTGGCAGTGGAGTGTACAGAAGCATTTGTAGGATCAGGTGGACTACAGTAGGACCTGGAGCATAGGTCTCAGATGACTAATCATCTCTGAGTGCAAGAAAGTGTTGGCGCGGTTTTGTCGCGAACAGTCGCACCATTTTTTGAGCAGAAGCAGCAGCTGGCATGGTTTATTAAGGAACAGACACGCCACTTGGCGCAGTTTTGAGGGTGATAAGTGTGCCAGAGCCTTTTTTAATCTGCATAGAAATTATTTATTTTCATCCAAGTCAAATCCTTCTAGTTGATCCATGTATACTTCTTGTTTTAGATCTCCATTTAGAAAGGTTGACTTGACATCCATTTGATATAGTTTGAAAAAATTTGAACAAGAAAATGCTAAAAACATCCCTATAACCTCTAGTCTAGAAGTAGGAGCAAAAGTCTCTTCAAATTCAATTCCTTGAATTTGAGTGTACCCCTTGCACACAAATCTAGCCTTATTTCTAATTATTTGTCCATCATCATTCATTTTGTTCTTTTTCACTAACTTGGTTCCTATGGCATTCTTTTGCTTTGGACAAGGTAGTAGCTCCCATGTTCCATGCTTTTTAATTTGGTTCATCGCTTCTTCCATCGCCTTTATCTAGTGAGGATCCTTACTTGCTTGAGTGAATTTTTTTTGTTCTATTATTGAGAGAAAGGCAATATCATTGATTTTTGGTGTGTTTATCATATTTCTTCGAGTACATACTCCTCCATCCACATATACAATGATTTTGTCTTCTAAATGATGTTTTTGTATAGGCTTTAACTTTGACAATGTTTGAGATGATTCCTCCTTTTGATTTTTTGGCTCCTTATCTTTCTGTGCACCACCTTCCTTAGATCTGCAAGGATATGGTCTTATTCATTGGTTTGAAATAATTCTATTTTTGGAATACCTTCATCTATCTTTACATAGATGATTTTGAATATCTTCTGAAAACTGATTAGCATATCATTTGTAGGCCTTGCTTCTTAATGAGTATCCAAGAAAAATTCCTTCATAAAAACATGAATCAAATTTCCCTAGCGAGTCATCATTAATATTCATATAGTATTTTCTTCCAAATATTCTGATGTGTTTCATAGAAGCAGTCCTTCCTTTCCATGGTTCGTATGGAGTTTTATCAATGTTTACCCAAAGTCGAGCTCAGTTCATGATATAGACTATTGCCTCAACTACCTCCCTCCAAAATTTTACCTGTAAATCAACTTCTAATAGCATTGTTTGTGCAATGTCATGTACAAATCTCTTCTTTCTTTCCGCTACTCCATTTTGTTGTGGAGTCCTAGCAACAGAGAGTGCCCTTTTGATTCCATATTTTGTGAAGAATGCATTAAATTCTCCTTAGGTAAATTCCCCACCTCTATTTGTTCTTAAGAATTTAATCTTCAACTCACTTTCATTTTCAACCATTCTTTTGAGATTAAAAAAAAAACGTGTGCTTCTCACTTATATCTTATGAAAAATACCCACACCATTCTAGTATAATCATCTATAAATAAAATAAAGTACCTTTTTTATTGTAGAGATGGAGTTATGGTTGGATCGCACTGATCTTCATGAATAAGTTCTAGAGGCTCTTATGTAGAACATTCATTTGATTTGAATTTTGTCTTAGCTTGGTTTCCATGTTGACATGACGCACAGATAACATTATTTGGCTGTGAAATTTTGGGGATATTTCTTACTACCTGAGTCTTGCTAAGATTGATCTGAAAATGAGATCTTAAAACAATATTAAGGTATTACAGACTCATGTAGGAATGCCTATATTACTTAGTGCAACGGATCAAAAAGATTGCAAATAATATAGACAATGCGTAGTTATAGAAACATAATAGACAAACACACATCAATACAACAAATAATCAAGGAGTTCACCCAAAACTCCTTGGCTATGTCTCCTGGTCCAGCTTTCAATGGTGACCTCTCTATTATGTCTTCAAGAGTAGAGTTTTTACAAGTGTGAGCTCAAATCGAGTCTCAACACAACAAGAATAAACAACAGTGTTTTACTTGAATCCCTCAAGCCTTTCTGAGTACATAGACTCTCCCTCTCACTCTCTGTCTTAGCACTACCTCCCATGTCTCTGCCACTAACTGGCTTTTAAGCCTATCGGCGCTTGTCTGTTCGTCTCCACTTTTGGGCTCTCTGGCTTCCGGCCTCTGTCAGTTCAAATCCCCTCTGAGCATTAAAAAATCATTATGAAATGCCTTCAGGTATGGTGGCCACCTATTTTTCAGCGGAAAGGACCATTGGCATAGTTGAAATCCCTGGGAACACGTTTCTCTGTTTACATAGAGAAATACACTAAAAACGCTGAAAAACCCGCAAAACTTTTTCTATTGGACTTAAAAAATTATCGAATCTACCCTATAATCCTTTCTGATCCACCTTTGGTCGCTATCGCAAGCCCACCGTTGATCTGGGTGATCTCTGATCCAACAGTTGATATTCATTTCAGGCGGCTTATGCATACGAAGATTACCAGCCCGAAAAGGCAGTTTTCTCTCTCCGATGCTAAGACACGTGTCGGCCAGTGTATGGGATCGGGCGGAGCCCGTCCAATACCACTTACTGCCTGAGGCCCGCTGGAAATCCCGCTCATTACGGAACTCAATTAATATAAAGCTACATGTATTAACCTTTCAGGTCTGTTTTATCGCTCCGGGTGCATTTTCTTTATATTTCGTTTATTTAACGAAAATGCGAAAATACATAGAAAAACCCTTTTTACCAGAACTCAAAATATATTAAATTGTATCCATAAAACCTGTCGGGTCGAGCTATCGCAAGTTGCATTTGTATTGGCCCCGCTCCTTTGTATCACTGCAATGCGATATATCGCAATCGCATATCACCTAACCTTCGGGCCGTAGGTTAAGTCCTTCTGTGTGTGTATTAGCGATGAGATATTGCGAGTAGATCTGGACCATTCATACAGATCAACAGCCCTCGTTTAATCGCGTTGATTTCTATTGTGATTTCCATAAGTCCGCCTCTGATAGACTCTGCTTGCCACCTCCAATTGCGATATGAAGATTATATATGGACCATTTGATCAGTCCGATCCGACGGCTCCTGTGAAATGTTGCTTTAGCCTCTGCTTAACTATGATTTCACCATTTCTTCATGTTTTTCTCATGCGATAGTGTTTCTGATAGTTGTGTATATGAAAACTTATAGGTTTTTAGGATCCATTTTGGATCACGCCTTCCCACTGAAAATCTTTTGGACCAACAAAAGTTGGTTTCATCGATCAAGTGAGGATACAGCTTCCTCACTTGCCCAATTTCTATCCATCGTGCACTGCTTGGTTTTGAACCTTTGAGTCTGATTCTTAGGTACTCAACATCCACTCTGCGCGTAGTTCTCACCTTCCTACCCAGAACTGTGTCTTCCCGCAACTCATTGAGATATTCAGGCAACATATCATCAATAGAAGGCAACTGACTTTTCTCTTCGGGATCTTCAATCAATGAAGGTTCATATAGTCTCAAGTTTTCTGCATTAACGACTGAATAGATATGCATATAAGCTGGCAGATTAAGGCAAAAAGCGTTTTCACCAATTTTCTCAAGTATCTTGAAAGGCCCATATCTTATTGGTTTCAGCTTCTTACCTTCACCTTGCATTTTGTCTTTGCTAATGTACAGCCAGACGTGATCACCAACTTGGAAACTATGCTCAATTCGATGCTTGTCATGCCTTGCCTTATACTTGGCCTGGCTTCTTTCTAGTTGTTCCTGCACTGCCTAGTGAATTTCTTGGATTTGTTCAATGGACTTGGTTGCCTTGTCCACATCACTGTGTTCATCAACTGCTATGTCTTTACCAAAGACAAAATCCAAGGGAGACTTTGGTATATAACCAAAACAAGTCTCAAAAGGAGATCTCTGAGTAGAAGAGTGCTTGGCCTGGTTGTAAGCATGTTGCACATAACACAAATGCTCATCCGAAAGCTTGGGATGCTTGCTGAAATAGCCTTTGAGCAACTGGATCATTTTCATGTTGACCACCTCTATTTGACCATCTGTTTGTTGATGAAATGTTGTGCTCTTCTTCAATTCGGTGTCCATCAACTCCCATAGACTGGACCAAAATTTCCCAACAAATCGGGAATCTCGATCAGGTATAATAGAAGTTGGTAACTCAAAATGAACCCATACATGCTGAAAGAACAACTTTTCTATTTGTTCATCTGTGACCTGCTTGTTACAAGGTTTCAAAATACACATTTTGCTGAACCTATCCACAACAACATACAAATAATCATGACATTTTCTAGATTTTGGCAATCCCCAACAATGTCCATGGAAACACTTTCCCAAGGACGAGAAGGAACTAGAAGTGGAGTGTACAAGCCTAATTTTTTATTACTGGGCTTGCTTGTAGCACACATAGTATACCCTTTAATATATCTAGAAACTGTTTCATGCATTCTTGGCCAATAATAGAACATTTGCAACTGTGCAACTATTTTATTCACACCAAAATGACCTGATATGAGATAAGTATGTGCTTCTCGGATTATGTTAACTCTTTCAGTTTGTGGAATGCATAACTTTCCCAAATGATATAAGAGTTGGTCATTAACATAATAATCTAATTCTTCTACTTGCTTGCCATGACTTAAAGTTGCATATACATCTTTAAAATCTACATTTTGAGCATATTGTTCAATATAACTTTCATGCATTACTGAGTTATGCTTAAGTATAGTAGATGCATTTATGATTGGTCTTGATATCATATCTGCAACCTTATTGTGTATGCCCTTCTTATATCTGATGACAATATGAAATTGTTGTAGGAAACCCATCCACCTATAATGTCTTGATTGCTGCAATTTAGTTTGTGAGTTCAAATATTGAAGTGGTTGATGATCGGTATATATGATTGTTTCTTTGCCCATTATGTAATGTTTCCACTTTTTCACACTTTGTACTAATGCATACAATTCTTTATCATATGTGGGATAATTAACTACTGCAGAATTAAATGTCTCAGAATGATAGCATATGGGTTTACCGTGTTTCTCTTCGTGTCATCATGCTACTCCCCCTGTCATTGTGTTTCTCTTCATGTCATCATGCTACTCCCCCTGTCATTGTGTTTCTCTTCGTGTCATCATGCTACTCCCCCTGTCATATCCTCCCCCTTTGACATCAATAAGCAAGGGATGCTCTAATGGGATGAAAGAGTCAAATGATTCTTAATGTAGGGTGATCCATATTAGATCATTTTTTTTTTTTTCATCCACATAAATGGTTTGAGAGTGGAAAAGGTGGAGGAATCAGCGCATGGGACCATTTTTATAGGAAGGACCTAGTTTGGCAAAACAGGCTCTTAAACATTCCAGGAGCGTTTTGAGGCATCAAATGATGCTTTTTGGGTGGTAAAACGTTTCTGCTTTAGTACAGGGCCTTTTCATGTTTTTCTATAAATAGATACCTTTCCAACAACATAGGAAGCGTGTTAATTGAAGTTTGTATGTGAAAGTTATGTCACTCGAAAGTTGACCTTCTTGTTTTCACCACCATAATTTGATAGGATTTCATGTTAGCCTCCATTATTCATGAAAAAGGGGCTAGCCATTTTATTATGATGTATAAGACTCTAGAAGAGTCAATATTGTAACTCGGGTTAAGAGTTGAGGTAGTCAAACCTAACCACTAGTAGGCTACCAGGTTGTGTTATAATCGGGCCACTAGGAGGAAAAGGGATTCCATTCTTCCAAGTGCATTTGTTCCATAGCTGAAAATAAATTGCCAAGAGGCATAATAGACAGAACAGATGGAGAGGATTTGGGGATTATAGCATCCCACGAGACACAAACCATACTACTTTGTACTTTCAACCATACTTTCATTCAGAGAGAAAGAGAGAGAGAGAGAGCGAAGAGACTTCACCTTCTAGCTAGGTTTTCTCCGAAAAGGGTTCCCTAGAGCATATATTGCATCAAATATGTGTGTGCATGCACATGCACATGTGTGTGGGTGCGCGCGCATGTGTGTGTGTGTGCGCGCGCATGTGTTTGTGTGTGTGTGTGTTTGTGTGTGTACTTTTATTTTGTTGTTCTCTATTTTTATGTATAATTTTTATTTGCATGCATCCACTATTAATGAGAAATCTATAGATCCATAAATCTACTAAAATTGTAATAGTGTAGAATTTCAGATTTTTAATATAATATCATCAGATATGTTGTGAAAAACTATGCAATGGAATATCCATGGTAGTTTACAATTCATATGGGATTTGTGAATATATCTGTAATTTGTTCCTTAGTGTTGACATAATCCATTTTGATTTTCTGCTCTACAACCTGTTCTCAGAGAACGTGCTCGGTTTGGATATGGTTTTTCTTTGAATGCATGACTGGATTCTTGGGGAGGCTAATTACACTAGCATTGACATAGTAGATGGTGATCAACTCATTTATCTCTAGGTTGAAATCCTTCAAGGCTTCCTTCATCAATAGGATTTGTGTACACCAAATTTTTGTTGCTATGCACTTGAATTTAGCTATGGAGAGAGATATAGGTGATTGTTTCTTGCTTAACCAAGATGCAAATTAGTCTCCTAAGAAGAAAGCATTTCCACTGGTACTTTTTTGATCATCAACGCTTCCATCCCAATCTGCATCAGTATATGCATTTAAGGTAATGCTTTTTCTTTTGGGGTACCATAGTCCAAAATCAATAGTGCCTTTCAGATATCTAAGTATTCTCTTTACAACTGGCATATGAGATTCCTTATGACTTGATGGAAATATTGCCACCATTCATATTGCCTGCATGATGTCTAGTCATGAAGTTGTTAGATATAAAAGACCACAAATCATTAATCCACAAAGAGTAGCATCTACCATAGGATATTCATGAATCAACTTTACTTAATTAGTATCATGTAGTCATAAGTGTGGTCACAATAGCAAATTATTCCATCCCTAATCGCTTAAGAATATACCTGAGATATTTTTCTTATGATATGAGTATTCCTACTTTAGTTTGAGTTACTTGAAGTCTAAGAAAGTAAGAAAACTCACAAATCATCGAAATTTCAAATTCTTTTGACATATGTAAATTTGTGACTCGTTTCATCATTATTGCTCCCAAAAATTAGATCATCCACGTATACTAGTGTGATCAACATATTGTATTTGTCCATGTTCATATAGATATTTCTTCCTACAACTCCTTTCTTGAATATGTATTGTTTCATATAGTGATCAAGTCTAGCATACAAAGCTCTTGGGGGTTGATTTAATCCATACACAACCTTTTTTAATCTGCATAAAAATTCTTTATTTTCATCCAAGTCAAATCCTTCTTGTTGTTCCATATATACTTCTTGTTTTACATCTCCATTTAGAAAGGTTGACTTCGCATCCATTTGATATAATTTGAAAACATTTGAACAAGAAAATGATAAAAACATCCTTAGAGCCTCTAGTCTAGTGGTAGGAGAAAAGGTCTCCTGAAAGTCAATTATTTGAATTTGAGTGTATCCCATGCACACCAATCCAGCCTTATTTATAATTATTTGTCCATCTTCATTCATTTTTTTATTTTTCACCCACTTCATTCCTATGACATTCTTATCCTTTGGACGAGGTACTAGCTCCCATGTTGCATGCTTTTTAATTTGGTTCATCTCTTCTTTTGAATCCTTTATCTAGTGAGGATCCTTACTTGCTTGAGTGATCTTTTTTGGTTCTATTGTGGAGAGCAAGGCAACATCATTTCCTTTTGGTGTGTTTATCATATTTCTTCGAGTTCATATTCCTCCATCCACAAATACAATTATTTGGTCTCCTAAATGATGTTTTTGTATAATATTTAACTTTGACAATGTTTGAGATGGTTCCTCCTTTTGATTTTTTGGCTCGTTATCTTCCTTTACACCACCTTCCTTAGATATGCAAGGATAGAGTCTTATTCATTAGTTTGAAATACTTATTTTTGTGGAATACCTTCAACTATTGTTACATAGATTCTTTTGAATATCTTCTAAAAACTGATTATTGTAGCATCTGTAGGCCTTGTTTCTTATTAATGAGTATCCAAGAAAAATTCCTTCATCACACATGAATCAAATTTCCCTAGTTATTCATCATTAATATTCATATAGTATTTTCTTCCAAATATTCTATAGTGTTTCATAGAGGCAGGCCTTCCTTTCCATGGTTCATATGGAGCTTTATCAAAGTTTACCCTGATTCGAGCTTAGTTCTTGATATAGACTACTATCTCAACTGCCTATCCGTCTATGCAGACTTATCCTGTAGACTTCCTTCGAGGAACAAATATTTTGCAAGTGTTCGTGGTCATGTCTTCCATAGGTCATCATCTACTTTTCCTAGGCTCTATGTTGCGGGTAACCGTGGGTAAGCGTTGCTAAGGTTGTATACATAAGGTTTGTGAATATGCAACACACACTCTGGCCTTTATGTATTTAATATTTTAAATTAAATTTTAATTATAAATAAATAGTTTTAAAATTCAAACGAAAATGGTAACTCTTGTAAAACGTAAAACTTTTATTTGATTTTGATAAAAAATTTAGGAGTGGTTTTTAGTGTGACTTTTTGGAAGCTCTTATGGTGGCATTTTTCTAGTGTAATTGCAGGAATTTATTAAAATCGCAAGTTTGATGGGTAATCCTGTGCAATCGAAGACTAGTTTAAATAACACAAATCAAGATTTCACCTCAAATTTTTCCACCAGATTCTGGCACCAGAAAGTCCAAAAAATCGCACTAAAGACAACTCCAATTTTTTATACACTCTGTTTGGTTATACAGGAATATATAGAACCGATTAATTGATATTCTTTTCTTCTTTCTACATTACTTCATAAAATTAATAATTTTGAATTATTCCATTTTTAGATATTATAAAGGATTTAAATATTAGATGTGTAATTATTTTGGAGTATGTATAATAAATGTAAAAGAATAATAATAAAAATTGAATTAAAATTAATTTTGGTTGTAAGAATAATATATGTGATGTTTCTGATTTTTTTTATTGAAAAATGGTTGAGTTATATGATACTTCGAGTAAGTTTGAAATCACTTTATTATATTTTTTATAACAATTGAGAAAATTTTAACGATTTATATTTTGGGAAATTTTAGGATCTAAATTTTGCAGATGGGCTAATTTTCCATCTTTTTGCCAAGGGAAAATTATTTTCAGTTGTTCTTGCTCACGGAAAAAGATTTTTTAGATTTTGTTAAAACAATTAACCAAATTTTGTAGGATAAAACTATTTTACCTCAAAAACTACCAAAATTTTATAGGAGGCTATATAAAATCATTATAAAAAAATCACCAAACATTTTGCAAATTACATATTAGGGGATTAGCCAATGTGTTTACATTCTAACAAAAAAATTCCATCCTTCCTATTTTCCATACTATATTTATCTTAGAGTTCAAAACATTTATTTCTTATCATAATTTCTCAAGTTTCATAATAAAAATGGGAAAGCTGAAAGAAACTAAACACACATGAAATACAAACTGCAACTATAGTTGCTATCTACTCATGCAAATACGAAAGCCAAGTTGGATGATATATGCCTCTGGATGATCATTTCTATTTATAGAAAAAGTAGAGTTGGTTACATCAGTTAAACAATTATTTTTCCAAACGGTGTTGGCCTTTCAAATTTGAGAGGTTGAGGTGGTGTGATCGCAGGCAGTGGTAACTATTGGAAATTGAAGAGTCATGGCGGTGTGCGGGGAGGCGACGACGGTGGAAGACGACACATGGTGTAATAATTACTCTTACGTTCTCCCCCTTAATTATTTCACCAAAAACAAAAACAAAAAGAAATGTTATTTCATCACAATGAAGTTATATCATACATACTCCTATGTTTTCCCTATGAGTTTCAAACAATTCTTTACCCAAGGGTTTTGTAAATATATCTACAAACTAGTCTTCAAATCTACAAAACTCCATACATATTTCATTATTGCTTACTGATTCTCGAATGAAGTTATATCTTGTATCAATATGTTTACTCTTCTTATGGAAAACATTAATTCATGATATTGCAATAGCAGATTTGTTGTCACAAAAAGTTTGAGTTGGTTCTTTCTGTTCATGCAATAACTCGTTCAAAATTGTTCTCGCCCACACAGTTTGACATGTTGATGTTGTTGCTGCAACATCCTCTGCTTCAGTTGATGATAGAGTCATAATGGATTTCTTCACTAATGCCCATGAAACTGCACCTGAACAAAAATTTAACACATACCCAGATGTGATCTTCCTGTCATAAATATTTCTTGCAAAATCACTATCTGTATATCCAGTTAGTTTAAAATCTAATTCAAATGTATATAAGATACCATAATTTATTGTTCCAACAACATAACTTAAAATCCTTTTTCCAACTAGCTAATGGATATTCTTTGGAGACTCCATGAATCTGGAAATTAAACTTACAACAAACATTATATCCAACCTTGTTGCTGTCAAATACATAAGACTTCCAACCAATTTCTTATAAAGGTTGGGTTACAACTGGCTTCCAATTTTCCATCCTTAACCTTTTCAATATATCCTTTGCATACTTAGATTGAAAAATGAAAATACCATCTTCATATTGAGCTACTTCAATACCAAGAAAATATGTCATTAGGCCTAAATCAGTCATATCAAATTATGTTTTCATGTTTGTCTTAAAATCATCTATTGAGAGATCTCCAGCGAAAATCAAATTATCAACATACACGCACACAATAAATTTTTTACCTTTCTCATTTAATTTTGTATACAAAGTTGGCTCACTTGGTGATCCAAGAACTTTTACTTACAGATGCATCAGAATTACATATAACAGAGTTAATTAACCATGGAACTTAAAAGCACATAAAATGCGGAAATAATCAGAAGAACACAAAAACCATGACACAATGATTTGACTACGGAGTTTTTCCAATTTGGACTATGTCTTCGGACCCTGCTCAATTGTGGGGAGGCCTTCCTTTTATTAGTGGCATAAAAGAGATAAAAGTACAACAACAAGAAATTTCAACCCTTATACCTCCAAGTTGATAGATGGGTAGAGAACGGAGAGCCCAACTTTGAAAACAGATAGAAACACTAAAATCCTAGCGAAAAATAGTGCAAAAATGCCTATCCAAACTCTCAATTTGGATAATCAGGCCTTCTGCAACCTTCTTGAAACCTCCATACTGCTCAACGCAAGGTTCTGACCTACTGCCAGGGTCAGGCCCTACTGTATGCAGTAAAATTTGTGTATTCATCTAGTCCTCCTCTGCCTTTCTCTGACAAAACAGTCATATATACAAGATCATGGTGGCATCCCTCAAAATCGAGGTAGTTTCAACATAATACCCAAGGTAAGTAGGGGGGAGTGAGCCTGAAGGATTCATGGAAACCATCCTTCCACAATAGTAATACACTCTCCAGCAACCCATTTCAATAATGCATGACTCTCAGCGGCGGGTTCATTGATGGTCCCAACTTATTGGCGGAGAATCCAATGCATAGACATAGCATCCTGTGATAACTATGGACCCGACAAGAAGATTCACCATATAACATAATGTTTTTGTGTCCGTTCGACAGTCCCGTCGCATTATAGCAATCGACATGAAACCCTTCGCATAATGGTTAGCACCCTACAACACCTACAGATTCGTTAGGTTTATTAATCACACTGTATAATATTTCGGGTCTAAGCCCATTATCGCAGTATCGTAATCGGCACCCACCGCAAAATTGTAATCGACACTTCTCCCCTAATCTATATCGCAAGCACCAACCCTTGATTGCGATATGTGATGTATATCGCATCGCAACTAAGTCCCGCCAGGGCCGATTGTAACTCCTCCGGCGTATGATATGCAATATCGCAATCGCAATCGGGAACTCTAGGGGCCGATTCTTCCTTAAGCGCTCCTCCGTTTTGATGATATGCGATATGCAGGTTCTAGTGGCATCATGCCATGTCGTGCTCCCTTATTCGCTGAAACTATGCCATGTCATCTTCTCCCTCCTACATGGACAAGTCAAACTCAAAATTTGACTTGATCTAACTTTGTCATCTAGACTTGGATTTAAGTGTCATTCACACCATTGGAATCAGGATGATGAGCACTTCAATTTGATGCTAAGATTATCTAGATTCTGCTACTTTGAGTTTTGAGCCTTTTTTCATGCCACTGGTACTTTTCTTAGGATCCACCTGGATCAATCCTCCCCACTAAAAGCTTTTGGACCACCAAAAGAGTTTTTAGTCAATTGGTAAGTGAGGAAATTTTTCCCTCACTTTTTCCTTCTCCATCCATTGAGCTTTGCTTGGATGTATTCCTTTAAAGCCAACACGGATGTACTCCACATCTCCTTGTTGTGAACTTCTAGTCCTCTGGTTGAGTATGATATCTTCGAGCAACTTATCTAGATACTCGGTTGTAAAATCATCCATTGTAGGGATTTGTGCAACCTCTTTGGTATCCATAATCAATGGAGGTTCATAATTCTTCAGGTTTTCCACATTTACCACGGAGTACATTTGCATATAAGTAGGCAAGTCAAGACGAAAAACATTGTAGAGTTTTCCTAAAATCTAATAAGATTTTTTGGAAATTCAGATTATCTCGGCAATTAAAAAAACATTCCAACAATGCCTTTCGAATACCCTGCAATCGAGATAAACATACCATGTTCATGGAGATAGTTATGTATTATTATAGGTTTCCCAAGAAACTTCTGCTAAGCTCTCAGGGAATTATAGGTTTGCCAAGAAACTTTCGCTACGCTCGTAGGGAATTTTAGTGGTGGGTGGATAAGTTAGTTGATTCAATGTCCTCAAATCATTTTCTATATTAATGGGGCATTTGAATTTTTTTCATAGAAACTGATCCTTTGATCTTTTCTCCCCAAGGGGAAATGAGGATGCCGCAAAAGCAGTGAAAACAAAAAATACCAAAAATCTGACATGGTCATATGCGGTAGAGGGGCATTGGCGGGCAATGATCCACGTTATCTCCATTTCACACAATTTTAATCTGAGGCGGTCGGCCGTGTCGTGAAGAGTGCATCACTCAGTACTCTTGCTTCTACGGAGACTGAAATTAAAAGTTGGAAAATTATGATCAGCATATGGCTTCTTAATTTCAATACAGGCGGCATTCATGACTGGGTCATTCACTCTTGGCTTGGCTTGGGTGGGGAGACTTGTATTAAAATCGGAAATGGCATATGGCTGCTACGTTATAAAAGGAAAAGGAAGAACGTTCAATTGAAAATAATTAATATTATTTTGTATTAATGGAGAAATTGTTACACAAGTTGTAACGTATCTCCTTAGTTTAGGATTTGTTCCTAGAGTTTAGGAGTGTGGTTGCAACTCCATGATATCTAGTAAAGTACTTAATGATGTAATTGCTCATTTGATGAAGTACAGTGTACGGAGAGAATTCTCTTTCTTTGAGTGCAGTCTCCATGTACAGTACTCACCTGTGAGCTGTAACTCCTTCTTTTTCAATTCAAGTCTTATTTTTATCTTGGTATCAGAGAACAGAGTAGGGATAGCCTTAATTTTTCTTTTTAGGATGCATCATTGATTACAGAACTGTACTGGCAGTGGAGTGTACAGAAGCATTTGTAGGATCAGGTGGACTACAGTAGGACCTGGAGCATAGGTCTCAGATGACTAATCATCTCTGAGTGCAAGAAAGTGTTGGCGCGGTTTTGTCGCGAACAGTCGCACCATTTTTTGAGCAGAAGCAGCAGCTGGCATGGTTTATTAAGGAACAGACGCGCCACTTGGCGCAGTTTTGAGGGTGATAAGCGTGCCAGAGCCTTTTTTAATATGCATAGAAATTATTTATTTTCATCCAAGTCAAATCCTTCTAGTTGATCCATGTATACTTCTTGTTTTAGATCTCCATTTAGAAAGGTTGACTTGACATCCATTTGATATAGTTTGAAAAAATTTGAACAAGAAAATGCTAAAAACATCCCTATAACCTCTAGTCTAGAAGTAGGAGCAAAAGTCTCTTCAAATTCAATTCCTTGAATTTGAGTGTACCCCTTGCACACAAATCTACCCTTATTTCTAATTATTTGTCCATCATCATTCATTTTGTTCTTTTTCACTAACTTGGTTCCTATGGCATTCTTCTGCTTTGGAAAAGGTAGTAGCTCCCATGTTCCATGCTTTTTAATTTGGTTCATCGCTTCTTCCATCGCCTTTATCTAGTGAGGATCCTTACTTGCTTGAGTGAATTTTTTTTGTTCTATTGTTGAGAGAAAGGCAATATCATTGATTTTTGGTGTGTTTATCATATTTCTTCGAGTTCATACTCCTCCATCCACATATACAATGATTTTGTCTTCTAAATGATGTTTTTGTATAGGCTTTAACTTTGACAATGTTTGAGATGATTCCTCCTTTTGATTTTTTGGCTCCTTATCTTTCTGTGCACCACCTTCCTTAGATCTGCAAGGATATGGTCTTATTCATTGGTTTGAAATAATTCTATTTTTGGAATACCTTCATCTATCTTTACATAGATGATTTTGAATATCTTCTGAAAACTGATTAGCATATCATTTGTAGGCCTTGCTTCTTAATGAGTATCTAAGAAAAATTCCTTCATGAAAACATGAATCAAATTTCCCTAGCAAGTCATCATTAATATTCATATAGTATTTTCTTCCAAATATTCTGATGTGTTTCATAGAAGAAGTCCTTCCTTTCCATGGTTCGTATGGAGTTTTATCAATGTTTACCCAAAGTCGAGCTCAGTTCATGATATAGACTATTGCCTCAACTACCTCCCTCCAAAATTTTACCTGTAAATCAACTTCTAATAGCATTGTTTGTGCAATGTCATGTACAAATCTCTTCTTTCTTTTCGCTACTCCATTTTGTTGTGGAGTCCTAGGAACAGAGAGTGCCCTTTTGATTCCATATTTTGTGAAGAATGCATTAAATTCTCCTTAGGTAAATTCCCCACCTCTATTTGTTCTTAAGAATTTAATCTTCAACTCACT
Source organism: Pinus tabuliformis (assembly GCA_031772625.1). Lineage (NCBI taxonomy): Eukaryota > Viridiplantae > Streptophyta > Pinopsida > Pinales > Pinaceae > Pinus > Pinus tabuliformis. The sequence goes on from CM062816.1 coordinate 172,170,038, forward strand.
TTCATTTTCAACCATTCTTTTGAGATTAAAAAAAAACGTGTGCTTCTCACTTATATCTTATGAAAAATACCCACACCATTCTAGTATAATCATCTATAAATAAAATAAAGTACCTTTTTTTATTGTAGAGATGGAGTTATGGTTGGATCGCACTGATCTTCATGAATAAGTTCTAGAGGCTCTTATGTAGAACATTCATTTGATTTGAATTTTGTCCTAGCTTGGTTTCCATGTCGACATGACGCACAGATAACATTATTTGGCTGTGAAATTTTGGGGATATTTCTTACTACCTGAGTCTTGCTAAGATTGATCCGAAAATGAGATCTTAAAACAATATTAAGGTATTACAGACTCATGTAGGAATGCCTATATTACTTAGTGCAACGGATCAAAAAGATTGCAAATAATATAGACAATGAGCAGTTAGAGAAACATAATAGACAAACACACATCAATACAGAAAATAATCAAGGAGTTCACCCAAAACTCCTTGGCTATGTCTCCTGGTCCAGCTTTCAATGGTGACTGCTCTATTATGTCTTCAAGAGTAGAGTTTTTACAAGTGTGAGCTCAAATCGAGTCTCAACACAACAAGAATAAACAACAGTGTTTTACTTGAATCCCTCAAGTCTTTCTGAGTACACAGACTCTCCCTCTCACTCTCTGTCTTAGCACTGCCTCCCATGTCTCTGCCACTAACTGGCTTTTAAGCCTATCGGCGCTTGTCTGTTCGTCTCCACTTTTGGGCTCTCTGGCTTCCGGCCTCTATCAGTTCAAATCCCCTCTGAGCATTAAAAAATCATTATGAAATGCCTTCAGGTATGGTGGCCACCTATTTTTCAGCGGAAAGGACCATTGGCGTAGTTGAAATCCCCGGGAACACGTTTCTCTGTTTACATAGGGAAATACACTAAAAACGCTGAAAAACCCGCAAAACTTTTTCTATTGGACTTAAAAAATTATCGAATCTACCCTATAATCCTTTCGGATCCACCTTTGGTCGCTATCGCAAGCCCACCGTTGATCTGGGTGATCTCTGATCCAATAGTTGATATTCATTTCAGGCGGCTTATGCATACGAAGATTACCAGCCCGAAAAGGCAGTTTTCTCTCTCCGATGCTAAGACACGTGTCGGCCAGTGTATGGGATCGGGCGGAGCCCGTCCAATACCACTTACCGCCTGAGGCCCGCTCGAAATCCCGCTCATTACGGAACTCAATTAATATAAAGCTACATGTATTAACCTTTCAGGTCTGTTTTATCGCTCCGGGTGCATTTTCTTTATATTTCGTTTATTTAACGAAAATGCGAAAATACATAGAAAAACCCTTTTTACTAGAACTCAAAATATATTAAATTGTATCCATAAAACCTGTTGGGTCGAGCTATCGCAAGTTGCATTTGTATCGGCCCCGCTCCTTTGTATCACTGCAATGCGATATATCGCAATCGCATATCACCTAACCTTCGGGCCGTAGCTTAAGTCCTTCTCTGTGTGTATTAGCGATGAGATATTGCGAGTAGATCTGGACCATTCGTGCAGATCAACAGCCCTCGTTTAATCGCGTTGATTTCTATTGTGATTTCCATAAGTCCGCCTCTGATAGACTCTGCTTGCCACCTCCAATTGCGATATGATGATTATATATGGACCATTTGATCAGTCCGATCCGACGGCTCCTGTGCAATGTTGCTTTAGCCTCTGCTTAACTATGATTTCACCATTTCTTCATGTTTTTCTCATGCGATAGTGTTTCCGATAGTTGTGTATATGAAGACTTAGAGGTTTTTAGGATCCATTTTGGATCACGCCTTCCCACTGAAAATCTTTTGGACCAACAAAAGTTGGTTTCATCAATCAAGTGAGGATACAGCTTCCTCACTTGCCCAATTTCTATCCATAGTTCACTGCTTGGTTTTGAACCTTTGAGTCTGATTCTTAGGTACTTAACATCCCCTCTGCGTGTAGTTCTCACCTTCCTACCCAGAACTGTGTCTTCCCACAACTCATTGAGATATTCAGGCAACAGATCATCAATAGAAGGCAACTGACTTTTCTCTTCGGGATCTTCAACCAATGAAGGTTCATATAGTCTCAAGTTTTCTGCATTAACGACTGAATAGATATGCATATAAGCTGGCAGATTAAGGCAAAAAGCGTTTTCACCAATTTTCTCAAGTATCTTGAAAGGCCCATATCTTATTGGTTTCAGCTTCTTACCTTCACCTTGCATTTTGTCTTTGCTAATGTACAGCCAGACTTGATCACCAACTTGGAAACTATGCTCAATTCGATGCTTGTCATGCCTTGCCTTATACTTGGCCTGGCTTCTTTCTAGTTGTTCCTGCACTGCCTAGTGAATTTCTTGGATTTGTTGAATGGACTTGGTTGCCTTGTCCACATCATTGTGTTCATCAACTGCTATGTCTTTACCAAAGACAAAATCCAAGGGAGACTTTGGTATATAACCAAAACAAGTCTCAAAAGGAGATCTCTGAGTAGAAGAGTGCTTGGCCTGGTTGTAAGCATGTTGCACATAACACAAATGCTCATCCGAAAGCTTGGGATGCTTGCTGAAATAGCCTCTGAGCAACTGGATCATTTTCATGTTGACCACCTCTATTTGACCATCTGTTTGTTGATGAAATGTTGTGCTCTTCTTCAATTCGGTGTCCATCAACTCCCATAGACTGGACCAAAATTTCCCAACAAATCGGGAATCTCGATCAGGTATAATAGAAGTTGGTAACTCAAAATGAACCCATACATGCTGAAAGAACAACTTTTCTATTTGTTCATCTGTGACCTGCTTGTTACAAGGTTTCAAAATACACATTTTGCTGAACCTATCCACAACAACATACAAATAATCATGACCTTTTCTAGATTTTGGCAATCCCCAACAATGTCCATGGAAACACTTTCCCAAGGACGAGAAGGAACTAGAAGTGGAGTGTAAAAGCCTAATTTTTTATTACTGGGCTTGCTTGTAGCACACATAGTATACCCTTTAATATATCTAGAAACTGTTTCATGCATTCTTGGCCAATAATAGAACCTTTGCAACTGTGCAACTATTTTATTCACACCAAAATGACCTGATATGAGATAAGTATGTGCTTCTCGGATTATGTTAACTCTTTCAGTTTGTGGAATGCATAACTTTCCCAAATGATATAAGAGTTGGTCATTAACATAATAATCTAATTCTTCTACTTGCTTGCCATGACTTAAAGTTGCATATACATCTTTAAAATCTACATTTTGAGCATATTGTTCAATATAACTTTCATGCATTACTGAGTTATGCTTAAGTATAGTAGATGCATTTATGATTGGTCTTGATATCATATCTGCAACCTTATTGTGTATGCCCTTCTTATATCTGATGACAATATGAAATTGTTGTAGGAAACCCATCCACCTATAATGTCTTGATTGCTGCAATTTAGTTTGTGAGTTCAAATATTGAAGTGGTTGATGATCGGTATGTATGATTGTTTCTTTGCCCATTATGTAATGTTTCCACTTTTTCACACTTTGTACTAAAGCATACAATTCTTTATCATATGTGGGATAATTAACTACTGCAGAATTAAATGTCTCAGAATGATAGCATATGGGTTTACCGTGTTTCTCTTCGTGTCATCATGCTACTCCCCCTGTCATTGTGTTTCTCTTCATGTCATCATGCTACTCCCCCTGTCATATCCTCCCCCTTTGACATCAATAAGAAAGGGATGCTCTAATGGGATGAAAGAGTCAAATGATTCTTAATGTAGGGTGATCCATATTAGATCATTTTATTTTTTTTTCATCCATATAAATGGTTTGAGAGTGGAAAAGGTGGAGGAATCAGCACATGGGACCATTTTTATAGGAAGGACCTAGTTTGGCAAAACAGGCTCTTAAACATTCCAGGAGCGTTTTGAGGCATCAAATGATGCTTTTTGGGTGGTAAAACGTTTCTGCTTTAGTACAGGGCCTTTTCATGTTTTTCTATAAATAGATACCTTTCCAACAACATAGGAAGCGTGTTAATTGAAGTTTGTATGTGAAAGATATGTCACTCTAAAGTTGACCTTCTTCTTTTCACCACCATAATTTGATAGGATTTCATGTTAGCCTCCATTATTCATGAAAAAGGGGCTAGCCATTTTATTATGATGTATAAGACTCTAGAAGAGTCAATATTGTAACTCGGGTTAAGAGTTGAGGTAGTCAAACCTAACCACTAGTAGGCTATCGGGTTGTGTTATAATCGGGCCACTAGGAGGAAAAGGGATTCCATTCTTCCAAGTGCATTTGTTCCATAGCTGAAAATAAATTGCCAAGAGGCACAATAGACAGAACAGATGGAGAGGATTTGGGGATTATAGCATCCCACGAGACATAAACCATACTACTTTGTACTTTCAACCATACTTTCATTCAGAGAGAAAGAGAGAGAGAGAGAGAGCGAAGAGACTTTACCTTCTAGCTAGGTTTTCTCCGAAAAGGGTTCCCTAGAGCATATATTGCATCAAATATGTGTGTGCATGCACATGCACATGTGTGTGGGTGCGCGCGCATGTGTTTGTGTGTGTACTTTTATTTTGTTGTTCTCTATTTTTATGTATAATTTTTATTTGCATGCATCCACTATTAATAAGAAATCTATAGATCCATAAATCTACTAAAATTGTAATAGTGTAGAATTTCAGATTTTTAATATAATATCATCAGATATGTTGTGAAAAACTATGCAATGGAATATCCATGGTAGTTTACAATTCATATGGGATTTGTGAATATATCTGTAATTTGTTCCTTAGTGTTGACATAATCCATTTTGATGTTCTGCTCTACAACCTGTTCTCAGAGAACGTGCTCGGTTTGGATATGGTTTTTCTTTGAATGCATGACTGGATTCTTGGGGAGGCTAATTACACTAGCATTGACATAGTAGATGGTGATCAACTCATTTATCTCTAGGTTGAAATCCTTCAAGGCTTCCTTCATCAATAGGATTTGTGTACACCAAATTTTTGTTGCTATGTACTTGAATTTAGCTATGGAGAGAGATATAGGTGATTGTTTCTTGCTTAACCAAGATGCAAATTAGTCTCCTAAGAAGAAAGCATTTCCACTGGTACTTTTTTGATCATCAACGCTTCCATCCCAATCTGCATCAGTATATGCATTTAAGGTAATGCTTTTTCTTTTGGGGTACCATAGTCCAAAATCAATAGTGCCTTTCAGATATCTAAGTATTCTCTTTACAACTGGCATATGAGATTCCTTATGACTTGATGGAAATATTGCCACCATTCATATTGCTTGCACGATGTCTAGTCATGAAGTTGTTAGATATAAAAGACCACAAATCATTAATCCATAAAGAGTAGCATCTACCATAGGATATTCATGAATCAACTTTACTTAATTAGTATCATGTAGTCATAAGTGTGGTCACAATAGCAAATTATTCCATCCCTAATCGCTTAAGAATATACCTGAGATATTTTTCTTATGATATGAGTATTCCTACTTTAGTTTGAGTTACTTGAAGTCTAAGAAAGTAAGAAAACTCACAAATCATCGAAATTTCAAATTCTTTTGACATATGTAAATTTGTGACTCGTTTCATCATTATTGCTCCCAAAAATTAGATCATCCACGTATACTAGTGTGATCAACATATTGTATTTGTCCATGTTCATGTAGATATTTCTTCCTACAACTCCTTTCTTGAATATGTATTGTTTCATATAGTGATCAAGTCTAGCATACAAAGCTCTTGGGGGTTGATTTAATCCATACACAACCTTTTTTAATCTGCATAAAAATTATTTATTTTCATCCAAGTCAAATCCTTGTTGTTGTTCCATATATACTTCTTGTTTTACATCTCCATTTAGAAAGGTTGACTTCGCATCCATTTGATATAATTTGAAAACATTTGAACAAGAAAATGATAAAAACATCCTTAGAGCCTCTAGTCTAGTGGTAGGAGAAAAGGTCTCCTGAAAGTCAATTATTTGAATTTGAGTGTATCCCATGCACACCAATCCAGCCTTATTTATAATTATTTGTCCATCTTCATTCATTTTTTTATTTTTCACTCACTTCATTCCTATGACATTCTTATCCTTTGGACGAGGTACTAGCTCCCATGTTGCATGCTTTTTAATTTGGTTCATCTCTTCTTTTGAATCCTTTATCTAGTGAGGATCCTTACTTGCTTGAGTGATCTTTTTTGGTTCTATTGTGGAGAGCAAGGCAACATCATTTCATTTTGGTGTGTTTTTCATGTTTCTTCGAGTTCATATTCCTCCATCCACAAATACAATTATTTGGTCTCCTAAATGATGTTTTTGTATAATATTTAACTTTGACAATGTTTGAGATGGTTCCTCCTTTTGATTTTTTGGCTCGTTATCTTCCTTTACACCACCTTCCTTAGATATGCAAGGATAGGGTCTTATTCATTAGTTTGAAATACTTATTTTTGTGGAATACCTTCAACTATTGTTACATAGATTCTTTTGAATATCTTCTAAAAACTGATTATTGTAGCATCTGTAGGCCTTGCTTCTTATTAATGAGTATCCAAGAAAAATTCCTTCATCACACATGAATCAAATTTCCCTAGTTATTCATCATTAATATTCATATAGTATTTTCTTCCAAATATTCTAAAGTGTTTCATAGAGGCAGGCCTTCCTTTCCATGGTTCATATGGAGCTTTATCAAAGTTTACCCTGAGTCGAGCTTAGTTCATGATATAGACTACTATCTCAACTGCCTCCATCCAAAATTTTTCCTGTAAATCAACTTCTAATAACATTGTTCATGCAATGTCATGTACAAAATTTTATTTCTTTCCACTACTCCCTTTTGTTGTGGAGTCCTAGCAATAGAGAGTTCCCTTTTGATTCCATATTTTTCAAAGAAAGAATTGAATTCTCCTTAGGTAAAATCCCCAGCTCTATCTATTCTTAAGAGATTAATGTTTAACTCACTTTCATTTTCAACCATTGCTTTGAAAAAAAAAAGCTAGTGCTTCTGAATTATATCTTATGGAGCTCTCGTTGCATCACATAGATCTTCACGAGTAAGTTCTAAAGGCTTTTATCTAGAATGTTCCTTTGAATTGAAGTTTGTCCCAGTTTGGTTTCCATGTTAACATGATGCACAAATAACATTTTTCAGCTTTGAAAATTTGGGGATATTTCTTACTTCTTTAGTATTGCTAATCTTCACCAAGTTATCAAAGCTTAGCTATTCAAAATACTTTTTTCAATAACCAACTTTCATTTTATTGACTCAACTAGTATCTCTCTTCTTGAATTTCACTGAGAATGTATACATTATTTTTAATTCTTACTCCTCTTCCTACTAGTTTTATTTTAGAAGATCCCCTTATATCATAGTCCTTGGAACGGAAGATGACATCATGTCCTTTCTCTCATATTTTGCTGACAATTAGAAGATTATTCTTGTGCTCGTCAACTTATAGTGCATTTTGTGCTTTTCCCATGCCATTGATGAGACTCATTGTGTCTTTACCGTGAAGTTTAGCAACTCCACTCTCTCCAAAGGTAACATTTCCATGATTTTCTTTTCTTATTAAGATGAACTTTTTCTAGTCACATCCTAGAACATCCATTATCTACAAACCGTAGATTTTCCTTTTACTGAGCTCATAAAGCTAGTCTATAATTTTCATATTTAAATTATTGAAGTTTCTTTCTCAAAACTTTCTCTCTTTGTTCTAGAGAAACATTTTGTGCTACATGGCCTTGATTATTACAACTATAACATTCTAGACTCTATTTTGAAAGAGGAGCAAAGGATTTCTAGTCTTGATTTGGCATTTCCAATTTGGATCAATAATCTTATTTTGATGATTAGCCCCATAAGCCATGTAATGTTTTTTCTGATCAGCAAAATCTTTAGAAAAGAAACATCGACCAAGGAAAGTAGTTTCATATTTATTAGGATAAGCTTTCCTTGATGAGATATTCCTTTTAGGAAGAGGATTATTATCATTCCTTGGATGAAATTTTTTTCCTACAGGGTTAGAATGATGATATCCTTTAAGGACATCAACAAAACTTCTAGTATTTTCTTCATGATGAACATTGGTTTCTTCCTTTCAATTGGAAGATTCACATGTATAACAAAGTCCATATTTTTCATTTAGGGACCTTTGAAAGTTGAGAATGATATCCAAGGTCTAGGAACTCTTCAAATTCTTGTTAGCTTTTCCAACTCTTATTTTAGTGATACAACTTCAACTTCCAATTTTTCACAAATTTCTTCGTTTTCCTTTAGTTTGTTGCTCAACACTTCTTCTATTATTTTAGCTTCTTCCTTCTTGGTTTTGAGAAAGTTGATTTCTTAAGATCACTTTTATTTATTCTTTCTAAGTCTCTAATTTTCTTCGATATCACTAATCAATTGTTCCTCTACATTTCCTTCTACTTCTTCTCAACTTTCTTCTTCTTTTGGGATATTTGTTTCATTTTTGAAGAGAATGAATAATACTTTAGTTCTTCCACCATATTATTCTTTGTGAAAAATTCATCACTGTCCTCTTTGGAGAAAAAATTCTTTTTGTTTGAGCCTTTCTTCTTAAATATTCTTCTCTTATGTTTATCTTCATTATCACTGTCATCTTTAAAAGGGAAATTTTCTACATAATGTCCTATTCTACCACATCTAAAGCAAATGAGAGGTAAGTTACCTTTGAGTTTATGTCCTTTCTTTGTATTCTTGATAAATTGTGCCATTTCAGTCTCAGAATCATGATTGCTATAATCACAATTCTTGCCCTTTTTTAATATCTTGGATGCCTTCAATGCAACTTTTTTCAGTTGAATTTTCTGACCTCGTCTCATATGCTGCGAGAATTCCATGAAGTTCATCCACTACTAGAGAGTCAAAATATTTTATTTCTTCCATGGAACAAACCTTTGCATCAAAATGATTTATAAGATATCTGAAGACCTTTTGTATAATCATATTTTCTTTGACATCTTCACCTAGACCTTTGGGACAAATGACTACCTCATATACTCAAACAAAATAAGCAACAATAACTTCTTCACAATTCATCTTGAGACTTTCAAATTTCCTTCTATAGGTTTTCCCTTTTGACGTTGTCATCTCCTTCATAAATATGGATGAGCTTGTCCCACATCTCTTTAGCTATTTTAAACCCCATAAATTTGGTGAATTCAGAATCTAATAGACCACTTGCTATAGACTTCAAGGCCTTTGCATTTTCCACATATGCTTTATTCTCATCTGAATATGTTGGAATTGGAGATGGTATCTTTTATATATCTATAATATATTTCCATACTTTAACTTCAAGAGATGCTAAGTAGTACTCCATCCTAACCTCCCGAACGGAAAAAATTGTTCCATCAAATCTGGGGACCTTTCCATCTTTACTGACCATTTTGATTCAAAAATCCTTCTTCTAACTGTTAGGATGATATTGAATAAGTTGCTTATGATACCAATTGTTGGAAATACTTAGAGGGTGATGAACCCATATTTCTCTCAAATGTTAAATTATGGTAGTTAATATTTTTATCACAAATTAAACTAGAAAAAATGAAATAAAAAAAACATAAAATAGGATAGTTTTATTAATAATATGGTGAAGACTCCATTCGTCTTTTATAATAAAATTAAGGCTCCAACCTGTACAACTATAACTTTAAATTATTTAAGGCTCCAACCTTGAATGAGAACTCCAATCCTCACAACAAATCCACGCTCCAACTTGTTCTCTCACAAGACTCCAAGATCAGCTAAATTAGGATCACTTTTGCTTCTCACAATTTTTTTTTTCGTAAAAGAATGAATCAATTTTCACATACCAAGATCTTGGTGTTTGTTTCAAACCATACAAATCTTTCTTTAACTTGCAACCAAGATGTTCTTGTCCCTGATTTACAAACCCTTCAAGCATAACCAAATCAACTTCTTCTTTTAATTCACCATTCAAGAAAGCTAATTTGACATCTAACTAATGCATTTTCCAATTTTGTTTTGTAGCTAATGCAATCATGATTTTAATTGTATTTAGTTTAGCTATAGGTGCAAAAGTATCTTCATAATCAATGCCTTCTTTTTGTGAATAACCTTTTTCAACCAATCTAGCTTTATATTTATCAATACTACCATCAACATTAAACTTTGGTTTGAACAACCATTTGCATCCTATGGGAACTTTATCTTTAGGCAATTATATTAATTCACATGTTTAATTCTTCATTATAGAGTTATATTCCTTATTCATTGCATCTCTCCATTCTTTATATTCTTTAGCTTCTTCATAACTTGAAGGTTCTGCAACATTCATTACATGAGACATCAATGCATAATCTTTATATTTTATAGGTGGCTGAATTTGATGTGATGACCTCCTTAGAGTTTTATTTCTTTCATCCTTCTTTCTGCTTTGTGGAGTCTCTTGTTCTCTTCTTGGAGTGTCGTGACTGTTGGATGCTTCCTCCTCTTGAACTTGTACCTGTTGTTGTACATGTTCATGTTCCTATTCAAAACATGCTTCTATTTTGTCATAATCATCAATATCATGCCATACACCTGTGTTATTCATTTTATCACCTTCATCTTCAGTTTCATGAAACACCACATCCCTACTTGCAAGAAATCTATGTGAACTAGGATAAAACAACTTGTATGTCTTTTGATCATCACAATAACCAATGAATGTGCACTTAATAGATTTTGCATCAAGTTTTCTTCTTTCATATTTTCAAATATGTGCAAATGTCTTGCATCCAAAAACTATTAAATGATTCACTTTTGGTTTATATCCATAAAATGCTTCAAAATGTGTTTTCAGATTTAAACTTTTGGTTGGACTACTATTTTTCAAGTAAACAATAGTATTAATGGCTTCAGCCCAAAAAACATTAGAGATATTGTTACCTTGAAGCATGCTCTGTGCAAATTCCACTAGTGTTATATTTTTCCTCTCGACAACTCCATTTTGCTGAGGTGTATGAGGCACTATAAATTGTTGTAGAATCCCATGAATTTTTCAATATTGATTAAAATCTCTTGATTTGTATTCTGCCCCTCGATCAAATCTGAGAATTTTGATGTATTTCCGAGTTTGTTTTTCCACCATGTTTTTGAATTCCTCAAAGTACTCAAAAACATCACTTTTCTTTCTTATGAAATAGACCCAAGTGTATGTAGATCTATCATCAACAAAAATAAGAAAGTATAATGATCCTCCAAGAGATCTAGTTTTCATAGGTCCACATACATCAATATGAATTAATTCAAGTATTTCTCTTTGCCCTTTTTCTTCATGTATAGGAAATTCCTCTCTATGTTGCTTGCCAAGTGCACATGATTCACATTCAACATGGTTATTCTTGATAACATGAAGACCTTCAATCATTGTTTTTCTTTGAAGTAATATTAAATCATTGTGATTTAAGTGCCCATACCTTTGATGCCATAAATTTTCTATTGACATTGTTATAGATGCCAATGCTTGATGCCCTATCCTGGTGTTGATGCCTCGAAAATTGCTGCATCAACATCGGGGAAAGCCACTCGGTCCGGACGTTAAAGGCAGCTCCTTTTCTGTTTGGTGTGGTGGCTCCGATTGGATATAATGGGAACAGTTTCCAAATGATTTGTAAATAGGATGGATAAGTGGTTGAATTTCTATTATCTAATGATAATGATGGATGATTTATTCTAAATTGCAAAATTAAAGAACAACTTAATCTATCCCGGGAAATTTCCACTTTAGTGTAATTTTTGATGATCTTTGTTTACAAATAGGCATATAGATGACTCCATTGATAAACTAAAACATTCATTCATATGATAATTAATTTGTTCAAGTAGTTGAACAAAGTAATCATTAAAACATTATTACACTATTCTTCATATATCATTGACATAAATATGATTGAAAAATTAACATTCCTTAAACATTCAATAGTGATAAATATAAGGACAGTTTTTAAAATACATACATACATCCAATGATAGCAAGGTTAAAAAAAATGGTGATTAATATAAAAGAATGGAGCAAAAGCATAGATAATAGTACCATATGTTATTTGGATCACTCCCGATATCAATCGCATTCAGATTCCGTCTTCCAACTTAGAAACACTTTTACAAAAAGCAGTAGTGCATATCTCATCAAAGTATTCTTCATTGAAATTCAAAAGATAGGCCCAGTCTTCATAAAAAAATATATATCAGAAGAATAATAGTGTGACTTCCGATCCAAGTTTGATATAAAAATTGAGGACCCTTTTCTAAAGACATGAAAAGGTCTATAAATACTATCTAGGCTAACTAATTATGAAATAAAAAAGCTATTAGGTGGTATAACCAAATCATGAGAATCTCCTTGAAATAGGCATGTTTGCAGTCGATAGAATGATTCACTGTTTCAGCCGATCATCCTTTGGTTTGAGCTGGCAGTAGCAAGCATTGGTTGCAATTCTGGAGGGTGACTCAGACGAGAATGCAGTTGGTCTGAATACATAGCATCATGAATTCTGGGAATCATATAACCGATCGCATCGGTTAAACATTTGACTGTTGCCCTTTGATTGTATGGTTTAACTAGGAAGAACCAAAAGGTGTCCCAAGTTAAACTTTGGATGCTTGCGATTAATCTCTCCTCCTTTTCCAATTCTTGATTGCATGTCTATTCCAATGCCTTGGCTGATGGAAATTTACCTAGAGTGCACTATGAAATCAAATTAGACAAATAAAGAGTATCATTAATTAACTAAATTAAATTACCAGTTGCTGATCTACATCTTGAAGTTTCCCTTTCTGCTTTCATCAATTGTGATTGCTATTATAGGAAAAGAATTTCCTTGTGCGATTCTAGAATTCTAGGCAGATTTGCAGCTTGCCCTTCACTGGTTTCTTGCCAGGCAAGAAATTTTGTTAATGTCTCATCGGCCTGTTCCAAATTCTGCCTTGCATCAACTGATTTTTCAATCATTGATGAAGCAATTTCACAGAGGGGCTCGGCAAAGGAAATATTATTACATAGTAAATTTAACTGTTTAATCAATGCCTTATTGATCTGGAGAGCTTCGGACATGAATTCTACTGGTTGAGGAAAACTTTTGAACCTTTCTATCTGTTGTGATAGTTGAGCGATTTTCTCATCTTTTGTTTTACTCATGTGTTCATTCATTGTCTTTAGCTTGGTTAATGCTAGGGATAATTCCTTCTGTTTTTGGACTGCACTCTGATCTATTCTCTGCTTTTCCTTGAGCAATTGCTCATTCAGTTGTTGTTTACTTGTTGTTGTGCCGCTAACTGCTATTCTAATTGCTCTATTCTTTGCTCTCTTTCGGATACCTATGCCTTCAATGAAACAATTGGCTGATCTTTCTCCTTGAGTAAATTGCTCACTTCTGATGCTTTATCCATAGTGGCTGCTGAATATGCTCCGCCATATTGAGAGAGTTTTGTGAGGTATTCAAAAGGATTGAATTCTTCTTTCCATACCACATTAGCCATCTCTGTTTGTGCAGGTAAAAGGGAATATTGATCAAGTCTTCTCTTTTTTCTTCGTCTTTTTACTACAACCCTATGCTTGGGGCTGTAGAAGACATCTAAAGGCGGTATCTCTTCTATATGAAAAACAATTTTATCCGATGGATCCTTAGGAATTATCTCTAAATCTTTACTCATAGGTAGGTCGCTGGTTCATTTAGTTGGAACTGTATTTGTTGATGTCTTGTGACCAATTGTCACTTCAGGCGTGCTGAAACCCTGTGAACTCTCAGGATTGCTTATAATGGAATCGAACTGTTGCCATTCTTTAAGGAGCTTCGGATCAATCTAAGTATCTATATCCATGTGTTCACTGCCTTTTCCTTGTTCTTTCTCCTGAGCTGGCTCTTTTCCTTTCTCAAGAATTTTTTCCACAGCAGGAGATTTGTCAACAGTTTGTTGTTTAGGCTCACTTGACTAGATTGTCGGGGTGGTGACTAATAAGTCTAGAAGCAAAGTTTGCAACCTCTGTTCTCTAAGCCTATTAAACACTTCTAGCCCTTCATCTTGATACCTGATCCTGGCCAATGTTTTTAGCTGAAATAATGATTCTGCTGAGGAAAATAGGTCATCAAAGTCATCCTTCTCATGATCAAACTTTGCAAGTTTGGCTTGCTCAAGAAAAATATAGACAACTTTTCTTGGATCATATTGTCTGTTGGGAATTGTTGCAAGATTGAGCATTTTTATCTTTTCTGTTTCCTTTTCTGAATGTTTGTAATCGTGGAGAGTGTAAACACCACATCTTAAAGGAAATGTAGGCCATGTACCTATTTCTTGGAATTTTTAAGGGTTTTGGATATCCCTTCCGTTGTTATATGGTAGGCCAATCCCCGAGCTAACAGCTTATCGGGCACATACAAGGGAAGAACATGGGGTTTTGTAAGGCTACCAAAAATCCTTATATAAGTGAATTTGTCTTCTCTGAACCAATTTCCTACTGAAGTCAAATCGATCCCTACTTCCTCGGAAATCCTGGGGCAGGGTTATCAAAAATAGCATAGTAGACAGGCAACATAAAACCATTACAAATTTTGTACAAATGATCTTTCTAGTGAGCCTTCCATAATATTTGATGATAGATATGGATTGGCTTAGGGTCTTCAGGAGTCCATCTCCATCCGAGTATCGGTTATTCGGAATTAAAGCAAAGAGTATCCATAATATAAGCACTGTAATAAAAATGGGGAATGGTCCTCATGGTTTTTCGTGAATTTGACCTGAATTCGATAATTTCTGTGGCTAATTTATCAGACAAAATGTTTGCCCAATCCATCACATAACTGCTGATGGCTGCCTCCATCAGAGGGACCATTTCAATAGTAAACTTGGCAGAGTCATGTATTCCCCATATTCTACACATCATTGCTCCGGCATAACAGTAAGGAGAAGCTAATGAGTCCACCGAGTACTTACCTGATGATTCATGCTTGTGCTTCTCGGGAAAATGTCTCCACTGCCTAATTGGGGCCGATTCTGTCTCGTTCTCATTTGAAAATTTCTCAAGGAAGGCTTTGTTGTACCGCTTTTTAGGCTCAGGCAAGTGATACATTTTCCTTAGGTCATCAGGTTGAAACAAGCCAAATATCCTCCCGTCAATTGTGTAAAATGTTTTGTTTGAGACTGGAATTTCCTCTACCACCCATCTCACTATGTCACTATATGGGAGGATTTTTTCTCGTGCTGCTATTCTGTGCAAATATGAACATGCTAAATCCTTGAGGGACGCTTGCGATTTGTTACTCGAGTCAGTTGTGGCTTCTTCTGATATCTCCTCAGGCTCCTCTGCTTCTATTAGATTGTAGATGCTTTCCCAGATTGTATTTCCAAGACTGAGGCACGTAGTGTCTGAGATTAACCCTTTTTTGCTTGGTCCAGGATCCTTGGCTGGCTGCACTGCTGCTGTAGGAGTCACTGCTGTAGGAGTCGCTGCCATAGGAGTCGCTGCTGTGGACTTCTTTGATCTTTTCCCCATTTGTTTCAAATTCCTAATTTCCGTGGAATTCTGCACAAGCGATTAGAAAAACAGTGATACAGAGAAATGTGGCTACAGACCAATATGATAATGAAAGAGTTACGTCGATGAGCAGGTGATAATGGAGTAGAGTAAGATTGCCGTGGGTAAAATCTAAAGAAAAGATCTACCCTTAACTGCTTCATTGATTGGCCATTTAACTTGTCAATCATGATAAAAGAAGTTTTAAATGCCCATCATGTCGTTTATATGCCAAATGATTCATTCAAACGTGGCTTATATTTCTTTAATGGATAATCAGTGATAATTCGCAAATCGACGATCAATAATGTGAAAGGGAAGGCTTTAAATCTTGTTTTAAACTTCTTCGATCATCGAAAGGTGATATAACACATGCAGACCTTTAAGATATATCCTTAAGATACGTGCCTCATTAATGCATCACAATAGGGGAATGGGTTCGGGCTTTATTGCTGTGTCAATGCGATTTCGCCGATAGCCGATTGCGATATGCTTTATCGCATCGAAGGATTTGAGTCTGCCTTCCATCATGTGTTGACTTGTTATTGCCGATTGCCGATGGTGATATGCTTTATCGCATCGGAGGATTCAAAAGGGCTCAATTACATTGGTGCTTTGGCATTTACCTTTTCCGATATCCGATTGCAATATGCTTTTCGGATCGGAGGGAATGGATGTGTCTTCGCATATGTTTCCTTTGTTATTGCGATATGCGATCTTCCGATCACTTTATCGCAATAACGAAGGATTTTATAATATTTCAAAGCCAAACTTTATTTCTATTCATTTAAGTTAAACCTTTTAATAAGGGTTTTCTTATGATGGGTTAATACCAATTTATTTACACATCTAAGTTTATTATGAAAGGGACCCATTTCATATTATGATTTTGTCTAAAAATTTTATGGAATGGGGGGTTGTTGTACAGCACAAAAATTGGCGATTTACTGGGAGAAATAGTTATCTCTGAGAAATTAATTAAAATACTTAAACTTTCTTAATCTAGAAATCTTACATGATAGAGAAAATCTAATATAACTAGGTAATCAATAAATTTTGATCATAATGATAACTATTTTTGCTACTTCCTTCCGTTCTTAAAATTAAATATATTCTAGGTTTTAAATAAGCCTTAATTGGTTGATAATGATAAAACAAAAGGCTTTTCTAACTTAGCTTTTATAATGACTCCTTTGTCATGGGTAGAGCCTCTGTTGCTAGAAAGCATTTATAGTCTCGACAGGGTTACCTTTTAACCATTTGATAATTCATTATTCCATCCATTTCATAGTATAATCAAAAGAATGAATCCAAAAGATATGTTTCCATAATTTTTGTATTACTTTTTGCTTTTTTCCTTATTTTGTAAGATAAAAATCCATTGTCCTGGTTTGGTGGCCAGCTATTGACAATGTCATTCACTCGTTGTAATTTAACTGAAAAAACTGGCTCGTGATGAGACCCCTTGTCTTATAATTATAAGCCATTACCCTGTTTTGGTATGAAGTGTTGGTAATGTTAGTTGAACTATTCCCCTATGATCATGGTAAGCAGGCTTGTAGTAAGACCTCTTATCTTTTACATCAAATATATTTTAGAATTAAACTTTGAGTAATTATAAACTTTGATGGATGGGATGAACAATTTTCTCCTTAAGAGAATATGCATGACAGTGTAGGGGTTGAAGATGTTAAGACTGAATCAGTCTTTGTTCTGTATTGATAACCGTTTTCAGGCTACTAAAACTTTAAAATGGTTTACAGTATTTCTAAGTTTTGAGAAGATTTCACAAAAATAAAATGGGATTTTCAGAATCTAATTATACCTAATTTCCAGAAATTTCTTTTTCTTTTAAGGCTTCCATTTCTTAAAAGTAAATATCAAAACTATTTTCTTTTAACTTTTTCAATATAGCAAGGACCAATGGGAGGCTTTTGACAACTTTATTTTCCTTGGATTTTAAATAAAATAAGTTATCCACACAAATCTTGCTGAAAATTGAATATTTACAGAGGGAGAACGGGTTACCTCCTCAATTGAAGAATTTTTTTAAGATAAGGCCGTTTACAGGAAGAGAATCTCTCTTTCCTGATAGATCTTGTAATATGAATGTAGAAGGGCCGATCTTCTCACTGATTTGGAATGGTCCGAGCCACATTTTCTGGAACTTGGTGTGTTTTCCTTTATCCTCATGGGCTTTGTCCGATTTCAAAACTAGATCACCAACTTGTAAATGTTTTGAGCCGATTGAAATTGCATCGAAAGATGACTTGATAATCTGCTGATGTTTTGCATGTATAATTCAGGCTTTCTCCCTTTCTTCTTCTAATTTCAAGATCTGACCATGTCTTAGTTGAATAGAAGATAAGGGACTTTCTTCAATAAACTGCACTAAAGCCAGTGATGGAAGTACCAAGTTTTCTGGTATGATAGCTTCCTTTCCATACACTAGGTTAAATGGAGAAGTGCCTATGGAGGCTTTCTGTGTTACTCGGTCGGCCCATAGTGCAAATATCAAAGATTTATGCCAGTTTTTATGATTCTATTCAATATTTCTCTTGATGATTTTGATAATATTTTTATTGATAGATTCTGCTAAGCCATTACCCTGAGGGTAGTAATTTGCAGAATACTTCAATTTAAATCCCCTTTTGATAGAAAATCAAATATAGAATTTCCAGAGAAGTAAGATACGTTATAAAAAATAAGAGCGTTTGGGACACCAAACCTGGTAATAATGAACCGATCTATGAATTCAATGGTTGCTTCAGAGTTTACTGTCTTCAGAGGAATTTCTTCAACCCACTTAGTAAAGTAATTGGTAGCTGTAAGGATACACCTATGCTGTTTGGATGAATGTGGAGTGATTTCCCGAATGATATCCAATCCCCATTATTCAAAAGGTTGTTCAATGTTGACTGGTTGCAAAGGGAAAGCTGGCTTCCTTTGTCTTCCACTAGTGGTTTGACAACTTTGGCATTTCCTTACATATTCATGAGAATCTCTGAAAAAGGTGGGCCAATAATATCCATCATGAATGATTTTGTGAGCTGTTGTATCAGCTCCAAAATGTCCTCCTGCTGGTCCATCATGTAGCTCCTGCAAAACCTTTTGCGCTTCAAGTTTTTCTAAGCATCTTAACAAAATTGAATCATAATTTCGTCTAAATAATACATCATCTACAATTATGAAGTTTTTTTCTTTCAATATTATAGCACGTTTGTTTTTATAGGAATATTAGAAGGAGAATATCCAATTTTCAAATAAAAAATCAGATCTGCATATTGGGATTCAGGATTAGAGGTACTTATCTGATTGATTTCTTCAGTATCTTTGGTACTTTCAGATTCCTAAATGTTAGAAGCTCCTGCTAACAACCTGCAAAAACCTTGGCCTTTGACAATATTTGTTGGTTTAATTTCCAAGTCATATTCTTGTAATGTTGTGACCCATTTTTCTCTCTTTTCTCCTAATTCGCTTTGAACTAGTAATTGTCTTACTGCTGAAAAAGGGACTATAACTTTTGTGTGAGCTTTTAAGAGAAAGGGTCTGTAATGTTTAATGGCTTTGTATACAACAAAGGATTTTTTTTCAACTTCGAAGTAATTAAGTTCAGCACCTTGAAGGTTTGAACTATAAAATGTGATTGGTGCTTCCAAGTTTTGATCGTTAATTTGTGCCAGCACTGCTGCATAAGATGAATCAGATGCAAAGGTGTATAACGTGAAATGATTTGAAAAATTAGGAGTGCTTAAAGCAGGGGAATTTATGATTTATTGTTTGATAGAATCAAATGCCTCTTTTTCTGCAGACCCCCATTTAAACACTGAATTTTTCTTCATCATGGTTTGTAATGGCAAAACAATCTGGGAGAAATATGGAACAAATCTTTTTACAAAGTTAATTTGACCGAAAATGACTGCATGGATTTATTATTATGAGGGAATGGAATATTAGAAATATCTTTAATTCTATATGGATCAATATAAATAACATCCTTTGAAACAATGAAGCCCAAGAGCTTAACTTGATCAATAGTGAAAAAGGACTTCTTTGGATTTAGTGAAATGCCATACCTATTGTAGCGTTGAAATATTTGTTTCAGATCATGCAAATGGTCTGACCTTTTTTTAAAGAATACAGTGATATCATCCAAATAGACAACTACTGACCTATTGATTAGTCCTTTGAATGCTATGTCCATTTCTCTTTGAAATGCAGCTCCAGCATTGATAAGTCCAAAAGGCATTTTTTGATAGGCATAAGTTCCCCACTTGGTTCTAAAAGTACTTTTGCGTATGTCATCACAGTGTACCAAAATTTGGTTATACCCCGTAAAACCATCTAAAAAGGACAACAGTTCAGAACCAGCTACTGAATGAAGTGTTTACTCCATGGTAGGTAAAGGGAAGTTATCCTTTTGACTTGCTTTGTTAAGGTTTCTGAAATCAATACAAATTTTAATGTCACCATTTTTCTTTCGTACTGGCACCATATTGGACACCCAGTTTGAATGTCTAACAGGAAAAATTATCTTAGCTTTCAAGAGTTTATTTAATTCATCTTTTATTTGACTCTCTAAGTTATGATGAATTTTCCTTAACCTCTATTGTACTAGTTTTTGTTCAGAAAGCATTGGAATAGTATGTTGAATGATAGATGTATCATATGTTTTCAAATCATCATATTTCCAAGCAAAGACATTTTTGTATTTATGCAATAATCTAATGAATGCAATTCTTTCTTCTGAAGAAAGTCCTAATCCCAAATTGATGTTTTGTGGATTATGTTCAGTTCCAAGGTTTATTAATTCAAATCTCAAAGTGGAACTCTGGAGCTTTGAATTAGTAACCTGTTTAAATCTGTCTTTGATGTCATAAAGATCTTCAAGCTTGACCACTAGTTTAGGTATTGAGTTTTCTTCTTTCTTTTCCTTCATTTGAAGGTCATGATAACTTTCATCAATAATTTGATCATTATAGTATTTATCAGAAGTTAAGAAATTTAAAATGTCTTCATCATGATTGAACACTCGCCAATTAGTGACATTATCAGGAATTGATGGTCTAAAAATTAATTCTACTGAGAATCTGTTGGGTCCCTATAATACTAGTGATTACCCCATTACTATTGTAGTTATACCCCTTATTTATATTGATGTACCCATGTAGTGCCCATATTGTTACTATTGTGCCACATAGAAGCCCACTATTGTTATTGTTGTGCCTTACAATATTATTGTTATGTAGGCTTTGATTGTATTGGGACCACTTAGACTCCTATATATAGAAAGGAGGTATTTTCATTTGTATCATCCAAGAATTGTTCATTTATGTAATGTAAAGGAGGTTGCCCCCTCGAAGAGGCTGAATTCTAAGGCGTTGATCTATCTTTTCTATCTTTTCTTGAGCTGGTTTCATAACATTTGGTATCAGAGCTTTGGATTCTAGGGTTTCGCTGCTCCAAACAGGTCATCGTGGAATTTTCACTATAACGTTTTTTTTGTGACGTTTCAGAAGTCGCAAAAAAAACCATTTGAGAAGAATTGGTGTTGAACCTTGGGTCCAAATTTCAGAGCTTTTCTCGCGATATTTTCGGAGATATGATCTGAGGAAGTTGGTCTTTTTGCAGACTCCTGAATTACATTCAAAACAGGTGACCTGGGGAAAATCGTCATAACTCTCTCTCTGAGGATCGGATTGAAATTTCATAAAAAGGTACAGAAAGAGGACGGACTGTAGTTTCTTGTGTGTGTGTTTCAGATTCAAAGGTTGAAACAGTGACTCGTGGCACGTCGTACAAGTTCGCTCTACTGAACCAGTCTAAAAGCAAGTCACTGTGGGAGATTTCACATAACTCTTCCTTGGAGAATCCAATTTGGCTCAGACTTGTGGCATTGGAAAGAGGACGCAGAAGGCTACTACAGGTAGCAATTTCAGAATTGGATGATCCGAAATTACAGAGATACATCAGATTCAATATCAGGCTTCTATAAAGTGAAAAAAAAGGTGTGTAGTTTTTTTTTTAATTTTTGTGTAAGCTTGGTTTAACGGAATTCAAAGGGCATAGTAAAAATTTATTATCGGTAACTGATGCCCCGAGGAAAGAAAATGCAAACACCTAGTAAGGAACCTGAAAGCTCTAGCATGACTCATGAAGAAGAGGAAGAAATGCTACATGATATATCAAAATTACAAGAACAAGTGCAACAAATGTCACGCTCACAAAAGCTAACAGAAGCTAAGATAAGTGGCGTGGAATCTAAGGTAAATGGCGTGGAATCTAAGATAAAGGGAATAGAAGCTAAGATGGATGGCATGGAAGCTAAGATTGACACTAAATTTGATGGCATGGATGATAAGATGAATGAATTGAAGAAGTTGCTACAAGAAAGGGTCACTAATGGTGAAAAGGTAGTAAAGGAAACTCATGATGAGAACAAAAGAAATGTTAATCATGATTCCATAGACTCTAATGTTGGATCGAAGACTCACCATGTTCCAAAAATCGATATGAGGAAGTTTGATGGCAAGGATCCCGCCACATGGATATTACAGATGGAGCAATTCTTCGATCTCAATAATGTGCAAAACACACAAAAGGTACGTATGGCAACTTTATATTTGGAACCAAATCAGTTTGTATGGTATCAATGGCTTTGTTCTCGTAAACAATTTATCACTTGGGCAATTTTTACGGAAGAATTGATAGCACATTATGAGGATACAAAAAGCAACACTTTTTTTAGCCAATTGATAAGTCTCAAACAAAAGGGTTCAATAATGGAGCACATTGAGGAGTTCCAAAAATTGAACATAAGGGTAAAAGATATTCCAGAGGAGCATAGGATTGATGTGTTCATAGGGTCTTTAAAGGATAATATCCAACATGATGTGCGCCTTTGGGAACCTGATTCATTAGAGAAGGCATTCAGGTTAGCAAGAAAAATGGAAAGCAAAATTATGGCAACTAGGAAGCATACCGTTCACAACTATAAAGATGGAAGTGTTGTTGCCCATAGTCTTCCACAACCTACAAGGTTGACACCACAACAATTGGAAGAAAAAAGAGCAAAAGGGCTTTGTTACAATTGTGATAGCAAATACACAAAAGGTCATAAGTGTGCTGAGAAGAAATTATTCTACATAGATTGTGAAGAGGAAGAAGAAAAGGAGCAAGAAAGGTCAAAAGAAGAGGATATATTCCAGGAACAAAGCCTAGATGAAGAACAAATAAATCCGACCATATCTTGTAATGCATTGGCGGGAATTACCACTCCTCAAACCATCAAGATAGAAGGACAAATCAAGAAGAAAAAGGTAATAGTGTTGATTGATTCAGGAAGCACCCACAATTTTATTCATTGTAGGGTAGCAAAAGAATTGAATTGCTTCCTATATCCAGCACCAGAGTGTCAAGTGATGATTGCAAATGGAGGAACAATAAATTGTTCTGGAAAGTGCCATAATATCAAGCTATCCATGGGAGAATATGTATTGACTAGCCCAATGCTTTCCATTCCAATGGGAGGTGCTGATGTTGTACTAGGAGTCCAATGGCTACAATCCTTGGGTACAATAGCTTTTAATTTTCAAGAACTTTTCATGAAATTTTCTATGGAAGGAAAGGAAGTTGAATTAAGGGGTATTGCAGGGAAACCAGGAAAGATAATCAGCTCTAATGGCATGACAAAGCTTCTAAAAAAGGAGCAAAGAGGTGTAATTGCACAATTATGTTCGCTAGATGTTTCCACATTGGAATCATCTATTTCTCCAGATCTCCAAAAAGTCCTGGACAATCATTCCAAGGTATTTGAGACTCCCAAAGGTCTCCCACCTATGCGTGATCATGATCATGCTATTCATCTGATTCCAGGAAGTGTTCCTCCAAACATCAGGCCGTACAGATATCCCTATGTCCAAAAAAGTGAAATTGAACGTATGGTTGCAGAAATGCTAGAGGCTGGTATAATTCAACCGAGTCAAAGTTCTTTCTCAGCTCCAGTAGTATTGGTGCACAAGAAGGATGGATCATGGCGCATGTGTCCGGATTATAGGGAGCTCAACAAGCTCACTATTAAAGATAAGTTCCCCATTCCTGTTATTGATGAATTACTGGATGAATTGCATGGATCAATTTACTTCACCAAGTTGGATCTTCGTTCGGGATATCATCAAATCAGAATGAAGATTGAAGACATTCCGAAAACGGCATTTAGAACTCATGAGGGTCATTATGAATTTTTGGTCATGCCTTTTGGCCTTACCAATGCACCTTCAACATTTCAAGGTTTGATGAATTCAATTTTCAAACCATTCCTTAGAAAATTTGTGTTAGTATTTTTTGATGATATACTAATCTACAGCAAGTCTTGGAAGGATCATGTTGAACATGTTGACAGGGTGCTACAACTATTGGAGGAGAAACAATTATATGCAAAAAGATCCAAATGTTTCTTTGGAGTCCAGGAGGTGGAATATTTGGGTCATATTGTATCTCATGAAGGAGTTAAGGTAGACCCTAGCAAAATTAAAGCCATTAAGGAATGGAAAATCCCCACATCCATAAAGCATCTGCGAGGATTTCTTGGGTTGACAGGGTATTATCGCAAGTTTGTTAAGAATTATGGGAGAATAGCAGCACCTCTAACAACATTATTGAAGAAAGATTCATTTTCATGGACTCCGGAAGCAACAAAGGCCTTTGAACATCTTAAAGAGGCAATGTGCCAAGCACCGGTCTTAGCTACACCGGACTTCACAAAAACCTTTATTGTGGAATGTGATGCTTCAGGAAATGGAATTGGTGCTGTTCTAATGCAAGATGAAAGACCCATTGCTTTTGAAAGTCGTCCAATCAAGGGAAAGTTTTTAAGAAAAGCTATTTATGAGAAGGAAATGTTGGCAATACTCCATGCACTTAAGAAATGGCGACCCTACCTAATGGGAAGACACTTCAAGGTAAAAACGGATCATGATAGCCTTAAATACTTTTTAGAACAAAGATTATCCTCTGAAGAGCAACAAAAGTGGGTCACAAAGATGTTGGGTTATGACTTTGAAATCATCTACAAAAAAGGGAAGCAAAATGTGGTGGCAGATGCACTCTCAAGAAAGGATGAGGATGTGGAAGCATTGTTGTGTGCCATTTCTATTATCCAACCAGATTGGATAAACGAAGCAAGGGAGGAATGGAAGAATGACGAAGAAGTGTGGGCACTTATTCGAAAGCTACAACAAGATTCCAGTACTTCTGATACATTTAGCTGGCAAAATGATTCGTTATGGTACAAAGATCGCTTATACCTCTGTAAGAATTCCCAGCTAAAACAAAAGATTCTTATGGAATTGCACACTTCTCCCTTAGGAGGGCACTCAGGATTTTTAAAAACTTACCACAGGGTTAAGAAGGAATTTTTTTGGGATGGCCTTAAATCAGATATTCAAAAGTTTGTGGCGGAATGTTTGGTTTGCCAGCAAAATAAAGTTGAAACAATTAAGACACCGGGTCTATTACAACCTTTATCCATTCCAAGCCAACGTTGGGAGGAGGTTTCAATGGATTTTATCACAGGTTTACCCAAGTCTGAGGGAAAGAGTGTCATCATGGTGGTAGTTGACAGACTTACCAAGTATGCACACTTTTGTGCATTATCACATCCATTTAAAGCCAGTACAGTTTCTACTGCATTTATGGAAACAGTTCAAAAGCTACATGGAAACCCAAAGATTATTGTAAGTGACAGAGATCCCATTTTCACTGGAAATTTTTGGACAGAATTATTTTCTTGTCTTGGTACTCAGTTAGCTCATAGCTCATCTTATCATCCTCAATCTGATGGGCAAACTGAGATAGTAAACAAATGTTTGGAAGGATATCTTCGTTGCTTTGTATCTGATAAACAGACACAATGGGTCAAATGGTTGCCTCTGGCTGAATGGTGGTATAACACTTCCTTCCATACAGCAACAAAAATGACCCCATTTATGGCACTTTATGGGTATCAACCACCATCCATCACATCATATTTAAGAGAAAATTCTAAGGTTCAGGCAGTGGAACATCACATCGAACATCAACAACAAGTCCTCCAACTCTTAAAGGATAACCTCGTGTTGGCACAAAATAGAATGAAACAACAGGCAGATCAACATCGCAGTGAAAGAAGTTTTGATGTAGGTGATTGGGTATTCCTACGGCTACAACCATATAAGCAAATGTCCCTCAAGCAAGCTAAGAAGGATAATAAATTATCACCAAAGTATTATGGTCCGTACAAGGTGTTGCAAAAGATTGGTACTATGGCATACAAATTGGAGCTTCCTGCAGCTTCTCGATTGCACCCAGTTTTCCATGTTTCATGTTTAAAGAAGGTTATAGGCGACAAGCTCCCAGTTCAAACAATATTGCCAGAACTTGACGAGGAAGGAAAAATTATATTGGAACCGGAAGCAGTCACAGAAACAAGAACTCGACAGCTACGAAATCGATCAATTTCAGAGTATCTTATCAAGTGGAAGAACTTATCCGCTGAAGATTCCACATGGGAGGATGAGAATTTTATGCAGAAGTATCCAGAACTACTCAAGCGTTGAGGACAACACTTTTTTGAAGGAGAGGGGCATGTTGGGTCCCTATAATACTAGTGATTACCCCATTACTATTGTAGTTATACCCCTTATTTATATTGTTGTACCCATGTAGTGCCCATATTGTTATATTGTGCCACATAGAATCCCACTATTGTTATTTTTGTGCCCTACAATATTATTGTTATGTAGGCTTTGATTGTATTGGGACCACTTAGACTCCTATATATAGAAAGGAGGTATTTTCATTTGTATCATCCAAGAATTGTTCATTTATGTAATGTAAAGGAGGTTGCCCCCTCAAAGAGGCTGAATTCTAAGGCATTGATCTATCTTTTCTATCTTTTCTTGAGCTGGTTTCATAACAGAATCTATCTGGGTTGTAATCTTCAGATGGAAGGAGTTTGGAAGCAACATTAGCTAGTAAATCTACTACTGCATTCTGGGACCTAGGGATGGGGGAAATATTGAATGCTAAGAATTGTGATATAAGGTCCTGTACCAATGACTAATAGTGTTTGAGGTGACTAGAAAGGCAATGAATTGTATTTCTAACTTGTTTTATAACAATTTCTGAATCACTGAAAACTTTCAAATATTGAACTCTAAGACCGATTGCTTTATAGAGTCCTTGAATCAAAGCTTCATATTCAACTGTATTGTTTGTGCATTCAAATTCCAACCTGCATGATAACATGGGATTTTTCCCCTCAGGACTGACTAAAATACATCCTGCTCCTACACCTTCACTAGATTTGGACCCATCAAAATATAATGACCAAAACAAAGGTTTATCTGCAGTTTTATTTACAGTTTCCTCGGCAATTTTAACACATCTTGATGTATCTGTTTGTGAAAAATTTTCAATTTGAGATGTGAAATTATTAACTGAGAAAGGGGATGGTTAAGCAGTAAATTGCCAAAGAATGATTCAGATGAGTAATTCCCCAGAATGTTGTTATTGAATGCTATTGGTTGATTTTCTTGTTCGAATTCAGTAACAATATGGGTCATGTGTTTCTCCCGATCAATCTTGATCTGATTTGGCTTTCCTTTATAAGGTAGCCACATATGAGACCAATCGATGGAAATATAACCATGAAGTTTCTCAGACCAGTCTCTACTCAAAATCAAGCCATAGAATTTAGGTATATCAGCAATTAAAATATCAATTCTTTGAACCACTCTTAGATCAGCTGATAACCTAATTTTAACTGAATTGATTTATCCTAAAACCTGGACCTTAGTTCTATCCAACTGGACAATATGAATTACCGACTTTTGGGGTTCAATGTTCAGTTTAGAACAAACTAAAGCTGGCATTATATTAGAGGAAGCCCCAGAGTCAATCAAACAGTTGTGTATATTTCTATTATAGATCTCGTAGGTTAAGAGAAAAGGAGGAGTATGCGAATTGGATCTATGCCCAATTAAAACAACATCAGTAGCTTCTACTCTACTAGGAGGTGGTTTACCTGACTCATTAGCAACTTTGGACAATACAGCATTGAGAAGAGGAGAAGAAGGTACAGCATCTAACTCTTTAAGCAGCAATTTTTGTTGATGTTTGAGTTTACTAAGCTCAAACATAGTGATATTTGCCTTTGTTTTCTTCATGTCTTCAATAATTTTGTAGTCCATAGAATCCGTAACTACTAATGTCTTAGATTTTAAAGGTAGATTTGAAGCTGATGGTTGATTTTGGGACGGTATCATTGTAGATTTCTTTGTGGGAATCGTTTCTTTGGTAGTAGTAGTACCTGCATTCCTTTTCTTCTGGGTTGTTTGAACAAGTTTAGGAGTAACCTTACTCCTGGTAGTCACAGGCAAAGCTTCCTATTCATTTTCTGTATCAGAATTGGGCAAAATAAAGTCCCACATCCCCTAACATTCTACAGTTTCTTCTTCTTCAGGATCTTCAGATGATAAAAATGTTTCTTCCTCTTCTTCCTCATCAGGATCTGATTCTGCATTAGATATAGTATTTCATGGTTTTGATTCAGGTTTCTTAAAGTTTCTAAATGGCCTTTTTGTTGAAGTCTCAGCTACTTCCTTCTTAATTTCTACCATTTCATTTTACATAGTCTTGAGAACTTTTTGGAGACCCTCCATATCATATGAATCTTTAGGCATTTTCTTTTTTGAATCATCTTTGAAAGAGACTTTTTTGGATTTTCTATCTTCAAGAGTAGCTTTCTTTTCTAAATCAATAATGCATTTCTCTACAGCAAGTTACTCTTTCATGTTTTCATCTAGAGTTGGTTTTGCGGTTCTATCTACAAAAATAGCTATATTTGAAGGTAAAGCCATTATATACCATTCCTTTCTAATTTTCTCACTTGGTTTAGAGGCAGTTGGAATCTTATTCAAGAGTTTATTAAACCGTGAATTGAACTCCTTTATAGGTTCTTTAGATTCTATCCTAAGATTCGAGAAATCATTGATTAACATTGCTAGAGATCTGTCATCACCATATTTAGTCAAGAACTGTTCTTGAAAAATGTTCCAACTTGTAATGGATCCTGAAGGCAAGGAAAAATACCAAGACCTAGCTGATCCTTGTAAGGTATAAGGGAAAAGCCTAACAACATCTTCCTCTGTCACTCCTTTTAAGTTAACTGCCAACATGAAGTTGTTAATATGCTCATCGGCTTGTATTCATGCATCTGGATTAAATTTCGCCAACCATTTTTCAAGATGTGCTGGTAATGGATGTAATTGTGCAGGCATCATGACTGCACCAGGATTATTCCATGGATTCTGAGCCATTGTAGAACTAATAGTAGATGATATTACCGATGAAATTCTAGATGTTTGGGAAGGAGATGATATTGAGGTTTTAGGTGGTTGGGATGTTGAAGTTC
This sequence comes from Pinus tabuliformis, assembly GCA_031772625.1. Lineage (NCBI taxonomy): Eukaryota > Viridiplantae > Streptophyta > Pinopsida > Pinales > Pinaceae > Pinus > Pinus tabuliformis. The sequence continues at coordinate 172,199,076 of CM062816.1, forward strand.
TAGATCCCTGTTGGAAAACAATGTGTAATGGAGGAGTGGATGGCTGACTTTGCATTGGAGAAGATGAAATGGAGGATGATGATGAGAAAGTCTCACTATCAGATCCTTTAGTTTTTTTTCTCACCCTTTTCCTTTTCGGTAAAGGCAACTCAGTAGGTTCAATACGAAGCTTTCCGCTCTGAAGTCTGGTGAGGTGATGAGGTGGAATGAATTGCGAAGTCTCATTGCCTTGGGATACCTCAGATTTCTGTGGTGATATCGAAAAGCCTTGAAGTTTATGGATAAGAGACTATACTTCAGGAGACTCAGGAGTTAACTGTTTTGGGGCATGTTGGGGTTGAGCAGTGGTAGTAGTCTTCTTTTCTTCTCGTTTGAAGACCGCGGTTCTAGCCTTCAAAGGAGAGGTCGGAGGTGAAGTGGAGAGAGATTTACTCTCAGAATGGGTTGTAGGTTTGAATTTTCTCGCCATTCATAGTTCATGCCCTCCTTCTAGCGCCAAAAATTTTGATACCTCGAAAATCACTGCATCAACATTGGGGAAAACCACCCGGTCTAGACCTTAAAGGCAGCTCCTTTTCCATTTGGTGTGGTGGCTCCGACTGGATATAATGGGACCAGTTTCCCAATGATTTGTAAATAGGATGGATAAGTGGTTGAATTTCTATTATGTAATGATAATGATGGATGATTTATTCTAAATTGCAAAATTAAAGAACAACTTAATCTGTCCCAGGAAATTTCCACTTTAGTGTAATTTTTGATGATCTTTGTTTACAAATAGGCATATAGATGACTCCATTGATAAACTAAGACATTCATTCATATGATAATTACTTTGTTCAATTAGTTGATCAAAGTAATCATTAAAAGATTATTACACTATTCTTCATATATCATTGACATAAATATGATTGAAAAATTAACATTCCTTAAACATTCAATAGTGATAAATATAAGGACTGCTGTTAAAATACATACATACATCCAATGATAGCAAGATTAAAAAAAATTCTGATTAATATAAAAGAATGGAGCAAAAGCATAGATAATAGTACCACATGTTATTTGGATCACTCCTGATATCAATTGCATTCAGATTCCATCTTCCAACTTAGAAACACTTTTACAAAAAGCAGTAGGGCATATCTCATCAAAATATTCTTCATTGAAATTCAGAATATAGGCCTAGTCTTCATAAAAAATATATATATCAAAAGAACAATAGTGTGACTTCCGATCCAAGTTTGATTCAAAAATTGAGGACCCTTTCTAAAGACATAAAAGGGTCTATAAATACTATCTAAGCTAAGTGATTATGAAATAAAAAGATATTAGGTGGTATAACCAAACCATGAGAATCTCCTTGAAATAGGCCTATTTGTAGTCAGTAGAATGATTCACTGTTTTGGCCGATCATCCTTTGGTCTGAGCTGGCAGATAGCAAGCATTGGTTGCAATTCTGGAGGGTGACTCAGATGAGAATGCAGTTGGGCTGAATATGTAGCATCATGAATTTCAGGAATCATATAACTAATCACATCAGTTAAGCATTTGAGTGCTGCCCTTATACTGTATGGTTTAACTAGGAAGAACCAAAAGGTGTCCCAAGTTAAACTTTGGATTCCTGCGATTAATCTCTCCTTCTTTTCCAATTCTTGATTGCATGTCTGTTCCAATGCCTTAGCTGATGGAAATTTACCTGGAGTGCACTGTGAAATCAAATTAGACAGATAAAGAGTATCATTAACTAACTCAATTAAATTACTAGTTGCTGATCTACATCTTGAAGTTTCCCTTTTTGCTTTCATCAATTGTGATTGCTATTCTAGGAAAAGAATTTCCTTTTGTGATTCTAGAATTCTAGGCAGATTTGCAGCTTGCCCTTGACTAGTTTCTTGCCAGGCAAGAAAGTTTGTTAATGTCTCATCGGCCTGTTCCAAATTCTGCCTTGCATCAACTCATTTGTCAATCATTGATGAAGCAATTTCATAGAGGGGCTCGACAAGGGAAATATTATTACATAGTAAATTTAACTGTTTAATCAACGCCTTATTGATCTGGAGAGCTTCGGACCTGAACTCTGCTGGTTGAGGAAAACTTTTGAACCTTTCTATCTGTTGTCTTTAGCTTGGTTAATGCTCAGGATAATTCCTTCTGTTTTTGCACTGCACTCTGATCTATTCTCTGCTTTTCCTTGAGCAATTTCTCGTTCAGTTGATCATTTACTTGCTGTTGTGCTACTAACTGCTGTTCTAATTGCTCTATTCTTTGCTCTCTTTCGAATACCTGTGCCTCCAATGAAATAATTGTCTGATCTTTTTCCTTGAGTAAATTGCTCACTTGTAATGCTTTATCCATAGTGGCTGTTGAATATGCTCTGGAATATTGAGAGAGTTTTGTGAGGTCTTTAGAAGGATTGAATTCTTCTTTCCATACCACATTAGCCATCTCTGTTTGTGCAGGTAAAAGGGAAGATTGATCAAGTCTTCTCTTTTTCCTTTGTCTTTTTACTATAGCCCTATGCTTGGGGCTGTAGAAGACATCTAAAGGAGGTATCTATTCTATATGCAAAACAATTTCATCCGATGGATCCTTAGGAATTATCTCTACATCTTTACTCATAGGTAGGCCACTAGTTCCTTCAGTTGGAACTGTATTTGTTGATTTCTTGTGACCAATTGTCACTTCAGGCATGGTGCAACCCTGTGAACTCTCAGGATTGCTTATAATGGAATCGAACTGTTTCCATTCTTTAAGGAGCTTCGGATCAATCTGAGTATCTATATCCATGTGTTCACTACCTTTTCCTTGTTCTTTCTCCTTAGCTGGCTCTTTTCCTTTCTCAGGAATTTTTTCCAAAGTAGGAGATTTGTCAACAGTTTGTTGTTTAGGCTCGCTTGACTGGATTGTCGGGGTGGTGACTAATAATTCTAGAGGCAGAGTTTGCAACCTTTGTTCTCTAAGCCTATTAAACACTTCCATCCCTTCATCTTGATACCTGATCCTGACCAATTTTTTTACCTGAAATAATGATTCTGTTGAGGGAAATAGGTCATCAAAGTCATCCTTCTCATGATCAAACTTTGCAAGTTTGGCCTGCTCAAGAACATTATAGACAACTTTTCTTGGATCATATTGTCTATTGGGAATTGTTGCAAGATTGAGCATTTTTCTTTTTTCTGTTTCCTTTTCTGAATGTTTGTAATCATGGAGAGTGTAAACACCGCATCTTAAAGGAAATGTAGGCCATACCTATTTCTTGGAATTTTTAAGGGTTTTGGATGTCCCTTCCGTTTTTATCTGGTAGGCCAATTTCCAAGCTAACAACTTATCGGGCACATATAGCAGAAGGAACTTTGGTTCTGTAAGGCTACAAAAAAGCCTTATTTAAGTGAATTTATCTTCTCTGAACCAATTTCCTACTACAGTCAAATCGATCCCTGCTTCCTTGGAAATCCTGGGGGCGGGCTTATCAAAAATAGCATAGTAGATAGGCAACATAAAACCATTACAAATTTTGTACAAATGATCTTTGTAGTGAGCCTTCCATAATATTTGATGATAGATATGGATTGGCTTAGGGTCTTCGGGAGTCCATCTCCATCCGAGTATTGGATATTCGGAATTAAAGCAAAGAGTATCCATAATATAAGCACTGTAATAAAAAGGGGGAATGGTCCTGGTGATTTTTCATGAATTTGACCTGAATTTGAGAATTGTTGTGGCTAATTTATCAGACAAAATGTTTTCCAAATCCATCACATAACTGTTGATGGCAGCCTCCATCAAAGGGACCATTTCAATAGTAAACTTGGCAGAGTCATGTATTCCCCATATTCTACACATCATTGCTCCAGCATAACAATAAGGAGAAGCTAATGAGTCCACCGAGTACTTACCTGATGATTCATGCTTGTGCTTCTCGGGAAAATGTCTCCACTGCCTAATTGGGGCTAATTCTGTCTCATTCTCATTTGCAAAATTTCTCAAGGAAGGCTTCTTTGTACCGTTTTTCAGGCTCAGGCAAGTGATATGTTAGGGTCCCACCCTAACCCCCTTATTTATGTAATGGGATCACGTCATAGTCAAGAGTCAATAAAGCCGATATTAATACTTATAAGTGGTTAATCCGCAATTAATGACAGAACCATAGTTAGTTGCAAATGCGTCGTAGTATTAGATAGATGGTATTAATAAAACCCATGGTATTGGCTGATGGTATTGCATGTATGAGTCATATATAAAGGATAGAGACTCCCTGCGAGGAGCATCGTGTCTTATTTTGTAATCGAGCTCTGCTCTATTGGAGGTTGCCCCCTCGAAGAGGCAAGTGAACATTACTCTCTGAATAATAAAATCATTGCTATTCTGTGTTCTAGGTATCTTTTCTTCTCATATTCTGTATTTGGGTATCATTTTGCAGGTTAAGAGAATAACAAGTGGTATCAGAGCTCTTTCCAGGGCCAGTGGGATCTCCATTTCTTAGCAAAATTTTTTTGGCTAGAGACGTGTTCCGGTGTCTTTAAACCACGGGATCTGTCGTTGAGCGCATAAACCTACGGATTTGGGGAGGCATGCACGCAGGAAATACAAGAGGTGGTCACGTCTGTTGGACTCCCTTGTAACCCGTGTGGGTACCCCTTCGAGTAGTAGCGCATTAGACAGAACCGCGCATGGACTATCTTCCATGTATCGTCTGGGTATATCGGAAGCCCCCTAGGCTCCCTTGAAACCTCGCCATAGATAAACCGTCGGGCATCTTGCGGCTACAGTACACCAAGAACAGCACTCGAAGAGATTACTCGCCCGTACGATATGGTAGTCGGGTTGTACGGCTAAGGGTACAATCAATCCTCCTTAGTTAGAGCGCTGAAACATTGGGCCGAGTACTACTGCCAGACCCTTATGTATATTGCGATTTTTAGCACCTGACACTCCTCAAGACCATAGTTCCCTTTTCTATCGGGGGATCACACATCATCTATTCCAGATCCGCTTGTGCAAAGGGGTGCAGTAGCAACAGACATCAGTCCCGCAGTCTCGAGTTCGCAGATCCATCAGATCCGCAGAAGCAGTCTGTTGCGCCGCCCAGAGCTATCAGATCCGCCATTCAGATCTCTCAGATCCACCAGATCGGAGTCGTTGTGAAGGGTTCCTATACCGGCGTATAATTTTCGCAGGACTTTTGGCCGCATTGACATTTTGAGGATTTGGCCACTGCAGTATTGATAAGGAAGGAGTAAAACTCCGTTAGGAGTTTTCAAAAAAAAAAATAAAAAAAAATAAATAAATAAATAAAAAATAAATAAATAAAAAAAAAAAAAAAAAAAAAGAGTCTGAGATCTTTTGGGGCACTTGTTGGTCATCTAGCCCATCAGAATCAGGACGACAAGCTGAGCACGGTGGTACCATTCACTTCTTAGTGAATTTTTTTTTTAGGCGGTCCCAATTTAAAAAAAAAATCAGGTTGGTGTATGGTAGAAACTAGAGCTCAAGCGATGGCCAATGAAAGGATGGACAAACTTGAAGAATTAGTGCAATCCCTCCACATTCAGCTTAGCGGACTATGTAGCATGGTCGAGAAAATAGTCCTGAAGGGCAAGGAGAAAGCGCACGAGGAGTCGTATAATGGCAATGAACACAATGAGGGTGAGTCTAGCCACTCTCCTCACGTCTGGCACACCCACCAACAACCCAATCAGCGACCTCCCAAGTTGGATATGCATAAATTTGACGGTTCTCACCCGTATCCATGGATAGCACAAATGGAGCAGTATTTCAAACTGAATCACATCTTTGATGATGAGACTCAACTTATGTTGGGGAGCATGTACTTGGACAATGAAAGGTGGCAATGGTGGGAATGGCATCAACGTTGCACTGGACCTTTTAAGACTTGGAACAAATTCACCAAAGCTCTTCAAGACTGCTTTGACCAGGAATCACCTTTTTTGGGTCGTCTTACTAAGCTTCGACAGACTGGTACAGTGGATGAATAGATTACAGCTTTTGAAGCCTTAGCCTTCCGCACTTGGGGTCTCTCAGATGTGTTCTACACAGAATGTTTTATCAGCAGTCTTAAAGAAGCTATCAAAGCCCAAGTCCTACTGCACCACCTTCCCACATGGACGGAGGCTGGCAAGGTAGCTCGTAACGTGGAACGTGCATTAGCAGCCCAATACATTCGCCCAAATTTCTTCGCTAAAGGTCGCCCCCCACAGGCTCACAACACAACTCAAACACTTAAGGTCCAAAAGGTGTCACCTGTGGAAATGGACGAAAGAAGAAAACAAGGCCTATGTTACTACTGTGATGAAAAATACTCCCCAGGTCATAAATGCAAGGAGCCCAAATTTTTTCAAATTGATGCCGCTGACTACAGCTCAACAGAGGAAGATCCACCACTGGAGGAACATGAGCCGCTAGAAGAAGACAACCAAAAGGACAATGTCGCTGACGAACCAGTTATTTCGTTGCATGCTTTGGCAGGAATTTCTTCCCCTCAAACTCTCAAAATCAGAGGTTTTATTAAACATCGCCCAGTAGTAGTCTTGATTGATAGTGGAAGTACACATAATTTCATCCATCAAAAAGTCACAGAAGCAGTGCAATGTTTTGTAGGAGTAGTTTCTAACTTACAAGTTCAAATTGCGGATGGAGGCACAATGAAATGTGAAGGCCGCTGTGAAAATGTCAAACTTCAAATGGGGGATTATCAGTTGAAAACCCACATGTTTGCCATACACATGGGGGGTTGCGACATTTTCCTCGGCGTTGAATGGCTCCGCACTCTTGGGCCAATCACAATGGATTTCCAAGAGTTATATATGAGTTTTAAGCATAACAACTACACACATACCCTCCGTGGACTCCAGGCGGGAGCCCCCTCTATCATTAGCTCGCATAGGATGGAAAAATTGTTAAAAAAGGGCAATCATGGAGTTGTAGCTCAATTTAATGCCATCCAGGCAGTCGAAACCAAGCCTCTGCCAATTCATCCTCAGATGCAACAGATTTTAAATAACCATCTGCAGGTCTTTGACAAGCCTCATGAGCTTCCACCATCGCCAGGGGAACATGATCATAGCATCACCTTGGTTCCAGGGGCCCAACCCCCAAATGTGCGCCCATACAGATATTCGTTCACCCAAAAGAATGAAATAGAAAAAATCATTAAGGAACTTTTGGAAGTAGGTGTCATTCGTCCCAGCAATAGTCCTTATTCATCCCCAATGGTCATGTTGCTCAAGAAAGATGGGGAGTGGCGAATGTGTCCTGACTTCAGGGCCCTCAATAAGTTGACAGTCAAAGATAAATTTCCCATCCCGGTGGTTGATGATTTGCTGGATGAACTCAATGGGGCTCAATTCTTCACTAAGCTGGATCTTCGCTCAGGCTACCACCAAATTCACATGAAGGAAGTCGACATTCCCAAGACTGCTTTCAGAACTCATGAAGGCCATTATGAATTCCTGGTCATGCCATTTGGTCTTTGTAATTCCCCCTCTACTTTTCAGAGGCTTATGAACCACATTCTCAAACCATATCTCAGAAAATTTGTCCTTGCCTTCTTCGATGACATCCTCATCTATAGTTGCACTTGGGCCGCACATCTTCAGCATGTAGATCTACTCTTGCAACTGCTCCGCAAGCATAAATTATTTGTCAAGATGTCCAAGTGTTCGTTTGGCATGGCAGAAGTAGAGTATTTGGGCCACATTGTGGGGCGTGAAGGTGTCAAGTTGGACCCTAAAAAGATCCAGGCAATGCAGGAATGGCCTCAACCTAAGACCTTGAAGAGCTTGGGAGGATTTTTGGGTCTCACAAGCTATTATCGTAAATTTGTCCGCAACTATGGTCGCATAGCGAAGCCCCTCACCCAACTCCTAAAGAAAAATTCATTCTTCTAGAATGAGGAAGCACAACAGGCCTTTACAGCTCTAAAAAATGCCATGTGTTCCACTCCAGTCTTAGCACTACCTGACTTCACCAAATCTTTTGTCATTGAATGTGATGCTTCGGGTATAGGTATTGGGGCGGTCTTAATGCAAGAAGGGCGACCGTTGGCCTTCACAAGCCAACAACTCAGTGGGAGGAATCTGGGCCAATCTACCTACGAGAAGGAAATGATGGCCATCTTACATGCCGTCGAGACCTGGCGACCTTACTTATTGGGGCGACGTTTCCAAATCCGCACAGATCATCACAGTCTTAAATATTTTTTGGAGCAACGCCTATCCTCCCCACAACAAAATAAACGGCTCGCAAAAATGCTGGGATATGATTATGAGATCATTTACAAGAAAGGGAAAGACAGTAGTGTAGCAGATGCATTATCTCGCCAATTTGAGGAGGAAAGTACTCTGCTAGCAATTTCCCTCCCCATTCCAGAATGGATTGAAGAGGCTCGCAGGGAATGGTTTTCACACCCCGGGCTCTCCCAACTCATTTCTCAATTGCAGGTAGATCCAAATTCCACCAAGGGCTACTCGTGGTAGGATGATATTCTTCGCTACAAGGACAGAGTCTTAATATCACCAACATCCACCCTCAAAAGTTGCATTTTGGCAGAATTGCACTCATCTCCCATTACAGGACATTCGGGCTTTCAGAACGCGTATGCTCGCACCAGAAGATCATTTTTTTGGACAGGCATGAAAAAGGACATCCTTACTTTCGTAGTAGAATGCGATGTCTGTCAACGCCACAAAGGGGAAACCATCAACACACCAGGCACATTACAACCATTGCCCATTCTGGCATCAATTTGGATGGAGGTTTCTATGGATTTCATTACAGGTCTTCCAAAGTCAGGGAACAAGTTAGTCATCATGGTGGTTGTGGACCGACTGTCGAAGTATGCTCATTTCTGCGCCCTACCCCACCCGTTTACACCAACTTTGGTTGCTCAATCTTTCATGGATCAGATCTTCAAATTGCATGGCATGCCCACTTCTATTGTGTCCGACCGCGACCTCATCTTCACCAGTAATTTTTGGCAGGAACTCTTCAGAATACAAGGCACTCAACTCAAACTCAGTACTTCCTATCATCCGCAAACAGATGGTCAAACCGAAGCCGTCAACAAATGTCTATAAACCTACCTTAGGTGTTTCACTTCAGAAAAGCAACACCTTTGGGTATAGTGGTTACCTTTGGCTGAATGGTGGTATAACACCAACTATCATGCCACCACCAAAATGACTCTCTATGAAGCAGTATATGGTCAACTCCCGCCTTCACCTACTTCGTATCTCAAGGGATGCTTAAAAGTACAAGAAGTGGATCAACTCCTACAACACCGCGCAACCATGCTCGCCCATCTTCGAGAGAATCTTCATCAAGCTCAGAACCACATGAAGAAACAGGTAGACCAGCATCGCTCAAAGCGCCAATTTCAAGAAGGGGATCAGGTATTTTTATGGCTATAGCCATATAAGCAAACATCACTCAAAGACAAGGGGTGTCCGAAACTCTCTCCCAAATTCTACGGACCATATCAAGTACTTCAGCGCATTGGAGAATTGGCCTACAAATTGGCCTTGCCACCTACTGCAAAAATCCATCTAGTTTTCCATGTCTCATGCCTCAAGAAAGTGATTGGGAACAATTGCAGAATTCAGACCAGTCTACCTGAATTGGACGAAGAAGGGTCCATCTGGCTTCAACCCGAACAAGTCCTAGCCACACGAGACAAGCAACTGTGTGGCCGCATGATTAAGGAAGTCCTCGTCAAATGGAAAGACACCTCTCTGGAAGATGCAACTTGGGAACCAGCCACTATTCTTCAGCAGTTTCCGCAGCTTCAGCCTTGAGGAAAAGGCTAGTCTTAAGGGGGAGGGCATGTTAGGGTCCACCCTAACCCCCTTATTTATGTAATGGGATCACGTCATAGTCAAGAGTCAATAAAGCCCATATTAATAGTTGTAAGTGGTTAATCCGCAATTAATGACGGAACCACAGTTAGTTGCAAATGGGTCGTAGTATTAGATAGATGGTATTAATAAAACCCTCGGTATTGGCCCGTGGTATTGCATGTATGAGTCATATTTAAAGGATAGAGACTCCCTGCGAGGAGCATCGTGTCTTATTTTGTAATCGAGCTCTGCTCTATTGGAGGTTGCCCCCTCGAAGAGGCAAGTGAACATTACTCTCTGAATAATAAAATCATTGCTATTCTGTGTTCTGGGTATCTTTTCTTTGCATATTCTGTATTTGGGTATCATTTTGCAGGTTAAGAGCATAACATGATACATTTTCCTTAGATCATCACGTCGAAACCAGCCAAATATCCTCCCGTCAATTGTGAAAAATGTTCTATTTGAGACTAGAATTTCATCTACCACCCACCTCACTACGTTAGTATATGGGAGGATTTTTTCTTGTGCTGCTATTCTGTGCAAATATGAACATGCTAAATCCTTGAGGGATGCTTCCAATTTGTTACTTGAATCAGTTGTGGCTTCTTCTGATATCTCCTGAGGCTCCTCTGCTTCTATTATATTGTAGATGCTTTCCCAACTTGTATTTCCAAGACCGAGGCACGTAGTGTCTGAGATTAACCCTTTTTTCTTGGTCCAGGATCCTTGGTTGGCTGCACTGCTGCTGTAGGAGCCGTTGCTGTGGTTTTATTTGAACTTTTTCCCATTTGTTTCAAATTCCTAATTTCTGTAGAATTCTGCACAAGCGATTAGAAAAACAGTGATACAGAGAAATGCTGCTACAGACCAATATGATAATGAAAGAGTTACGTCGATGAGCAGGTGATAATGGACTAGAGTAAGATTGTCGTGGGTAGAATCTAAAGAAAAGATCTACCCTTAACTGCTTCATTGATTAGCTGTTTAACCTGTCATTCATGATAAAAGATGTTTTAAATGCCCATCATGTCATTTATATGCCAAATGATTCATTCAAACGTGGCTTAGATTTCTTTAATGGATAATCAGTGATAATTTGCAAATCGGCGATTGGTAATGTGAAAGGAAAGGCTTTAAAGCTTGTTTTAAACTTCTCCGGTCACTGAAATTTGATATAACGCATGCAAACCTTTAAGATATATCCTTGAGATACGCGCCTCATTAATGCATCACAATCGGGGAATGCGTTCGGACTTTATTGATGTGTCAATGCGATTTCACCGATAGCCGATTGCGATATGCTTTATATCGCATCAAAGGATTTGAGTCTGCCTTCCATCATGTGTTGACTTGTTATTTCCGGTTGTCGATGGCAATACGCTTTATCGCATCGTAGGATTCAAAAGGGCTCAATTACATTGGTGCTTTGGCATTTACCTTTTCCGATATCTGATTGCGATATGATTTTCGGATCGGAGGGAATGGATGTGTCTTCGCATATGTTTCCCTTTTTATTGCGATATGCGATCTTCCGATCACTTTATCGCAATAACGAAGGATTTTATAATATTTCAAAGCCAATCTTTATTTCTATTCATCTAAGTTAAACCTTTTAATAAGGGTTTTCTTATGATGGGTTAATACCATTTTATTTACACATCTAAGTTTATTATGAGAGGGACCCATTTCATATTATGATTTTGTCTAAAAAATTTATGGAATGGGGGGTTGTTGTATAGCACAACACCTAGTCACATTCAACATATACAAGCCTCCAACTCTGATACCTGTGGCAATAACCTTGTAGCGATCCTAGATATCTTTAACAGCACAATGTGATTCGTCAAAATCCACCTTTATATCTTTATCAACAATAGTAGAAACATAAATGTGATTCTTTTTTACACTAAGAACATACATCACATCATGGATTTGTCTCTCTTTTCCATTAGGTAACATCACACCTATTATTCTATATCCTTGAACTTGAAGGGATCTGTTATCTCCTAGATAAACACATGTTCCATCAATTTTCTCATGATATTCATAAAACCAATCCTTATTACAAGACATGTGGGGTGATGTAAAAAAATCAATGAACCAAGCATTCACATCATCAGTCTCAACAGACAATGCAGCATTAGAAACAAACAATTTGAGATTTTTAAATCCATCATTGATTGAGGTGTGTTTGTCCACAAAACTCCCGTTATGCCTTCTGTTTCTCTATTTAGACTCATTATATTTTCTTTTATTACAATCTTTAGAATGATGTCCAGATTTTCCCAATAATAACAATCATCATTTCTTTCATCATGAACTAGAAATTTAGGTTGTGCCATACCCTTTTTCTTTGCTTGAAAATTTCCTCCTTTGCTTTTGTCCCATGTCTTTCCTTTGTATGGTTGCTTACCATTGGATACCAATGCCAAATCTGAATTTTTTGAGCCCAAACTGAAGTTCTTCATATTCTCTTCCTCTTGTAGAAGAATACCAATCAATTCATCCAAAGTAGGAGGCTTCTCTCTAGCGAAAAGATTTGAAACAAAAATTTGATAATCTTTCACTAATCCATTTAATGTGATAGTGACCAAGTCAGTATTGGACACCTTGTCACCAATATCTCCTAACTTATCACTTAGCTCTTTGACATGAGAAATCAAATTTCTTATACTTTCATTAGCCTCCATTTTAATTGACAAAAGCTTGGTCTTCAAGAACAAAATCCAGTTAGTATTAGATGTTTCACATAAGCTTTTGAGAACATCCCATGTTTCTTTGGATGTTTCACAATCCCTAATATGAGGAACGATGTTGTCCTTAACTGTTATTCATAGCAACACCTTTGCTTTTGTTTCCCTTTTTTGCCAATCTGGAATAGCTGCAGTAGTTGTGGGTTTGGGCTCCACCCCACTCACCATCGGCCACAAATTATTTCCCTCTAAAACTGTAAATATCTTGAATTTCCAATTTGCATAATTTCCTCGATCAAGCCTTGTGGACTCATTCAAATACGTTTCAGCCAAACATTTTGACATAATGACAAAAAAGTGTCACCAATCAACAAAATGCACCCAAATCCACTAGATCTACACCCAAATTCACCAGATCTACATCCAAATTCACCAGATCCAAAACCAAATTCACATGATCTAAAAAAAGACAAGAGTTAATCTTGCTTCAAATAAAAAAACAAAGCCAAAAAATACTCCTTATTTCTCCTTTTCACCCATTGTAATTTACGCTCCCAAAAAAGATTTCAGATGAATTCTTCCACCCAAACATTAAAAACACCCAACACCTTTTTAACTCTCTTCACCAAAAATAACTATGAAAATAATTTTCACCAATAAAAAAAAAAAAAAAATTCACCATAATTTTTTTTCACCAAATTTTTAACTCCTTATGCCTCCATACCCCATCTGCAATTTTCTCTCAAAACAAAAAATAAAACAAATTGAAATAAGCAAATGCGTGATAAGATTTTACATCTTTGGCAGGGCTCCTTAGTGCACCAATTTACTCCTCCATGAGAAATTAACCTCAAACTTATGGCTTGGATTGATTTAAAAAATGAAATCATACCTTTCAAATTATGATGGTTGCAGTGGCTATATACTTCCATGGGCTTCTCAAATACGAAGACTGTAGTTACATACACACACAACGACTGCAGACAACATCGTTCAGCAATATTCCTCAACTAAATAACATAAAAAAAAATTGGGAGAAGCACCATAACAACAGGATCTCACAGCCCTTTATTTCACAACCTCACAGATCTAGGTCCTCTTACTCTCAGATCTAAAGCCTCACTAGATCTCACTCTCTCGCTCTGATACCATATTAGAAAAAACAGAGAGATGCACAAGAATGAAGTCAAATCTCATTAATCAAACCGCTTGGACAACCAGTACATATTATAGGCACACATAGACAGCTTCTAGGACAATCTAGATCTAAATAATTCAGATCACCAATTCACAACACATACTACGAAGACACAACTCATGAGAGATAGACTCAAACAATAATTACGAGAACACAACTCATAAACTCTATCTAGAAATATCATTTGTACATTGTTCTAGCACACATAGTACCATTAACAAAGCACTGGTGCTCAAGCACTAGCTAGGAATCAAAAATAGAGCACCAAAGAGGTCCAACACAACCCTTAGCATGAATAAGTCAACATTCAAGGACAACTAAAGAAGATTTAAAATATGTCCATATGATAGCAGCCAATATATTGTCCCTCCACCAATAACTAACCCCATAACAAGCACAATCATCCTAAGTACACAACTCCAACAAAACAACAAGCCGACTCAAGAGTGTCATAATTAGCGGATAAAATCAAGCTAACAAATTGGAGATGGGAGATGGCGCAACAATAAAAATTAAGGTAACATAAGGGTTTCATAATTTATGGAAATGAGCCAAGCTCCAAATGCTGCATGCAATAGAGTATATATGCTTTCAGAATATTGAAAATGTTGATAACAACCTAGCCCCCAAAATTAACTTCAACCCATGTTCTAAACTCCCATCCCTCACCTTTCTTATAGAGCCCCTGGTCTTCAAAACAAGAATAGTTGTATTTCCATTGGTAAAGATTTTCCTTTCGTAACTTTGGTTTGTCAAGCTCTCATTCAGGCCTTGCGTGCCACTAGAGTGACTATACAAACTGAAACATGCACCTCGTTCAACCCCGATACCCTCCCAGAGCATATCTCAAAACCTTCTAACAATGGAAGCATACCAAATTTCAACTAAGGAAAATACAACCAGTGTTTCCGGTCCCTTTGTTCCTTACAAAATGACATGCATCTGATATCATAGATGGAAGTAATGTCATGTGTCTGCATGCATAGGGGTGGCGATGCCACCACCAACCTTTAATCTTTCTCATTCTTCAAGGTGGCGGGCTCAACTACCCATGCTACAAATTTCCTTGTACCACACTCCATTCGGGGATTTTTAAATAATTTTGAGTTGTTAACATGTTTGACATTATTTTTTTAGGATAGAAAAAACCACTCTTATATAGTATGTTTCACATTGCTATTTAAAAATAACATACACACACACACACACAAATATATCTCTCTCTCTCTCTCTCTCTCTCTCTCTCTCTCTCTCTCTATATATATATATATATATATATATATATATATATTCACATAGATATGTGAAATTTTATATTATTTATATTATTATTTATGACTTTGTTTCAATGTTTTCTATAGGAATTCAACCAAATAATTTTTAATCAATTTATATTTTTGTTATGTTAAAAATATATTTTTGAATTCATAAATGGATTCAACCCTTAAATATATCTATATCTATATATATATATATATATATATATATATATATATATATATATATATATATATATGCCATCATATAACATATTTTACATATTTGTATTTTTTAATAAAAAATATATAATGATTTACAGTATCATACAATTTGTAAATAAATCACTTAAAATAATTAGTTGGTAACCATGCTTATGATCCAGGTGGATATTGGTGGCCACCTGCCAAGTCCACCTGGACCCCCACCATTGTCTTTCTCAGCATTTTTAGTTTCCTTAATTGTAGCACAACTTACTATTTTTAGCAGTTTTTCGGGTCCTGAACTTCCGGAGCCGTTTTGAGGCCCTAAACGACGTTTTTTGGGGAATCCGGAGGCAACATGGGTCCATGGAGTGGACCGATGTTGCCCGTTCCAACAATGATAGTGCTCAGATAGATCTTTCTAATGAGCTATTGTATACGTCAAACGGAGATCATATGCCAAAGTTACGACCCCGGGAAGTTGATGTACCAATTTACCCCAAACGGGGCCCACAGTTTGGCGTTTCATCTCCTAGGGTTAGGTTTTGGAATGTTAAGGGTTTTCCATTGTTTCTCAACAATAAATAGGCCTTCGAGCCTCATTGTAACACAGTTCAGAGGCATGTAGCCATCACATCTCTCCTCAGAGATAAGCTACCATCGCCCAAGTTGGTTTATTTCCATTTCTGATTGTAAGCATATTTCCATATTTTCCATTAATGAAATGAAGTATTATTTCCGCTGCATCTTTGTGTATATGGTTATCTCTGTAATTTGTTGCGTTCCTGTTTAAATCCGGATCAGTGGTATCAGAGCGGTCTGCTTTTTCTCTGTTTTTCTTTGCATGTCCCCAACAAGGTCGAGATATAAGGAGTTAGGGCTTGAACTGGTTGAACCTTTGCAAGACCAGCCTCGCAAATCCCGACGACCTCCCATGGCGGACGAGAAGAAAGACGAGGGGGCAGGAGATCCCATCAAAATCTTGCTCGAAGAAACCCTCGAGTGACAACGGAACGCGATGATGGACAGCTTTGCCCAGATCCTTCAGCGGCTACCCAGAAGCGACGCATCGGCTTCCAGCAGCTACTCTAGAAACGCCACACCCTTTAAGGTACAAGTTAATTTTGAAATCCCCATATTCGAGGGTTAGATAGACGCAGATGTTGTAGATAAATGGTTAAATCTACTAGAGGGTTATTTTTCTGTTCATGAATTTTCGAGTCGGGAAAAGATTGTTTTTGCTCTTCTCAAAGCAGCCCCCCACATCAAGGACTGGTGGGAAACCTACTGCGAGCAGAAGGATGAAAGTACTGGCTCACTATTTTCAGCCGCACCCACCTGGGATTCGTTCCGGGATGCCGTCAAGGAGCAGTACTACCCTGTCGGAAGCTATGAGGATGAATACATAAAGTGGACCACGCTGCGACAGGGAAGGGACCAAGACGTGCTGGAGTTCACCAATCTTTTCCATACCCTTCGCACAAAGTTGGGTATCAAGGATTCGGAGCAACATTTGATACTCAAATACTGTGGCTGCCTGCACAAGTACATCCAGGAAGAAATACAATTCCTAAACATCCCCTCGCTTGGCGCAGCATACTGATATGCCGTCAAGGTCGAACAGAAGTTTAAACAAAAGAAGCGAGACTTTGGATCTGCGAATCCAAAGCAGGGGAAAGGTGCCCCTAAACCACAGAACAAAGGACAAAGCCAAGGCGGGATAGCCCAAGACAACCAGCCGAAGCTGCAAGCAAAGAACAGCGCCGCGAAGCCGAGAAAGGACACTGGAAAATGGTGCGAGTTCCATAAGAGCTCCACTCACAACACAAGTGAGTGTCGGGCCAAGCAGTCACTGGTGGCTGAGCTAAAGGTTTCAGAATCAGATGCATGTTCCGACTCTGAGTCAGAACCCGATAAGGGGTATGAAAAAGGGAAGCAGATCATTGATGCGGATCCCAGCGCCACTGTTGCTACCGCAAAGATCCGAAAAATGAACCCGAAGATCCAGAGGAGGAGGAGCGTCTCTTCCACTCCCAGATGTGGGTAAAGGGCTCCCCGATACAGTTCATTGTTGATAGCGGGAGTCAAAAGAACCTCATTTCGGCAGAGGTCGTGAAGCGGTTGGGCTTACCGACCACAGCACATCCACAACCATACACCATTGGGTGGCTTCACCAAGGACGAGATCTTCGCGTGAGCCAGCAGTGTCGCCTTCCATACAACATCAAGCCCTTCACGGATGAGGTATTGTGTGACATTGCTCCCCTTGAAGTTTGTGATGTATTACTAGGACAACCATACTTATGGAAGCGACATGCTGTGTATGAATCAAGGCCCCGTGCTGTTATTATTACATTGGGAAATAAGTTGTTCAGGATACCAGAGGTAGCACCACCTGCCGCCATCTCTTTGATTACTGCAAAACAATGCAGTAAGATCATTTCCAAAACCAGGAAATTTGTTTTCCTGATGATACGCCCTCAAGGAAAGAAGAAGACAGTGGCCGCGGCCTCCAAACGGGGTCCCTCTGCACGACAACTACAGATGGACAAGATTGTGGAGGAGTACGAGGACATCTTCACCTCCCCGGCAGGGGATCCTCTGCACTGTCAAGTCAAGCACTCCATCGATCTAACCCTAGGTGCGCCACTGCCCAATGGACCAATTTATCGGCGCTCTGTTCTGGAGAACAATGAAATCAAGAGGCAGATTCAGGAACTCCTACAGAAAGGTCACATCCGTCCGAGTTCATCGCCCTGTGGGAGCCCGATCGTGTTGGTACAGAAGAAGGATGGGACGTGGAGACTTTGTATTGACTATCGGGCGCTGAACAAGATCACTGTCCGTAATAGGTACCCGATCCCGCGGATTGATGACCTCCTAGACCAACTAAAGGGGGCGAAATATTTCAGCAAGATCGATCTGAAGTCAGGATATCACCAGGTACCAATCGAACCCTCCGATGTGTGGAAGACTACCTTCAAATCCAAGGAGGGCCTCTTCGAATGGTTGGTCATGCCTTTCGGATTGACGAATGCTCCTGCAACCTTTATGAGGCTAATGGATGACATCTTGCGGCCATTCACCAACTCCTTTGTAGTAGTATACTTGGATGACATTCTGATCTTCAGCCAGAGTTGGGAAGAGCACCTCCACCACATCCGACAGGTTCTCCAAACACTGCGGCAACACAAGCTATGTGCCAATTTGGAGAAATGCACTTTTGGCATGACCCAGGTTCAGTATCTGGGATACATCATTGATGAACAGGGGGTGCATGTCGATCCAGCCAAGGTCCAAGTCATTCGGGATTGGCCCTCTCCAACCACTCTAACAGAGCTCCGCAACTTTCTAGGTCTTGCCAACTTCTACCACAGGTTTGTGTTGGGGTTTTCTCATATTTCTTGGCCCTTGAGTCAAGTCACCAAGGGAGGGGCGAAAGCAAAATTCTTTTGGTCTGAATCTCAACAGAAGGCATTCAGGGAGTTGAAGGATCGCCTCTGCACGGCACCAGTGCTCGCGTTACCAGATTTACAACAACCATTTGAGGTCGAGACAGATGCCTCTGACTATGCTATTGGGGCAGTCCTTACTCAACATGGACATCCAGTGGCATATCACAGTGAAACACTTTCAGACACAGTCCGGAAGTACCCCACTTATGATAAAGAGATGTATTCCATTGTACAGGCCTGCCGACAATGGAAGCATTACATTTTGGGGAAGGAAACAGTCATCCACACAGACCACCGACCCCTGCAGTTCATACAGACCCAAGGGAAATTGCAGAATGATCGCCATCAGAAGTGGTCTACATACCTGCAACAGTTTCACTTGAATATCAAGTATAAAAAGGGCAGCACCAATAATGTTGCAGATAACCTCAGTCGACCACCGATCATGGCGCTAACCACCGTGCTCAACTCTTGTGGGCACGAGACTTCTGATTGGCCACTTCTCTACAAAAGCGACCCAGAATTCGGCCACACCTACCAGACACTCTTGGAGGGTCGGCATGTTGCAGATTTTCACCTCCAGGATGCCCTATTATGCCACCTCGGTCACCTTTGTGTTCCTTCAAGCGAGCGTGCCAAGATGATTTGGGAAGCACACTACAGTCGGGCTGTTGGGCATTTCGGGGTCGAGAAAACAGTGGCAGTACTGCAAAATTATTTCTATTGGCCGAATCTTCGACAGGATGTTGGGAAGTACATCCGATCATGTACTGCCTGTGCCATTGCCAAACCGACCATTAAGAAGCACGACCTCTATACCCCGTTGCCTACCCCTAGTCGACCTTGGGAATCCATCTCCATGGATTACATGTCAGGCCTTCCTTCCACCAAGCATGGAAATGACTGTGTTTTTGTGGTCGTCGACAGGTTCTCGAAGATGGCCATTATGGTGGCCTGCAAGAAGAATATCACAGCAGAAGCCACTGCTAAACTCTTCTTTGAACGAGTGTGGGTGCACTTTGGGATCCCACAGTCTATCATCTCAGATCGGGACAGTCGGTTTCTCAGCACATTTTGGTCCAGTCTCTGGTCAATGCTGGACACCAAACTCACGAAGTCCACAGCCTTCCATCCTCAAACTGATGGCCAGACAGAGGTTGTCAATAGGATGATTGTGCACATCCTGTGCATGTATAACTCAAAGCATCCACGCACACGGGACGAGAGCCTCCCCTATGTTCAGCACAGCTACAACCGAGCTCTTCACAGCTCCACTGGCCATAGCCCTTTTCAGGTGGGTTTGGGATTCCAGCCACTATGCCCCATTTATGTGGCCATGCCACTTGCAGCTACTCACATGAATTCAGCTCATGTCCAGTCCGAAACAGATAAGGCCACCAGCTTCATTGAGCGCATCCAAAATATTTGCCAGCAGGTCCATGACATTCTTGAGAAATCAAATGCCAAGTACAAGCAACGACATGATCAACATCGGGTGCCACACAAGTTTCAGGTGGGCGACAAAGTCTGGTTGCATTTGCAAAAGGAACGCCTTACTGGAGCCTATCGGAAATTAAGACCACTCCGATATGGTCCGTACACCATTACTAAGGCTATGGGAGACAATGCATTTGAGCTTAGTATTCCCCCATTCCTTGGCCTGCACCCAGTGTTCAATGTGGACCGCCTTCGGCCATACTTTCCACCATTGCTAGACACATCCGACATTGCAGAACAGCTCAAACCCACATAATTAAATCCAGATTGCATGGAACAAGCTGCAACTGATCGGATCATGGACACACAGATCAAGAAGACTCGCCAACAGAATATCCAACTGTATCGAGTTGTCAAAGCAGGCCAACTCCTTCAGCAGGGCAAGTGGCTCACCAGGGAACAAGTTCAGCAGAAGTTTCCTCATCTCATGGAGGAGCTCAACGCAATGGAGACCATTGCTTCCTAAGGGGGGAGGAATGATCCAGGTGGATATTGGTGGCCACCTGCCAAGTCCACCTGGACCCCCACCATTGTCTTTCTCAGCATTTTCAGTTTCCTTAATTGTAGCACAACTTACTATTTTTAGCAGTTTTTCGGGTCCTGAACTTCCGGAGCCGTTTTGAGGCCCTAAACGACGTTTTTTGGGGAATCCGGAGACAACATGGGTCCATGGAATGGACCGATTTTGCCTGTTCCAACAATGATAGTGCTCGGATATATCTTTCTAATGAGCTATTGTACGCGTCAAACGGAGATCATATGCCAAAGTTACGACCCCGGGAAGTTGATGTACCAATTTACCCCAAACGGGGCCCATAGTTTGGCGTTTCATCTCCTAGGGTTAGGTTTTGGAATGTTAAGGGTTTTCCATTGTTTCTCTACAATAAATAGGCCTTCGAGCCTCATTGTAACACAGTTCAGAGGCATGTAGCCATCACATCTCTCCTCAGAGATAAGCTACCATCGCCCTAGCTGGTTTATTTCCATTTCTGATTGTAAGCATATTTCAGTATTTTCCATTAATGAAATGAAGTATTATTTCCGCTGCATCTTTGTGTATATGGTTATCTCTGTAATTTGTTGCGTTCCTGTTTAAATCCGGATCAGCTTATCATATGTATCATTAAAATATTTTGAATAGATAACATGTTTCACATTTATAAGAAGAGCTTCGGCGTAAATCACATATAGAAAGACCTTTGTTGACGCGTTTCGAGCCAGCAAGTGTGGCTCATCGTCAGGACAAGTTGAAGAAACAGATCCAGCTTTGTGTGTTAAATAGTCTGAGCAGGGCCTCCAACAGCTATCTAGATTAACGACTAGCTTTGACTTAGGGACAGTCAAAAAGTCAAATTGATTATTTAAACGAAGATAGTTAATGACCATACCTATATATAAATATATAATTATATAAATGAAATAATTTTAGACGGGGTTTACGTCAATAATTAGTTAAAATGTATAATTTAATAATTAAATTTTTTTATTAAATGGGAATTAGTTAAATTGAAGACCTAACTTATTTATAAATAAGGTAAATGTAATTAAATAAAATAAATAATAATACAAATCAACAAATAAATAAATAATAATAATATATATTCGTTAGATAAATAAATAAATAGATAAAAAATATATATATAATATAAAATATATATATATATATATATATATATATATATATATATATATATATATATATATATATATATATATATATATAGTTATGAAAGAAATAATAAAGTAAATAATAATAAGAAAATAAAAATGATAATAATACTAATATATATTCGTTAATAAATAAATAAATTACCAATAATAACAATATATAAAAATTAGTTACGAAGAACAAATAAAATAAATAAATAAAATAAATATATAAAAAATAATAGTTACGAAGAACTAATAAAATAAATAAATAAATAAATAATAAAAATAATAAAAATAAGTAAATAAATATTTGTTATGACTATAAATAACAATAATAATTAGGGAAAGGGAGCGACTCAACAATAAAAATAAGCAAATAAATAAATAATAATAATAATAATAATAATAATAATAATAAGTAAATAAATATTAGTTATGATAATAGATACCAATATCAATCAGGGACAAAGGAGCAACACAAAATAAACAGGAGAAGGACTGGAAAGAGTCCAGAGCCAAAAAAGATAAAACCTAGGAGATAGGAAGTCTCCAGGGGAACGACGAAAGCGAAAAAGATGAAAGGGGTGGGGGGAGACTAAGATGAAAGGGCATGGATCCAACATCTACTGATCTTCCAGCCGTCATCTCTATTGAGATTGTTAGGCCTTCTTTCGATCTCAATAGCTTCCCTGAGTTTCCGATGATGACTGGGCAACCTTGGCAACAACCTTAGCCTCCTCAATACAAATGTGATGCTTGGTCTTATCCACATGCTCTGCTAGCGCTGAAGACTTGGTTCTCCCATGTCTTAGGTCAACTGCATGTTCGCTAATCCTCTGATGGATGCAGCGCCCTCTATATGTGATTTACGCCGAGGCTCTTCTTATAACAGTTATGGATCACAGAAGTCTCAATTCAACAATGTTTCACATTATTTTTCAAAATTGAAAAAATCTACTTCTATGTAACATGTTTCACATTGCTATTTAAAAATAGAAAAAATATATACTAGTTTTTTTTGGGTATAATACCATTTCAATTTATGCACAATTACATTATTATTTTTTTATAAAATTTAATTATTTAAAATAATTTGTTTGTAAGTGTGTGTATTTATATGAAATTTTCAGTTATAAGTTCATATTATTGTTTTGGCATTTTCTAACTATTTTTGAAGTTCTCTTAATCTAGCCAAATATTTTTTAATCAAATTATGTTTTTATGTTGCTTAAAATATATTTTTGAGCGCACAAAAGGCCACCACACACACATATTCTACATGGTTCTTTTGAATAAAAGAATATATAATGATTTAAAGTATCATAAAATTTGAAAATTAATTAGTTGGTAATGGCGTTGATCATATATGTTACTAAATTATTTTGATTTGTTGACATGTTTGGTATTATCTTTTAAGATAGAAAAAAATCTACTTCTATGTAATATTTTTCACATTATTATTTAAAAATGGAAAAAAATACATTACTTTTGGGTATAATACCATTTCAAAGTTTTCATGTATAACTATATTATTTTTTATTTATACAATTTAATTATTTAATAGATGTTAAAAGGTTAATAAATCAGTGAGTGTTTTTTCCTTTTCATGTTGGTATGGGAGGGTTCAAGGGAAGGGGAGTGGAGTAGTTTTGGGAGCTACGGGGCATGGTGGTGGAAGCGGGAGGAAGAAAATAGATATATCTATATTGATTTATCAATGAGATATAATAAGAATAATGCCTTGTGTAATACCCCTAGTAGCCCAATTAGGGCGATGCCACCGCTTCTGACTCTGATATCATAATCGTAATATAAAACATATAGAATGACAAAATAGTAAAATAACATGCTCGATAATCCATAAAGCATGTATATATCAAGTTTGAAGCACTTATATATGAACTCAGTTGGCTATCTGCAAGACTCAGACATACCATCTAGCCATAAACCATGTTGCTCCAACTCTCTTAGCTTTCAATCACCCTTGAGTTAGGGACGTGACTTCATGATGGAAATGCCTTCTCTATCCAGGTACATATCCACAACCAGATACAAATAGGGCCAAGGTACCAAACCCTTGCAACCTTAAACCAATAGGCTCATATCCCCCACTAGCCCCACACTCAATTAATGCACCACCTTCTTTTCATTCACAGTCCACTGGGTGGCACCACTACCTCCAAGATAACCAAATTGGTCGGCCATGGGTGTACCAAACCCCGTGGCTTCCAAGAGTTCCTACCAACCTTAGGGTTCTCTAGGTACCCTCTAGGCCCTCACGTAATTGCACCTATCCCTACTAATCCATATCCAATTGAATAGGGGAACTGTCATTTCACTAGTACAAAATGGCTAATTTACAGTATCTTATAACAGGCCAAAATTTTACTCATTTTTAGCTTAGTGATTAATTGGTTGTTTCAATTTCATCGCCTTGTAGTATGTTTAGTCATAAATTTGGTCATATTTTTGGTCATTGACTTAGTCATTAATTGCCACAATTAGTGGCCAAATATACAACAAGATATATTACTATATGGTCCCCCGAGAAAACCAATTAATGACCAAAGAAATATGACCAAAATGTCAATTGTGTTATAAGATACTGGAAATTAGCTACTAATAGCCATATATATGCAAATTTTAGTCATTGTTTCAAACCAATTAATGACCAAACAAATATGGCTAAACAATAAATAGGCCTTCCATTGTTTCTCAACAATAAATAGGCCTTCGAGCCTCATTGTAACACAGTTCAGAGGCATGTAGCCATCACATCTCTCCTCAGAGATAAGCTACCATCGCCCTAGCTGGTTTATTTCCATTTCTGATTGTAAGCATATTTCAGTATTTTCCATTAATGAAATGAAGTATTATTTCCGCTGCATCTTTGTGTATATGGTTATCTCTGTAATTTGTTGCGTTCCTGTTTAAATCCGGATCAGCTTATCATATGTATCATTAAAATGTTTTGAATAGATAACATGTTTCACATTTATAAGAAAAGCTTCAGCGTAAATCACATATAGAAAGACCTTTGTTGACGCGTTTCGAGCCAGCAAGTGTGGCTCATCGTCAGGACAAGTTGAAGAAACAGATCCAGCTTTGTGTGTTAAATAGTCTGAGCAGGGCCTCCAACAGCTATCTAGATTAACGACTAGCTTTGACTTAGGGTCAGTCAAAAAGTCAAATTGATTATTTAAAGGAAGATAGTTAATGACCATACCTATATATAAATATATAATTATATAAATGAAATAATTTTAGACGGGGTTTACGTCAATAATTAGTTAAAATGTATAATTTAATAATTAAATTTTTTTATTAAATGGGAATTAGTTAAATTGAAGACCTAACTTATTTATAAATAAGGTAACTGTAATTAAATAAAATAAATAATAATACAAATCAACAAATAAATAAATAATAATAATATATATTCGTTAGATAAATAAATAAATAGATAAAAATATATATATAATAAAAATAATATATATATATATATAAATTAGTTATGAAAGAAATAATAAAGTAAATAATAATAAGAAAATAAAAATGATAATAATACTAATATATATTCGTTAATAAAAAAATAAATTACCAATAATAACAATATATAAAAATTAGTTACAAAAAAATAATAAAATAGATAATAATAATAATAATAATATATATTCATTAATAGATAAATAAATAAATTAATTAAACTATATAATAAAATATATATAAAAAATAATAATATATATAAAAATTAGTTACGAAGAACTAATAAAATAAATAAATAAATAAATAAATAATAATAATAATAATAAGTAAATAAATATTTGTTATGACTATAAATAACAAGAATAATTAGGGAAAGGGAGCGACTCAACAATAAAAATAAGCAAATAAATAAATAATAATAATAATAATAATAATAAGTAAATAAATATTAGTTATGATAATAGATACCAATATCAATCAGGGACAAAGGAGCAACACAAAATAAACAGGAGAAGGACTGGAAAGAGTCCAGAGCCAAAAAAGATAAAACCTAGGAGATAGGAAGGCTCCAGGGGAACGACGAAAGCGAAAAAGATGAAAGGGGGGGGGGGGGGGGGAGACTAAGATGAAAGGGCATGGATCCAACATCTACTGATCTTCCAGCCGTCATCTCTATTGAGATTGTTAGGCCTTCTTTCGATCTCAATAGCTTCCCTGAGGTTCCGATGATGACTGGGCAACCTTGGCAACAACCTTAGCCTCCTCAATACAAATGTGATGCTTGGTCTTATCCACATGCTCTGCTAGCGCTGAAGACTTGGTTCTCCCATGTCTTAGGTCAACTGCATGTTCGCTAATCCTCTGATGGATGCAGCGCCCTCTATATGTGATTTACGCCGAGGCTCTTCTTATAACTGTTATGGATCACAGAAGTCTCAATTCAACAATGTTTCACATTATTTTTCAAAATTGAAAAAATCTACTTCTATGTAACATGTTCCACATTGCTATTTAAAAATAGAAAAAATATATACTAGTTTTTTTTGGGTATAATACCATTTCAATTTATGCACAATTACATTATTATTTTTTTATAAAATTTAATTATTTAAAATAATTTGTTTGTAAGTGTGTGTATTTATATGAAATTTTCAGTTATAAGTTCATATTATTGTTTAGGCATTTTCTAACTATTTTTGAAGTTCTCTTAATCTAGCCAAATATTTTTTAATCAAATTATGTTTTTATGTTGCTTAAAATATATTTTTGAGCGCACAAAAGGCCACCACACACACATATTCTACATGGTTCTTTTGAATAAAAGAATATATAATGATTTAAAGTATCATAAAATTTGAAAATTAATTAGTTGGTAATGGCGTTGATCATATATGTTACTAAATTATTTTGATTTGTTGACATGTTTGGTATTATCTTTTAAGATAGAAAAAAATCTACTTCTATGTAATATTTTTCACATTATTATTTAAAAATGGAAAAAAATACATTACTTTTGGGTATAATACCATTTCAAAGTTTTCATGTATAACTATATTATTTTTTATTTATACAATTTAATTATTTAATAGATGTTAAAAGGTTAATAAATGAGTGAGTGTTTTTTCCTTTTCATGTTGGTATGGGAGGGTTCAAGGGAAGGGGAGTGGAGTAGTTTTGGGAGCTACGGGGCATGGTGGTGGAAGCGGGAGGAAGAAAATAGATATATCTATATTGATTTATCAATGAGATATAACAAGAATAATGCCTTGTGTAATACCCCTAGTAGCCCAATTAGGGCGATGCCACCGCTTCTGACTCTGATATCATAATCGTAATATAAAACATATCGAATGACAAAATAGTAAAATAACATGCTCGATAATCCATAAAGCATGTATATATCAAGTTTGAAGCACTTATATATGAACTCAGTTGGCTATTTGCAAGACTCAGACATACCATCTAGCCATAAACCATGTTGCTCCAACTCTCTTAGCTTTCAATCACCCTCGAGTTAGGGACGTGACTTCATGATGGAAACGCCTTCTCTATCCAGGTACATATCCACAACCAGATACAAATAGGGCCAAGGTACCAAACCCTTGCAACCTTAAACCAATAGGCTCATATCCCCCACTAGCCCCACACTCAATTAATGCACCACCTTCTTTTCACTCACAGTCCACTGGGTGGCACCAATACCTCCAAGATAACCAAATTGGTCGGCCATGGGTGTACCAAACCCCGTGGCTTCCAAGAGTTCCTACCAACCTTAGGGTTCTCTAGGTACCCTCTAGGCCCTCACGTAAGTGCACCTATCCCTACTAATCCATATCCAATTGAATAGGGGAACTGTCATTTCACTAGTACAAAATGGCTAATTAGTTACTAAAAAATGACTAAAATTTGCATACAAACAACCATTTTTCAGTCGGTGACAAGTAGTAGCTAATTTACAGTATCTTATAACACGCCGAAATTTTAGTCATTTTTAGCTTATTCATTAATTGGTTGTTTCAATTTCATCGCCTTGTAGTATGTTTAGTCATAAATTTGGTCATATTTTTGGTCATTGACTTAGTCATTAATTGCCACAATTAGTGGCCAAATATACAACAAGATATATTACTATATGGTCCCCCGAGAAAACCAATTAATGACCAAAGAAATATGACCAAAATGTCAATTGTGTTATAAGATACTGTAAATTAGCTACTAATAGCCATATATATGCAAATTTTAGTCATTGTTTCAAACCAATTAATGACCAAACAAATATGGCTAAACAATAAATAGGCCTTCCATTGTTTCTCAACAATAAATAGGGCTTCGAGCCTCATTGTAACACAGTTCAGAGCCATGTAGCCATCACATCTCTCCTCATAGATAAGCTACCATCGCCCTAGCTGGTTTATTTCCATTTCTTATTGTAAGCATATTTCAGTATTTTCCATTAATGAAATGAAGTATTATTTCCGCTGCATCTTTGTGTATATGGTTATCTCTGTAATTTGTTGCGTTCCTGTTTAAATCTGGATCAGCTTATCATATGTATCATTAAAATATTTTGAATAGATAACATGTTTCACATTTATAAGAAGAGCTTCGACGTAAATCACATATAGAAAGACCTTTGTTGACGCGTTTCGAGCCAGCAAGTGTGGCTCATCGTCAGGACAAGTTGAAGAAACAGATCCAGCTTTGTGTGATAAATAGTCTGAGCAGGGCCTCCAACAGCTATCTAGATTAACGACTAGCTTTGACTTAGGGACAGTCAAAAAGTCAAATTGATTATTTAAAGGAAGATAGTTAATGACCATACCTATATATAAATATATAATTATATAAATGAAATAATTTTAGACGGGGTTTACGTCAATAATTAGTTAAAATGTATAATTTAATAATTAAAATTTTTTATTAAATGGGAATTAGTTAAATTGAAGACCTAACTTATTTATAAATAAGGTAAATGTAATTAAATAAAATAAATAATAATACAAATCAACAAATAAATAAACAATAATAATAATATATATTCGTTAGATAAATAAATAAATAGATAAAAATATATATATAATAAAAATAATATATATATATATATATATATAATTAGTTATGAAAGAAATAATAAAGTAAATAATAATAAGAAAATAAAAATGATAATAATACTAATATATATTCGTTAATAAATAAATAAATTCCAATAATAACAATATATAAAAATTAGTTACGAAAAAATAATAAAATAGATAATAATAATAATAATTATATTCATTAATAGATAAATAAATAAATTAATTAAACTATATAATAAAATATATATAAAAAATAATAATATATATAAAAATTAGTTACGAAGAACTAATAAAATAAATAAATAAATAAATAATAAAAATAATAAAAATAAGTAAATAAATATTTGTTATGACTATAAATAACAATAATAATTAGGGAAAGGGAGCGACTCAACAATAAAAATAAGCAAATAAATAAATAATAATAATAATAATAAAAACAAGTAAATAAATATTAGTTATGATAATAGATACCAATATCAATCAGGGACAAAGGAGCAACACAAAATAAACAGGAGAAGGACTGGAAAGAGTCCAGAGCCAAAAAAGATAAAACCTAGGAGATAGGAAGGCTCCAGGGGAACGACGAAAGCGAAAAAGATGAAAGGGGTGGGGGGAGACTAAGATGAAAGGGCATGGATCCAATATCTACTGATCTTCCAGCCGTCATCTCTATTGAGATTGTTAGGCCTTCTTTCGATCTCAATAGCTTCTCTGAGTTTCCGATGATGACTGGGCAACCTTGGCAACAACCTTAGCCTCCTCAATACAAATGTGATGCTTGGTCTTATCCACATGCTCTGCTAGCGCTGAAGACTTGGTTCTCCCATGTCTTAGGTCAACTGCATGTTCGCTAATCCTCTGATGGATGTAGCGCCCTCTATATGTGATTTACGCCAAGGCTCTTCTTATAACTGTTATGGATCACAGAAGTCTCAATTCAACAATGTTTCACATTATTTTACAAAATTGAAAAAATCTACTTCTATGTAACATGTTTCACATTGCTATTTAAAAATAGAAAAAATATATACTAGTTTTTTTTTTGGGTATAATACCATTTCAATTTATGCACAATTACATTATTATTTTTTTATAAAATTTAATTATTTAAAATAATTTGTTTGTAAGTGTGTGTATTTATATGAAATTTTCAGTTATAAATTCATATTATTGTTTAGGCATTTTCTAACTATTTTTGAAGTTCTCTTAATCTAGCCAAATATTTTTTAATCAAATTATGTTTTTATGTTGCTTAAAATATATTTTTGAGCGCACAAAAGGCCACCACACACACATATTCTACATGGTTCTTTTGAATAAAAGAATATATAATGATTTAAAGTATCATAAAATTTGAAAATTAATTAGTTGGTAATGGCGTTGATCATATATGTTACTAAATTATTTTGATTTGTTGACATGTTTGGTATTATCTTTTAAGATAGAAAAAAATCTACTTCTACGTAATATTTTTCACATTATTATTTAAAAATGGAAAAAAGTACATTACTTTTGGGTATAATGCCATTTCAAAGTTTTCATGTATAACTATATTATTTTTTATTTATACAATTTAATTATTTAATAGATGTTAAAAGGTTAATAAATGAGTGAGTGTTTTTTCCTTTTCATGTTGGTATGGGAGGGTTCAAGGGAAGGGGAGTGGAGTAGTTTTGGGAGCTACGGGGCATGGTGGTGGAAGCGGGAGGAAGAAAATAGATATATCTATATTGATTTATCAATGAGATATAATAAGAATAATGCCTTGTGTAATACCCCTAGTAGCCCAATTAGGGCGATGCCACCGCTTCTGACTCTGATATCATAATCGTAATATAAAACATATAGAATGACAAAATAGTAAAATAACATGCTCGATAATCCATAAAGCATGTATATATCAAGTTTGAAGCACTTATATATGAACTCAGTTGGCTATCTGCAAGACTCAGACATACCATCTAGCCATAAACCATGTTGCTCCAACTCTCTTAGCTTTCAATCACCCTCGAGTTAGGGACGTGACTTCATGATGGAAACGCCTTCTCTATCCAGTTACATATCCACAACCAGATACAAATAGGGCCAAGGTACCAAACCCTTGCAACCTTAAACCAATAGGCTCATATCCCCCACTAGCCCCACACTCAATTAATGCACCACCTTCTTTTCATTCACAGTCCACTGGGTGGCACCACTACCTCCAAGATAACCAAATTGGTCGGCCATGGGTGTACCAAACCCCGTGGCTTCCAAGAGTTCCTACCAACCTTAGGGTTCTCTAGGTACCCTCTAGGCCCTCACGTAAGTGCACCTATCCCTACTAATCCATATACAATTGAATAGGGGAACTGTCATTTCACTAGTACAAAATGGCTAATTAGTTACTAAAAAATGACTAAAATTTGCATACAAACAACCATTTTTCAGTCGGTGACAAGTAGTAGCTAATTTATAGTATCTTATAACACGCCAAAATTTTAGTCATTTTTAGCTTAGTCATTAATTGGTTGTTTCAATTTCATCGCCTTGTAGTATGTTTAGTCATAAATTTGGTCATATTTTTGGTCATTGACTTAGTCATTAATTTCCACAATTAGTGGCCAAATATACAACAAGATATATTACTATATGGTCCCCCGAGAAAACCAATTAATGACCAAAGAAATATGACCAAAATGTCAATTGTGTTATAAGATACTGTAAATTAGCTACTAATAGCCATATATATGCAAATTTTAGTCATTGTTTCAAACCAATTAATGACCAAACAAATATGGCTAAACAATAAATAGGCCTTCCATTGTTTCTCAACAATAAATAGGCCTTCGAGCCTCATTGTAACACAGTTCAGAGGCATGTAGCCATCACATCTCTCCTCAGAGATAAGCTACCATCGCCCTAGCTGGTTTATTTCCATTTCTGATTGTAATCATATTTCAATATTTTCCATTAATGAAATGAAGTATTATTTCCGCTGCATCTTTGTGTATATGGTTATCTCTGTAATTTGTTGCGTTCCTGTTTAAATCCGCATCAACTTATCATATGTATCATTAAAATATTTTGAATAGATAACATGTTTCACATTTATAAGAAGAGCTTCGGCGTAAATCACATATAGAAAGACCTTTGTTGACGCGTTTCGAGCCAGCAAGTGTGGCTCATCGTCAGGACAAGTTGAAGAAACAGATCCAGCTTTGTGTGTTAAATAGTCTGAGCAGGGCCTCCAACAGCTATCTAGATTAACGACTAGCTTTGACTTAGGGACAGTCAAAAAGTCAAATTGTTTATTTAAAGGAAGATAGTTAATGACCATACCTATATATAAATATATAATTATATAAATGAAATAATTTTAGACGGGGTTTACATCAATAATTAGTTAAAATGTATAATTTAATAATTAAATTTTTTTATTAAATGGGAATTAGTTAAATTGAAGACCTAACTTATTTATAAATAAGGTAAATGTAATTAAATAAAATAAATAATAATACAAATCAACAAATAAATAAATAATAATAATATATATTCGTTAGATAAATAAATAAATAGATAAAAATATATATATATATATAATAATATATATATATATATATATATATATATATATATATATATATATATATATATATATATATATATATATATATATATAATATTAGTTATGAAAGAAATAATAAAGTAAATAATAATAAGAAAATAAAAATGATAATAATACTAATATATATTCGTTAATAAATAAATAAATTACCAATAATAACAATATATAAAAATTAGTTACGAAAAAATAATAAAATAGATAATAATAATAATAATAATATATATTAATTAATAGATAAATAAATAAATTAATTAAACTCTATAATAAAATATATATAAAAAATAATAATATATATAAAAATTAGTTACGAAGAACTAATAAAATAATTAAATAATAATAATAATAATAATAAGTAAATAAATATTAGTTATGATAATAGATACCAATATCAATCAGGGACAAAGGAGCAACACAAAATAAACAGGAGAAGGACTGGAAAGAGTCCAGAGCCGAAAAAGATAAAACCTAGGAGATAGGAAGGCTCTGGGGGAACGACGAAAGCGAAAAAGATGAAAGGGGGGGGCGGAGACTAAGATGAAAGGGCATGGATCCAACATCTACTGATCTTCCAGCCGTCATCTCTATTGAGATTGTTAGGCCTTCTTTCCAAATCAATAGCTTCCCTGAGGTTCCGATGACGACTGGGCAACCTTGGCAACAACCTTAGCCTCCTCAATACAAATGTGATGCTTGGTCTTATCCACATGCTCTGCTAGCGCTGAAGACTTGGTTCTCCCATGTCTTAGGTCAACTGCATGTTCGCTAATCCTCTGATGGATGCAGCGCCCTCTATATGTGATTTACGCCGAGGCTCTTCTTATAATTGTTATGGATCACAGAAGTCTCAATTCAACAATGTTTCACATTATTTTTCAAAATTGAAAAAATCTACTTCTATGTAACATGTTCCACATTGCTATTTAAAAATAGAAAAAATATATACTAGTTTTTTTTTTGGGTATAATAGCATTTCAACTTATGCACAATTACATTATTATTTTTTTATAAAATTTAATTATTTAAAATAATTTGTTTGTAAGTGTGTGTATTTATATGAAATTTTCAGTTATAAATTCATATTATTGTTTAGGCATTTTCTAACTATTTTTGAAGTTCTCTTAATCTAGCCAAATATTTTTTAATCAAATTATGTTTTTATGTTGCTTAAAATATATTTTTGAGCGCACAAAAGGCCACCACACACACATATTCTACATGGTTCTTTTGAATAAAAGAATATATAATGATTTAAAGTATCATAAAATTTGAAAATTAATTAGTTGGTAATGGCGTTGATCATATATGTTACTAAGTTATTTTGATTTGTTGACATGTTTGGTATTATCTTTTAAGATAGAAAAAAATCTACTTCTATGTAATATTTTTCACATTATTATTTAAAAATGGAAAAAAATACATTACTTTTGGGTATAATACCATTTCAAAGTTTTCATGTATAACTATATTATTTTTTATTTATACAATTTAATTATTTAATAGATGTTAAAAGGTTAATAAATGAGTGAGTGTTTTTTCCTTTTCATGTTGGTATGGGAGGGTTCAAGGGAAGGGGAGTGGAGTAGTTTTGGGAGCTACGGGGCATGGTGGTGGAAGTGGGAGGAAGAAAATAGATATATCTATATTGATTTATCAAAGAGATACAATAAGAATAATGCCTTGTGTAACACCCCCTAGTATCCCAACTGAGGCAATGCCACCGCTTCTGACTCTGATACCATAATCACAATATACAAACATATAGAATGACAAGATAGTAAAATAACATGATAGATAATCCATAAAACATGTAGATGACAAGTTTCAAGCACTTATCTATGAAATTCGTTGACTAGCTATATGACTTAGACATACCATCCAACCATATACCATGTTACTCGTGCTCTCTTAGCTTTCAATCACCCTCGAGTTAGGGACATTACTCCATGATGGTAACGCCTGCTAAAGCCAGGTACATATCCACAACCAGATACAAATAAGGCCAAGGTACCAAACCATAACAACCTCTAACCAATAATCTCATATGCCCCATTAGCCCCACACTCAATTAATGCACCACCTTCTTTTCACTCACAATTCACTGGGTGGCACCACTACCTCCAAGATAACCAAATTGGTCGGCCATGGGTGTACCAAACCCCGTGGCTTCCAAGAGTTCCTACCAACCTTAGGGTTCTCTAGGTACCCTCTAGGCCCTCACGTAAGTGCACCTATCCCTACAAATCCATATCGAATTGAAGAGGGGAATTGTCATTTCACTAGTACAAAATGGCTAATTAGTTACTAAAAAATGACTAAAATTTGCATACAAACAACCATTTTTCAGTCGGTGACAAGTAGTAGCTAATTTACAGTATCTTATAACACGCCAAAATTTTAGTCATTTTTAGCTTAGTCATTAATTGGTTGTTTCAATTTCATCGCCTTGTAGTATGTTTAGTCATAAATTTGGTCATATTTTTGGTCATTGACTTAGTCATTAATTGCCACAATTAGTGGCCAAATATACAACAAGATATATTACTATATGGTCCCCCGAGAAAACCAATTAATGACCAAAGAAATATGACCAAAATGTCAATTGTGTTATAAGATACTGTAAATTAGCTACTAATAGCCATATATATGAAAATTTTAGTCATTGTTTCAAACCAATTAATGACCAAACAAATATGGCTAAACAATAAATAGGCCTTCCATTGTTTCTCAACAATAAATAGGCCTTCGAGCCTCATTGTAACACAGTTCAGAGGCATGTGGCCATCACATCTCTCCTCAGAGATAAGCTACCATCGCCCTAGCTGGTTTATTTCCATTTCTGATTGTAATCATATTTCAATATTTTCCATTAATGAAATGAAGTATTATTTCCGCTGCATCTTTGTGTATATGGTTATCTCTGTAATTTGTTGCGTTCCTGTTTAAATCCGGATCAGCTTATCATATGTATCATTAAAATATTTTGAATAGATAACATGTTTCACATTTATAAGAAGAGCTTCGGCGTAAATCACATATAGAAAGACCTTTATTGACGCGTTTCGAGCCAGCAAGTGTGGCTCATCGTCAGGACAAGTTGAAGAAACAGATCCAGCTTTGTGTGTTAAATAGTCTGAGCAGGGCCTCCAACAGCTATCTAGATTAACGACTAGCTTTGACTTAGGGACAGTCAACAAGTCAAATTGATTATTTAAAGGAAGATAGTTAATGACCATACCTATATATAAATATATAATTATATAAATGAAATAATTTTAGACGGGGTTTACGTCAATAATTAGTTAAAATGTATAATTTAATAATTAAATTTTTTTATTAAATGGGAATTAGTTAAATTGAAGACCTAACTTGTTTATAAATAAGGTAAACGTAATTAAATAAAATAAATAATAATACAAATCAACAAATAAATAAATAATAATAATATATATTCGTTAGATAAATAAATAAATAGATAAAAATATATATATATATATATAATAATAATATATATATATATAAATTAGTTATGAAAGAAATAATAAAGTAAATAATAATAAGAAAATAAAAATGATAATAATACTAATATATATTCGTTAATAAATAAATAAATTACCAATAATAACAATATATAAAAATTAGTTACGAAAAAATAATAAAATAGATAATAATAATAATAATATATATTCATTAATAGATAAATAAATTAATTAATTAAACTATATAATAAAATATATATAAAAAATAATAATATATATAAAAAATAGTTACGAAGAACTAATAAAATAAATAAATAAATAAATAATAATAATAATAAAAATAAGTAAATAAATATTTGTTATGACTATAAATAACAGTAATAATTAGGGAAAGGGAGCCACTCAACAATAAAAATAAGCAAATAAATAAATAATAATAATAAAAATAAAAATAAGTAAATAAATATTAGTTATGATAATAGATACCAATATCAATGAGGGACAAAGGAGCAACACAAAATAAACAGGAGAAGGACTGGAAAGAGTCCAGAGCCAAAAAAGATAAAACCTAGGAGATAGGAAGGCTCCAGGGGAACGACGAAAGCGAAAATGATGAAAGGGGGGGGGGGGGGGGGGGGGGAGACTAAGATGAAAGGGCATGGATCCAACATCTACTGATCTTCCAGCCGTCATCTCTATTGAGATTGTTAGGCCTTCTTTCGATCTCAATAGCTTCCCTGAGTTTCCGATGATGACTGGGCAACCTTGGCAACAACCTTAGCCTCCTCAATACAAATGTGATTCTTGGTCTTATCCACATGCTCTGCTAGCGCTGAAGACTTGGTTCTCCCATGTCTTAGGTCAACTGCATGTTCGCTAATCCTCTGATGGATGCAGCGCCCTCTATATGTGATTTACGCCGAGGCTCTTCTTATAACTGTTATGGATCACAGAAGTCTCAATTCAACAATGTTTCACATTATTTTTCAAAATTGAAAAAATCTACTTCTATGTAACATGTTTCACATTGCTATTTAAAAATAGAAAAAATATATACTAGTTTTTTTTTGGGTATAATACCGTTTCAATTTATGCACAATTACATTATTATTTTTTTATAAAATTTAATTATTTAAAATAATTTGTTTGTAAGTGTGTGTATTTATATGAAATTTTCAGTTATAAATTCATATTATTGTTTAGGCATTTTCTAACTATTTTTGAAGTTCTCTTAATCTAGCCAAATATTTTTTAATCAAATTATGTTTTTATGTTGCTTAAAATATATTTTTGAGCGCACAAAAGGCCACCACACACACATATTCTACATGGTTCTTTTGAATAAAAGAATATATAATGATTTAAAGTATCATAAAATTTGAAAATTAATTAGTTGGTAATGGCGTTGATCATATATGTTACTAAATTATTTTGATTTGTTGACATGTTTGGTATTATCTTTTAAGATAGAAAAAAATCTACTTCTATGTAATATTTTTCACATTATTATTTAAAAATGGAAAAAAATACATTACTTTTGGGTATAATACCATTTCAAAGTTTTCATGTATAACTATATATCTTTTTATTTATACAATTTAATTATTTAATAGATGTTAAAAGGTTAATAAATGAGTGAGTGTTTTTTCCTTTTCATGTTGGTATGGGAGGGTTCAAGGGAAGGGGAGTGGAGTAGTTTTGGGAGCTACGGGGCATGGTGGTGGAAGCGGGAGGAAGAAAATAGATATATCTATATTGATTTATCAATGAGATATAATAAGAATAATGCCTTGTGTAATACCCCTAGTAGCCCAATTAGGGTGATGCTACCGCTTCTGATTCTGATATCATAATTGTAATATAAAACATATAGAATGACAAAATAGTAAAATAACATGCTCGATAATCCATAAAGCATGTATATATCAAGTTTGAAGCACTTATATATGAACTCAGTTGGCTATCTGCAAGACTCAGACATACCATCTAGCCATAAACCATGTTGCTCCAACTCTCTTAGCTTTCAAT
This sequence comes from Pinus tabuliformis, assembly GCA_031772625.1. NCBI lineage: Eukaryota > Viridiplantae > Streptophyta > Pinopsida > Pinales > Pinaceae > Pinus > Pinus tabuliformis. Next base: position 172,237,067 of record CM062816.1, read on the forward strand.
CACCCTTGAGTTAGGGACGTGACTTCATGATGGAAACGCCTTCTCTATCCAGGTACATATCCACAACCAGATACAAATAGGGCCAAGGTACCAAACCCTTGCAACCTTAAACCAATAGGCTCATATCCCCCACTAGCCCCACACTCAATTAATGCACCACCTTCTTTTCACTCACAGTCCACTGGGTGGCACCACTACCTCCAAGATAACCAAATTGGTCGGCCATGGGTGTACCAAACCCCGTGGCTTCCAAGAGTTCCTACCAACCTTAGGGTTCTCTAGGTACCCTCTAGGCCCTCACGTAAGTGCACCTATCCCTACTAATCCATATCCAATTGAATAGGGGAACTGTCATTTCACTAGTACAAAATGGCTAATTAGTTACTAAAAAATGACTAAAATTTGCATACAAAAACCATTTTTCAGTCGGTGACAAGTAGTAGCTAATTTACAGTATCTTATAACACGCCAAAATTTTAGTCATTTTTAGCTTAGTCATTAATTGGTTGTTTCAATTTCATCGCCTTGTAGTATGTTTAGTCATAAATTTGGTCATATTTTTGGTCATTGACTTAGTCATTAATTGCCACAATTAGTGGCCAAATATACAACAAGATATATTACTATATGGTACCTTGAGAAAACCAATTAATGACCAAAGAAATATGACCAAAATGTCAATTGTGTTATAAGATACTGTAAATTAGCTACTAATAGCCATATATATGCAAATTTTAGTCATTGTTTCAAACCAATTAATGACCAAACAAATATGGCTAAACAATAAATAGGCCTTCCATTGTTTCTCAACAATAAATAGGCCTTCGAGCATCATTGTAACACAGTTCAGAGGCATGTAGCCATCACATCTCTCCTCAGAGATAAGCTACCATCGCCCTAGCTGGTTTATTTCCATTTCTGATTGTAAGCATATTTCAGTATTTTCCATTAATGAAATGAAGTATTATTTCCGCTGCATCTTTGTGTATATGGTTATCTCTGTAATTTGTTGCGTTCCTGTTTAAATCCGGATCAGCTTATCATATGTATCATTAAAATATTTTGAATAGATAACATGTTTCACATTTATAAGAAGAGCTTCGGCGTAAATCACATATAGAAAGACCTTTGTTGACGCGTTTCGAGCCAGCAAGTGTGGCTCATCGTCAGGACAAGTTGAAGAAACAGATCCAGCTTTGTGTGTTAAATAGTCTGAGCAGGGCCTCCAACAGCTATCTAGATTAACGACTAGCTTTGACTTAGGGACAGTCAAAAAGTCAAATTGATTATTTAAAGGAAGATAGTTAATGACCATACCTATATATAAATATATAATTATATAAATGAAATAATTTTAGACGGGGTTTACGTCAATAATTAGTTAAAATGTATAATTTAATAATTAAATTTTTTTATTAAATGGGAATTAGTTAAATTGAAGACCTAACTTATTTATAAATAAGGTAAATGTAATTAAATAAAATAAATAATAATACAAATCAACAAATAAATAAATAATAATAATATATATTCGTTAGATAAATAAATAAATAGATAAAAATATATATATAATAAAAATAATATATATATATATATAAATTAGTTATGAAAGAAATAATAAAGTAAATAATAATAAGAAAATAAAAATGATAATAATACTAATATATATTCGTTAATAAATAAATAAATTACCAATAATAAAAATATATAAAAATTAGTTACGAAAAAATAATAAAATAGATAATAATAATAATAATATATATTCATTAATAGATAAATAATTAAATTAATTAAACTATATAATAAAATATATGTAAAAAATAATAATATATATAAAAAATAGTTGCGAAGAACTAATAAAATAAATAAATAAATAAATAATAATAATAATAATAAAAATAAGTAAATAAATATTAGTTATGATAATAGATACCAATATCAATGAGGGACAAAGGAGCAACACAAAATAAACAGGAGAAGGACTGGAAAGAGTCCAGAGCCAAAAAAGATAAAACCTAGGAGATAGGAAGGCTCCAGGGGAACGACGAATGCGAAAAAGGTGAAAGGGGGGGGGAGGGAGACTAAGATGAAAGGGCATGGATCCAACATCTACTGATCTTCCAGCCGTCATCTCTATTGAGATTGTTAGGCCTTCTTTCGATCTCAATAGCTTCCCTGAGTTTCCGATGATGACTGGGCAACCTTGGCAACAACCTTAGCCTCATCAATACAAATGTGATGCTTGGTCTTATCCACATGCTCTGCTAGCGCTGAAGACTTGGTTCTCCCATGTCTTAGGTCAACTGAATGTTCGCTAATCCTCTGATGGATGCAGCGCCCTCTATATGTGATTTACGCCGAGGCTCTTCTTATAACTGTTATGGATCACAGAAGTCTCAATTCAACAATGTTTCACATTATTTTTCAAAATTGAAAAAATCTACTTCTATGTAACATGTTTCACATTGCTATTTAAAAATAGAAAAAATATATACTAGTTTTTTTTTGGGTATAATATCATTTCAATTTATGCACAATTACATTATTATTTTTTTATAAAATTTAATTATTTAAAATAATTTGTTTGTAAGTGTGTGTATTTATATGAAATTTTCAGTTATAAATTCATATTATTGTTTAGGCATTTTCTAACTATTTTTGAAGTTCTCTTAATCTAGCCAAATATTTTTTAATCATATTATGTTTTTATGTTGCTTAAAATATATTTTTGAGCGCACAAAAGGCCACCACACACACATATTCTACATGGTTCTTTTGAATAAAAGAATATATAATGATTTAAAGTATCATAAAATTTGAAAATTAATTAGTTGGTAATGGCGTTGATCATATATGTTACTAAATTATTTTGATTTGTTGACATGTTTGGTATTATCTTTTAAGATAGAAAAAAATCTACTTCTATGTAATATTTTTCACATTATTATTTAAAAATGAAAAAAATACATTACTTTTGGGTATAATACCATTTCAAAGTTTTCATCTATAACTATATTTTTTTTTATTTATACAATTTAATTATTTAATAGATGTTAAAAGGTTAATAAATCAGTGAGTGTTTTTTCCTTTTCATGTTGGTATGGGAGGGTTCAAGGGAAGGGGAGTGGAGTAGTTTTGGGAGCTACGGGGCATGGTGGTGGATGCGGGAGGAAGAAAATAGATATATCTATATTGATTTATCAATGAGATATAATAAGAATAATGCCTTGTGTAATACCCCTAGTAGCCCAATTAGGGCGATGCCACCACTTCTGACTCTGATATCATAATCGTAATATAAAACATATAGAATGACAAAATAGTAAAATAACATGCTCGATAATCCATAAAGCATGTATATATCAAGTTTGAAGCACTTATATATGAACTCAGTTGGCTATCTGCAAGACTCAAACGTACCATCTAGCCATAAACCATGTTGCTCCAACTCTCTTAGCTTTCAATCACCCTCGAGTTAGGGACGTGACTTCATGATGGAAACGCCTTCTCTATCCAGGTACATATCCACAACCAGATACAAATAGGGCCAAGGTACCAAACCCTTGCAACCTTAAACCAATAGGCTCATATCCCCCACTAGCCCCACACTCAATTAATGCACCACCTTCTTTTCACTCACAGTCCACTGGGTGGCACCACTACCTCCAAGATAACCAAATTGGTCGGCCATGGGTGTACCAAACCCCGTGGCTTCCAAGAGTTCCTACCAACCTTAGGGTTCTCTAGGTACCCTCTAGGCCCTCACGTAAGTGCACCTATCCCTACTAATCCATATCCAATTGAATAGGGGAACTGTCATTTCACTAGTACAAAATGGCTAATTAGTTACTAAAAAATGACTAAAATTTGCATACAAACAACCATTTTTCAGTCGGTGACAAGTAGTAGCTAATTTACAGTATCTTATAACACGCCAAAATTTTAGTCATTTTTAGCTTAGTCATTAATTGGTTGTTTCAATTTCATCGCCTTGTAGTATGTTTAGTCATAAATTTGGTCATATTTTTGGTCATTGACTTAGTCATTAATTTCCACAATTAGTGGCCAAATATACAACAAGATATATTACTATATGGTCCCCCGAGAAAACCAATTAATGACCAAAGAAATATGACCAAAATGTCAATTGTGTTATAAGATACTGTAAATTAGCTACTAATAGCCATATATATGCAAATTTTAGTCATTGTTTCAAACCAATTAATGACCAAACAAATATGGCTAAACAATAAATAGGCCTTCCATTGTTTCTCAACAATAAATAGGCCTTCGAGCCTCATTGTAACACAGTTCAGAGCCATGTAGCCATCACATCTCTCCTCAGAGATAAGCTACCATCGCCCTAGTTGGTTTATTTCCATTTCTGATTGTAAGCATACTTCAGTATTTTCCATTAATGAAATGAAGTATTATTTCCGCTGCATCTTTGTGTATATGGTTATCTCTGTAATTTGTTACGTTCCTGTTTAAATCCGGATAAGCTTATCATATGTATCATTAAAATATTTTGAATAGATAACATGTTTCACATTTATAAGAAGAGCTTCGGCGTAAATCACATATAGAAAGACCTTTGTTGACGCGTTTCGAGCCAGCAAGTGTGGCTCATCGTCAGGACAAGTTGAAGAAACAGATCCAGCTTTGTGTGTTAAATAGTCTGAGCAGGGCCTCCAACAGCTATCTAGATTAACGACTAGCTTTGACTTAGGGACAGTCAAAAAGTCAAATTGATTATTTAAAGGAATATAGTTAATGACCATACCTATATATAAATATATAATTATATAAATGAAATAATTTTAGACGGGGTTTACGTCAATAATTAGTTAAAATGTATAATTTAATAATTAAATTTTTTTATTAAATGGGAATTAGTTAAATTGAAGACCTAACTTATTTATAAATAAGGTAAATGTAATTAAATAAAATAAATAATAATACAAATCAACAAATAAATAAATAATAATAATATATATTCGTTAGATAAATAAATAAATAGATAAAAATATATATATATACAATAAAAATAATATATATATATATATAAATTAGTTATGAAAGAAATAATAAAGTAAATAATAATAAGAAAATAAAAATGATAATAATACTAATATATATTCGTTAATAAATAAATAAATTACCAATAATAACAATATATAAAAATTAGTTACGAAAAAATAATAAAATAGATAATAATAATAATAATATATATTCATTAATGGATAAATAAATTAATTAATTAAACTATATAATAAAATATAAATAAAAAATAATAATATATATAAAAATTAGTTACGAAGAACTAATAAAAAATAAATAAATAATAATAATAATAAGTAAATAAATATTTGCTATGACTATAAATAACAATAATAATTAGGGAAAGGGAGCGACTCAACAATAAAAATAAGCAAATAAATAAATAATAATAATAATAATAATAATAAGTAAATAAATATTAGTTATGATAATAGATACCAATATCAATCAGGGACAAAGGAGCAACACAAAATAAACGGGAGAAGGACTGGAAAGAGTCCAGAGCCAAAAAAGATAAAACCTAGGAGATAGGAAGGCTCCAGGGGAACAACGAAAGCGAAAAAGATGAAAGGGGGGGGGGGGGGGGGGGGGAGACTAAGATGAAAGGGCATGGATCCAACATCTACTGATCTTCCAGCCGTCATCTCTATTGAGATTGTTAGGCCTTCTTTCGATCTCAATAGCTTCCCTGAGTTTCCGATGATGACTGGGCAACCTTGGCAACAACCTTAGCCTCCTCAATACAAATGTGATGCTTGGTCTTATCCACATGCTCTGCTAGCGCTGAAGACTTGGTTCTCCCATGTCTTAGGTCAACTGCATGTTCGCTAATCCTCTGATGGATGCAGCGCCCTCTATATGTGATTTACGCCGAGGCTCTTCTTATAACTGTTATGGATCACAGAAGTCTCAATTCAACAATGTTTCACATTATTTTTCAAAATTGAAAAAATCTACTTCTATGTAACATGTTTCACATTGCTATTTAAAAATAGAAAAAATATATACTAGTTTTTTTTTGGGTATAATACCATTTCAATTTATGCACAATTACATTATTATTTTTTTATAAAATTTAATTATTTAAAATAATTTGTTTGTAAGTGTGTGTATTTATATGAAATTTTCAGTTATAAATTCATATTATTGTTTAGGCATTTTCTAACTATTTTTGAAGTTCTCTTAATCTAGCCAAATATTTTTTAATCAAATTATGTTTTTATGTTGCTTAAAATATATTTTTGAGCGCACAAAAGGCCACCACACACACATATTCTACATGGTTCTTTTGAATAAAAGAATATATAATGATTTAGAGTATCATAAAATTTGAAAATTAATTAGTTGGTAATGGCGTTGATCATATATGTTACTAAATTATTTTGATTTGTTTACATGTTTGGTATTATCTTTTAAGATAGAAAAAAATCTACTTCTATGTAATACTTTTCACATTATTATTTAAAAATGGAAAAAAATACATTACTTTTGGGTATAATACCATTTCAAATTTTTCATGTATAACTATATTATTTTTTATTTATACAATTTAATTATTTAATAGATGTTAAAAGGTTAATAAATCAGTGAGTGTTTTTTCCTTTTCATGTTGGTATGGGAGGGTTCAAGGGAAGGGGAGTGGAGTAGTTTTGGGAGCTACGGGGCATGGTGGTGGAAGCGGGAGGAAGAAAATAGATATATCTATATTGATTTATCAATGAGATATAATAAGAATAATGCCTTGTGTAATACCCCTAGTAGCCCAATTAGGGCGATGCCACCGCTTCTGACTCTGATATCATAATCGTAATATAAAACATATAGAATGACAAAATAGTAAAATAACATGCTCGATAATCCATAAAGCATGTATATATCAAGTTTGAAGCACTTATATATGAACTCAGTTGGCTATCTGCAAGACTCAAACATACCATCTAGCCATAAACCATGTTGCTCCAACTCTCTTAGCTTTCAATCACCCTCGAGTTAGGGACGTGACTTCATGATGGAAACGCCTTCTCTATCCAGGTACATATCCACAACCAGATACAAATAGGGCCAAGGTACCAAACCCTTGCAACCTTAAACCAATAGGCTCATATCCCCCACTAGCCCCACACTCAATTAATGCACCACCTTCTTTTCACTCACAGTCCACTGGGTGGCACCACTACCTCCAAGATAACCAAATTGGTCGGCCATGGGTGTACCAAACCCCGTGGCTTCCAAGAGTTCCTACCAACCTTAGGGTTCTCTAGGTACCCTCTAGGCCCTCACGTAAGTGCACCTATCCCTACTAATCCATATCCAATTGAATAGGGGAACTGTCATTTCACTAGTACAAAATGGCTAATTAGTTACTAAAAAATGACTAAAATTTGCATACAAACAACCATTTTTCAGTCGGTGACAAGTAGTAGCTAATTTACAGTATCTTATAACACGCCAAAATTTTAGTCATTTTTAGCTTAGTCATTAATTGGTTGTTTCAATTTCATCGCCTTGTAGTATGTTTAGTCATAAATTTGGTCATATTTTTGGTCATTGACTTAGTCATTAATTGCCACAATTAGTGGCCAAATATACAACAAGATAATATTTTCAATTTCATAGTTAAAAGAAGAAACAAAATCAAAAGAAATGTTCAAAATACAATCAAAAAATAAAGAGAGGATATCATGGAATGTACATTGCAATTATAAAAAAAAAATTTACCTGTCCAACGATGTATTGTTTGGCATTCCTAAAACATTTACTTGCACAAAATAACCAATGAGGTCAAAGAATCACAACATTAAAAACCATGGGAATCCCTACTAGAAAAATTTCCAAAGTCGATGGCTCGAGTGCCTAAATGATCTCCAACAACGAATGAATCATATCCAGGTCATGCTTTGCATTGTCTCCCCATCCTTTTTCCAATCACATTTCTTTTAACCTGCCCACACCAAAGTCAAGTAACAATCAAACAAAGACATTGACATTTGTTTTTATCTTTTATATCTATAAACTTTGAATATGAAAATATTTTAATACAAAAGAATTGTAATACTAATATTATCTTCAAGTTTTGGATGTTGTTTAAATGGATATGACACCAAGTAGTTTTAGTTTTATAGCACTAGTACAAAAAGGCTTATTAGTTACTAAAAAAATGACTAAAATTTGCATATAAATGACCATTTTTTAGTTGGTGACCAGTAGTAGCTAATTTACAGTATCTTATAACACGACGAACTTTTAGTCATTTGTAAGTTATTCATTAATTGGTTGTTTCAGATTTATCATTTAGTAGTATATTTATTCATAAATTATGTCATTAATATAGTAATTTATTTAGTCATTAGTTGTCATCATTAATGACCAAATATAAACAAAATATATTACTATATGATCATCCGAGAAAAACAATTAATGCCAAAAGAAATATGACCAAAATGTTGTTCATGTTATAATACACTGTAAATTAACTACTAATAGTCATATATATGCAAATTTTAGTCATCATTTGAAACCAATTATTGACCAACGAAATAGACTAATTTTTCGTCATGTTATAAGATATTGTAAATTAACTACCAATAATTGTATATATGCAAAATTTAGTCTTCAATTGTAATCACAAATTTATCATTTGCAACATTCATGTATATTTTTTTTGTAGTTTCGTATTCATTATATAAATGCCTAATTTATTGGTTTATATTCATTTCATTTACATTCATTAATAATTATTATAAACGACTAATTTAGTCATATATTGATTTTATACTCTAAAGTAATTAGAAGTAAAAAATGTGTGAATTAGATGTTTAAACCTTGTATTTCTCAAAAACATTTTAATAAGAGATTTAAATAAACTAAGCAAATAATCATTGAGCTAATAAGATCATTTTACAACCTAGTATGAGGAGATGTGTAAGTTTGACCTTATACTTCTCAAATATATTTTAATAAGAGATTTAAATAAACTATAAGCAAATATTCATTAAGCCAACAGACTCATTCTACATCCGAGTATGACAGAATGTGTAAATTTGTCCATCCACTCGTAAATTAAAAAGTATGTTCTAAATATAAAAATAATGTCTCGTATAATTAAAAAAATGAATATGATGTAAAGTAATTAGAAGTAAGAAAATGTGTGAATTAGATATTTAAACCTTTTACTTTTCAAAAATATTGTAATAAGAGATTTAAATAAACTATTTGAAGATCCATGTTAACTAATTTATGTCTATATCAACTTTATATATAGTTATATACAAAAAAAATTAAGTTTTTATGGTTAAAACTTTTATTTGGTTCTATATATAGTCTATTTAGCATTCAAAAATACAATTTAAACAATGAAAAATAACAGATTGTATTTTACACTGTAAAAAAGTTTGCACCTACATAAATTTGATCCTTCTCTACTCATGTTAGATCAATACTTAAAATGAATCTATGATGGTAGATAACAAAAATTGAAGAGTGGAGCAGACGATTGCTTTTACATCGCTCACGTTGTGCAAGCTAGCTTATCTTCTCTTATGTTGCTCTCAATAATTCTCACGTACCATGACAAAAATTAAAGAGAACATAGAACATAATGCGTAGCAGAGGATTTTTCTTCTCAGTATTATGAATCAATTAAATAAGACTACATTGAAATATAAGTAATAAATGATTGGAGTGAAACTCAACTTAAACTAGACTTAATGAAACTAAACTAGGACACTTGGAGGGACGGTTTTGACACCTAATAGATGGTTGAATTATATTCTCCAAAAATAAATTTGTGTGTAGTAATCAATACCTCATAGATACTTTTTTACAGAAAGTAACCTCCTTTACAACTTATTGTAGCAGCTACAACCACCCTCCACAATTTTGCCTTAGATTTGTTTTGGATCCTCCCTACCAACTTTTCATAGCACCTTGTCTTGCTTTGTCAAGTACACAAGCTTCAGTGTTTTTCTTGCATAAAGGAAGCGTGTCGATCACAGCTTGATGCATTCCCCTCACAAGATGCTCATCCGGACTTGGTTGAGTTCTAGGCTGAGCAGCTCCCCCAATAAATTGCGAAATTATGGAGGGCAATGAGCCTTCCCTCCAGAAATTACGCAATCATGTCTGATAGCTTGTTGGGCTCCAGAATTGTGCAATTCTGCTAGGCAACCCTCACAATGAAAAATTGTGCAATTTTCCCCAGCAGGGCTGCTCCGCCCAGGATTTTCACAAATTTGGGCAGTAGTCAGCTGCTTTGCCCAAAAATTGCACAAATATCCTAGGCAGGTAGCCCAACTCCTAGCCAGAAATGTGCATTTCCTTCTAGCAGTTGAGTAGATTCATGCATGGGTAGTTGGGTTGACCAGTTCCACTTGGGACCAAGAAAACTTGACTTGCATACAAGGCTTTATTTTTCCTAGAATAGAAAAGGGAAACATTCAAAAGGCATCCCATGATTCAGGGAGCTATTTTTAGCAGCTAGAGGTTACATGCAAAGTTTGTTTAGGAACTTTCCTCCAAGTGACGCTTTTTCCTCAATTTGTGGCATGCACGTCATAAGCTCAAAACTTATTTATTCAACGCATCATAGCTCATTCTTTTGCATCAATCTTGGAGCTTTGACATCCCACAACACATCCAGGACTCTTTGACATATCTGGCTCAGCTATTAATGGGTAAGTGGCCTCAACTTGTCTTTTTCAGCATTTCTATCGCTTTTTGTGTTTTCGCTTGTGTGAGTGTTGCTGGATTGATTTCTTTGAATGCTTGTTTTCTCTTCCATGCATACTGGCTTGTCCTAACACTATTTCAGTTTTCGTTGCTATCTCACTACTGTGGCATGCATGAAACTGTTTTTCACGAACGGTCGCTGATTCGGAAACTCGCTTCACCAACATGCATGTTGATCTGTTTACTAAATCTTTCATTCATGTTTGCATGCACTGTCAATCACATCTACTTTCACTTAGTGTCGCCATGCATTCACTTTCATATTTTCTTTAAGTTTCCCATTGGTGAGTTTGGCCAACCTTGGCTCGGACGCTTCCTTCACCTAGACAACATTGCGCAATTTGGGGAAAGAAGGCTCTGCCTTCTTCTACAAAAATGTGCATTTCTTCCTAGGCACTACCCTCCAGGATTGTTTTTTTCATTTATGAGGGATAGTGTCTGCTGGCCCAGAAAATTGCGCAATGCAGTCCCTGAGGCTGCAGTCACTCCCAGCTGTAATTGCACATTGTGCAATCCCAGCAGCTAGCAACTAGTCTGGATTGCACATTGCGCAAATCCAGCAACCAGTCCGTATGTTCTACCGATTTTTTCCTTGGACAAACTTGTCATGCATGAAGTATCATATCACATCTCGGAAGGATTGACAGATAGACTGCACCAGAAGAGGAAGGCACCTTGGCCCACTCTTCCATTGCGAATTGGGCTATATGAGATCTGGAGTATCAAGAAAGAAGATGTCGAAGCAGATTAGGTGAAGAAGTATCCATTCGACCTCCAAAGTTACAATCCGTATGTTTTGCATTGCATTGTGAAGGATCACTCCACAAGATTTCAATTCAATTGGATCCACGGGGCATTTCATTGGGCCGAGGATGACCTATGGAGACATTGCTACAGTTTCTCCAGACCCAATGAATAAGTCAGCTTCGCTGTGGAGTGGTTAGCAAAGTTACATGAAGCAACATCTCAGAGAGCACCAACACCAGCACTAGCAGTAGCAGCAGAGGCAAGCATACCAGTGCACGACAAGGGAAAGAGGAAGATTGTCGATCACATGGAGGAGGAGCAAAGCTGCAAGTTCTAAGAAGATCCATTAGTAGAGAAAGAAACTATGGCTATAGAGGCAAAGAGACACCAACACGACATGTGAATCGCGCAAAGGTAGAGGGATAAGAGAAGAATGGAAGAAGCAGAGAAGGAGTTGCATGAGCTGAGGGAGAAACTCTGGAAGGAACAAGAGCTGCACAAATAGGAGAGGGAAGCGCAGGAAAAACATGTACAATAGGGGGTGTGACATGTGAAAATAGATGAAAAAACACTGGTACAGGTAACGGATTCATCAGAACAGCTGGCATCGGGTAGACAGGGTGAACCATCGCAGGAGAAAGACTTCTCTCATGAGATAGAACAAGCACTTCAACTATTGGATGTAGACATGGAGCAACAGGAGTTTGAACAGGACACTAACCTCATGCCTCACCACCAAGAGGTCGACTTACCCGCTTCACCGCATCTAGATGATGAGCAAGTCTCAAGTGACCAAGGAGGCACTAAGATCCTTGGTGATCATTAAGAAGGAGAGATGCACAACATCTCATTCGACGAGTCTCAACATAGAGTTGTGCAGTCTCGCAGAGTGTCAACTCCAGAGGATCATACATCTCCTACGCAAGTCGAGGAACAAGTGATCGTGACTGATGTGCACAAACATCCAGCGGCCTTGGCTGACGCAACCAGAGTGTATGCCGAAGCCACTAGCTCAAGTGTTTGCTTTCTAATAGCTAAGAATGAGTGAATGACGAAGGAACTATAGACAACCAATCAAGGAGGAGAGTTGGTGACAACGTCTGCTAGAGCTAAACTGAAGAAGGAAATACTCGATGAAGTATTGTCCCTTGACACAGTTATGTGACATTGTACTCTAAGTTTGGTACCATGCATAAGGCAGTCGTCCATCTCAACAGATGGCAGCAACGATGTGCTAGAAGATCACGTATCTTGACGAAATTGCATGCTATTGTTGATGACATGCAAACATGGAAGATGAAATACAAGGGAGCCGCACTTCACTTGCCTAAGATAATGAGGGCCAATGCATTCAAGTTAAAGGCACATATCCAAAACTAAGAAGAGCTCCCGCAGCTCATCACTAGCATACAGGCTTCCCATGCACGAGTATTCAAGAGTATGGATGTTGTTGTGTGCACATATGTGATCCCATCTATTGGGACTCTCACCCAAGAGAAGGCAAAGGCACATGTCCGACTAGAGCTTCACTTGTACTTCAACGAGTTGATGCACATTGCCACCATCCAAGACTTGCCCATCAGTGCAGACATCATGCACAAGTATGTTGCTGGTTTGGCCACATTGAAGACAATGTTGCGCATGCTTTCAGACGAGTTGGACAGAGGAGCCTGAGTAGTGTACTCAGATGCTATGAGGCAAGAGTCAGGTTTTAGACAAATGCTACCGTGGAGTACACAGACATCATCAAGGACTACCAATATTTGCATCAGTATGTTAGTGTCGATCAGCAAGAGGATGTTCAGGGGTTGGAATTCCATGGTTGTCTAAGTCAGAGTGATGTCTAGCATGGCTTGCTCAAGCCATTTTGTTTCACATGTCTTGTCAAGTGTAATTCAAGTGTTGATAGTTGGATGTAATAGTCATAGAGTAGATGAAGAGTCATGAGGGTAGTTGAACTGTCACAAAGGGGAATTTCAAGGGTCACCCCACCCTTTGCTATAAATAGTCCCTCATAACTCATTGTATAGGCTTTTGGTTAGCCAAGCTTTCGATAAGACTATCTTGGAGAGAGCTTGGACAGTATTGTAATGAGCCTTGGCTTCTCCACTGCTCAAAGCTAGTACATCTCTTTGGAGGAGCAGGCAATTGTGGCTGTAACGTTCTGCTGTCGGGACTAGTGGTTGGACATTGATACAGGTGGCTCCAGAGACATACACAGGACAAAGAGGGCTGATGGAAGCTCGAAAATCAAACTGACAAGAATGATTTCGGACTAGGACCAGAGCATAAATCTTGTCTTCCTGATCACGGTGATGTGAACAGTTCATCAGACCGAGTCTGTATGCGAAATTTAGAAGTAGTAAAATTTCGGTTGGCTTTTGCTGACTACGCAGGATTAAGGAGGCCACAATTTGGATAGAACCCAGCCACCGGATTTCGGCCAACTTGGGCTAGATTCCAGGCAAATTTTTGGCTCTGTTAATTTGTCTCCTTCGACCTAAAATCTGAATAATTTTAAAAGGGCCTATTTGTTAAAATAAATAAATAAATATATAAATATATATATATATATATATATATATATATATATATATATATATATATATATATATATATATATATATATATATATATATATATATATATATATACGTGTGTGTGTGTGTGTGTGTGGTGGCGGGCCACCACCCCCACCACCCCTGATATCTCATAAAAAAAAATGTTTAAATAAAAGGGGCTGGCGGCCATGACCCTGCTGCCGCTAGAACCTCTCAACACCACGTGCGGCTCGCGGCCATGACCCCACCACCCATCACACCGTGGCTCAACATAAATGGAGCTAGAATTTGGGTGGTCCAACCTTGGGGCATGGACCCAAACCCCAACACACCCCAAAACCTTAACAAATGTGCCATGTATGAAGGCAAGGCTGGTGGGGATCAAACTCGCTCAGCCCACATGGGCCGGCCCCCACTTGGTGGCCTCATATCCAATTAAATGTGCCAAACCAAAACAGTCATGCACCCTCGTTAATATAAATCAACGCGGAGACTGCGGGGAGTTATGGGGGTGGGTCGTCCAATGCAGACTCGACCCCCTTAAATTCATTTTGGTTATAAGCATTAAATAGTAATGTGTAAAAAAAAGGAGGGGCATGATTTGATCCCCCGACCCCTCCTCATCAACTTCACCATTTTACCACTGCACTAAACTAACTCCTTGTTAAATCCATCCAGGATTTTATATAAACAGTGATTTTCACCAATGCATGGTGGGAGATGGAGGAACCAGAGCGAGCATGGATTTCGAGACAGAGGAGGCAGAATATTCTTTGATGCCCAAAGATTCTCTGAGGAGGTAAAAATTATTTTTGTTGAAACATAGTCAAGTTTATAGTCGTTTTTCATGGTTTTTCGTAGGGATCGCAATGGTGAGGTCAGATTCACCTTTCGAGTTGTAGATTTCCAGTCCACCCATGGAGTAGAATCTTTGAGGAACCTAGGGGGAATCTAAAAGATTCCTTGAGCCCCAAATTCTCAATTAGATTCTCAATTTCTCATAATTCAGAAATTTGACAGTCGATTCTACACTATTCGACGCCACAAATCTAATGGTGTGTTCATATTTTTCATTATCTCATTTCATTTTCCAGCCACTTTCCTAAGTGGAATGCAGGTGTCAGCATCTATGTGTGAGCAGCGATTTACATACAATTGATTCCATGAGATTGATGGCACGAACAACTTCAACAGTTTGACATCCACTTCTTCAGATGGCCCTTGGTTGTGAGGTATATGCAGTCTGTACATGTACCTCTTTTGCCATGCATTGTGTTGCACAAATCCCTGTTTGATCTTTGATGAGGGATCTTGTTTATTAATTGTTTTCATGATTCTTGCTTGATGTGACGCGGAATCGTCTATGTGATGTACTTGTTGTCATGTTCATCATGTTATGTTTTGAGATCCTTTTGTTGTATGTTGATGGGATACTCATGTTTTCGTCATGTATGTTTGCATTGAGATCCCTTTTATGCCCTTTTGGTGGGGTGCTCATCATGCATGAGTTTGTGTCATACTGATAGGAGTCTTTTGATTGAGAGTTCGTGTAGTGGAACACTCTTGGAGCCACTCCTACATGAGGTAATTTTCCTTGTATGATAGCGAAATCACCTCTATGTACATCATCACTATTGGCAGCACTTAATGCAGCGGCCTACACCATCTTGACACCGAGGCCCGAAGACGTAGTCCCTCTTGGACGAAATTCGTTATCAACGGCTTATGTTTTTATGTTGCTGATGATTGTCATGTCCCTCTTCTTTACAGCATGCACATGTGTTCATTTATTTTCTTTTAAAAATGAAATTTAATACATCACGAAAGTAAAAGGTCTTGGAAGGGTCCTTCGTCACGCCTAGACCTGGATCAAACATGGATGTATTGTATGACTGGAACTTACACTTCTTTATATAATAAGACCCAACACGTTTCATGCATATGTTGTATTGTATTCTATGCTATCTGGTTTACTCTAAACGATATATGTATTGGTTTGCTTACGTATGCATGTATAGACAATTATGTATAAGTATGTATGAATATTTCTGAAATGTGCTGTTTGTTTAACCATCACTTTGGATTTCTCACTAACTAGCCTTCCATGTTGTCATGTATCTTTTCTTGTGTGTTCCCTTCCAACCCAAGTGCTATCACAAGTTTCCAAGGGGCACACTCATCTCAACCCCCATGTGTTAGAACCTCTCATGCACCTTTCTTGACTCACTGCAGTTGTCACACCCTTCCAACCAACAAATTTATCTTACATGCCTCTGTGCGAAATCGCAGTCAAAGAATTACCGTACGACCCACTGCTGGGACTCCTACACCAAACGGTCTGAGGTCTAATTGGGACTTCTCACTGGGCAGATCCCCTGACATGTTAAAGGGTCTAGCACTGTCAACACAACTAAAACATTTATATAAATAAAATTAAAATATGGTTAGTTGGGTGTTCCCTTCCGCATTCCCTGGGAATTTCATGTTTCAGGTAATCTGTTTTACATTTTTTTTCAAAACTATATAAATTCTACCTTCGGGTAAGGTGTTTTACATCGTTTCTTAGAATGAAAAAGTCTAGCTTAGTATAATGTGTTTTACATCGTTTTTTAAAATAAAAAAATATATACAACGTTTCAGGTATAATACGATTCGAAATTCAATACTTAATCATTCAAAATAAATAGTCAGTAATGGTGATTACCATATATATTATCAAATCTTGAATTGTTAATTTATTTAACATTATTTTGAAAAGTTAAAAAGGAATATGATATAAGGAAAAATAGTTTCATATTTATTAGGATAATCTTTCCTTGATGAGATATTCCTTTTAGGAAGAGGATTCTTCTCATTCCTTGGATGAAATTTGTTTCCTACAGGGTTAGAATGATGATATCCTTTAAGGACATCAACACAACTTCTAGGATTTTCTTCATGATGAACATTAGTTTCTTCCTTTCAATTAGAAGATTCACATGTATAACCAAGTCCATATTTTTCATGTAGTGGCCTTTGAAAGCTGAGAATGACATCCAATGTCTCAGAACTCTTCAAATTCTTGTTAGCTTTTTCCAACTCTCATTTTAGTGATACAACTTCAGCTTCCAAATATCACAAATTTCTTCCTTTTCCTTCAGCTTGTTGCTCAGCACTTCTTCTATTATATTAGCTTCTTCCTTCTTAGTTTCGAGAGAGTTGATTTCTTAAGATAACTTTTATTTCTTCTTTCTAAGTCTCTAATTTTATTCTATATCACTAATCAATTGTTCATCTACATTTCCTTCTACTTCTTCTCAAATTTCTTCTTATTTTTGGATATTTGTTTAATTTGCGAAGAGCATGAATAATACTTTAGTGTTTCCACCATATTCTTCTTCTTTAACAAAGTCATCACTGTCGTCTTTGGAGAAGAAATTCTTTTTGTTTGCGCCTTTCTTCTTAAATATTCTTCTCTTAGGTTTATCTTCATCATCACTATCATCTTTAAAATGGAAATTTTCTACATACTATCCTATTCTACCACATCTAAAGCAAATGAGAGGTAAATTACCTTTGAGTTTATGTCCTTTCTTCATCTTCTTGATAAATTGTGCCATTTCAGTCTCAGAATCATGACTTCTACAATCACAATTCTTTCCCTTTTTAAATATCATGGATGACTTGAATGCAACTTTTTTTCAGTTGAATTTTCTCACCTCGTCTCATATGTTGCAAGAATTCCATGAAGTTCATCCACTCATAGAGAGTCCAAATCTTTTATTTCTTCCATGGCACAAACCTTGGCATCAAAACAATTTAGAAGATATATGAAGACCTTTTTTACAATCATATTTTCTTTGACATATTCACCTAGACCTTTGGGATAGTTGACTACCTCATCTACTCAAAGAAAATAAGCAGAAATATCTTCTTCATCATTCATCTTGAGGCTTTCAAATTTCCTTCTATAGGTTTTAATATTTTCCTTTTTGACCTTGTCATCTCCTTCATAAATATGGATGAACTTGTCCCACATCTGTTTAACTATTTTAAAGGCCATAACTTTGGTGAATTCATAATTTGATAGACCACTTGCACGACGATTCTCCGTCGTTGATCTACAATTAGTAGATCCAACGGTCCACGATGATACGGGTGGACAACAAGCACGAGGATTAACCGCCCGAAAAGCAGTTTCCTCTCTCCTCCTCGCTGCTCTGTGTCGTTTGATGAGTGGAATCGGGTGCTCACCCTTCAAAACTGGTTATGGTTTTGAAACCACCTGAAATACCACTTACAATGTTTAAAACCAATCTTCGCCAATTATCTTCCGCCATTACTGTCCGTCGATCTATGAGATCTCACAGCTCTCATCTCTTTCTGCCTACACCGTTGATCATCTGCTATTTGATGGATTTCTGTTTTAAAACACGGATCTGCCATAATTTGGAAACACATGACATAACAGTTTTAGATCGCCATCGATCCATACAGTGATCGATGGTCAATCAACAGTCTACCAACAGTGGATTCAAGCCATCACGCATATATACACAACATCTCTAAAAAAGGAAATAATACACAGTCACGTAGAAATCCATAGAACACAATCTATTCACTATACACAATATTGAATACAGGCTAAGGCATTTCAGCCTTAGAGACAGTTCCCTCTCGACTACATTTTGAACACTCGAGTTTTCATAGAACTCTATATCACTCTATCTATCACCTCCTTACACAGAATCTCTTTATATAAGAGATTACAACAGTCATGGATCATTTAAGATGCACGATTCCTCCCACAATCACTCAACAAATCCCTAATCTCCCATTATGCACACATATGGCATATTAAATTACATTAAATAAGTCTTCGAGAGATTTTATCCATTCCATCATTTACTCTGTTTTTAACAGAAATGTCCCTGTTTTGCTCCGATGGTCCACGTCCTCTCCTGGCTCCACTTTGGGTTCCTCCTTTAATTATGAGTGCTTGGATGCTCCTGCATCAGACTCCCGAGGCACAAAAATTTATGACCTCCTGGTCATATGCTTCTCCTTATCCTTAGAAATTCTACCCACCTCTCAGAGGAGCTGCCTTCATGATCTTCTGTGAGCTGCAACCAACCTCTGCAGTAACAGTCTTCCTCTGCTACATGATACCTCACGAAGCTTTAGTCACTCAATCTTTTGGCATCCTTCTGGTTCTCTCCTCTGCAACCAATTGAGCACTCCTTGCTCTAGGTTGCTGCAAGTCTTCTCACCTTCCGCTGTCGTTCTCTGCACGACAGTAATACAATAAACTCTCTAGTCTTCACCACAACTGTACCTCCTTCTCCTTCTGCTTGCACTCTTCTCCCTTCTCACAGGAAATCCTTTCTTGGCTCTGATACCACTTGATGAAAAGAGATTTATTGGGGTAAGGCCAAAACCCCTTTCATATCAATATTCGATCCTGGGACCTATGGGTTATGAGCCCATTACTTATCAGAAGCGCTTCATAAGGTCTTAAGCCTTTAACTCGGACCATACAACTTTATCAGATTTTTTTATAAAAACTCGGGAACACATTATTTATCAGAAACACAAGAAAAACCACACTACGAACCCTTGGGCCGGATCTCAAATATTATACCCCTGGCACTATAACTCTGTCAGGTCCGCTCTTTAATTTCTCCAATCCTTTCCACCAAACTTTTCGATCTCCGATTGACTGATCTCCGTCGTCCATTACATCTCTAATCCAACGGCTATAGGCATATTGCTATGTCACATATCGGCTAATCACTCATCGGCATATCCATCTCCGTCGTACCTTGACCTCTGTCTAAGGTGATTGCCGACCAATTCTTGACCGTCGATCTAGACTCAATCTGATGGTCGCGGTTAAATCGCATATCAAACAACTTGCACAATGATTCTTCATCGTTCATCTACACTTGGTAGATTCAATGGTCCACGATGATTTCCGGTATACAAAAAGCATGAGGATTAACCACCCGAAAAGTGGTTTCCTCTCTCCTCCTCGCCGCTACATGTCGTTTGATAAGTGGAATCAGGTGCTCACCCTTCAAAACCGTTTATGGTTTTGAAGCTGCCAGAAATACCACTTGCACTGTTTAAAACCACTCTTTGCCGATTATCTTCCACCATTACTTTCCGTCGATCTATGAGATCTGACGGCTCTCATCTCTCTCTGCCTACATCATTCATCCTCTGATATGTAATGGATTTCTGTGTTAAAACACAGATCTGCCAGAATCTGGAAACACACGACATAACAGTTTTAGATTGCCATCGATCCATACAGTGATCGATGGTCGATCAATAGTCTACCAACACTGGATTCAAGCCATCATGCATATATACACAATATGTTTGAAAAGGAAATAATACACAGTCACGCGGAAATCCACAGAACACAATCTATTCACTAGACACACTATTGAATATAGGCTAAGGCATTTCAGGCTTAGAGATAATTCCCTCTCAACTACATTTTGAACACTCGAGTTTTCATAAAACTCTATATCACTCTATCTATCACCTCCTTACATAGAATCTCTTTATATAAGATATTACAACAGTCATGTATCATTTACAATGCACGATTCCTCCCACAATCACTCAACAAATCCCTAATCTCCCGTTATGCACACATATGGCAGATTAAATTACATTAAATAAGTCTTCGAGAGACTTTATCCATTCCATCATTTACCTTGTTTTTAACAAAAATGTCCCTGTTTCGCTCCAATTGTCAACGTCCTCTCCTTGCTCCGCTTTGGATTCCTCGTTTAATTATGAGTGCTTGGATGCTCCTGCATCAGGGATGAACCAATATTTCTTTCAAATGATAAATTATGCTAGTTAATATTTTTATCACAAATTAAACCATAACAAATGAAATAGAAAGAGATAACATAGGATAGTTTTATTAATAAGATGGTGAAGACTACATTCCTCTTTTATAAAAAAAATTAAGGCTCCAACCTGTATAGCTA
The DNA here is from genome assembly GCA_031772625.1 of Pinus tabuliformis. Lineage (NCBI taxonomy): Eukaryota > Viridiplantae > Streptophyta > Pinopsida > Pinales > Pinaceae > Pinus > Pinus tabuliformis. Next base: position 172,258,152 of record CM062816.1, read on the forward strand.
TAACTTTAACTTCTTTAAGGCTCCAACCTTGAATGAGGACTCCAATCCTCACAACAAATCCAGGCTCCAACTTGGTCTCTCACAAGACTCCAACCTTGTATAAGGACTCCAATCGAGATTATGCTCCAACCGAACACTACTTCAGAACTTCAAAGGCCAAAGAATAATTTGAAACATCATAAAAAATACTTCAAACCTACTAGAATAATCCTTCCAAAAACCGCTCCAATATGCTTTACAAGGTATGCATAAAAAGTCCTCTAATGGTTGCTACAACAATTCTACTAAGGTTGCTTCAATGGCCTCAATATTCAAAAATGTGTTCAAAAGTTCTTTAAACATGATTTCAACAATGCTTCAATGATGTCTCCATATGTTGCAAGAGAATTCTTCAATACTTCTCAAGTAGATCCATAAAGGAGAGGCTTCAAATTTATTCATAGGTACAACAAATAGTCTATTCCTAGTTTGTCCAAATGTCCTTCAAAATAACTTTATCAAATAGTTAACAAAATTGCTCAAAAATCCTACTAAAAAAGTATTCTAAACTCTGCTCTAGAATGCTTCAAACTTTTCTTTAGAAATGGCTTCAAGTATGCTCGAAATCCACCACAAGTTCAAGTTTGTTGCAGCTATGTCACAAGGTCGAAGTTCTAATTTTTTTGTAGAATTTTCATAAGATCAGACTTCCTACCTTAGGGCTGAGTGTACTACTCCAAAAAGGGTTGAAGATATACTCTTGAAGCACTGAAAGTTCTATTTAATTAGGCTGAATATTTTACTCCAATTGAGGTTGAAGTCTAGTCTTTCAGAGGGCTTAAAGTTAGGTTACTTCATGATCGAATTATATGTATCTTCATATGTGTATTTAGCTCTTGCATAGGGCTAAAAATTCCTTGTCATAGGTCAGAGGTATGTTGAGTTGTAGTCTTTCCTTAGGGATATAATAATACTCCAACATGATCCTATTCCCAAGAAGGTCGAAATATTCCTCACAATAAACCAATGAATCCAACACAATAAGGTTCCGAAAGACAAACAAAGATCCACTTAGAAATTTTTAACCATATATAGATATAAATCACAAAAGATTCTTGTTCCTTTTTATTAGGTTCATGAGCTATGAATTTGTCTTTTTTCTCAGTTGAAAAATCCTTCTCATCTTCCTTGTCGAGTTGGATAACTAAAATGGATGAGGAATAACTTCTATTTATACTGGTTCAAACCTATATTTAACCGACATGTATGTTGGGTGAGGCCAACTTTTACTTGATACAAACATGGATTTCTTGACATCAAAATTCAAATTATCATCAACTAATGGGAGTTAGGGGGGGAATAAATATGTGTTAGAAATCGCTTGAATTCCTCTACAAACTTATGTAATTTTCTTCTTGAGATAGTGTTCCCCTTGACATCAATAATAAGAATTATTCCAACAGAACAACCATCGGCCATCACCCGATCCTCGAAGAAGTGGGTGTGCCATAGTCTGAAGATCCCTAACCACTGTGAGTGAAAATAGCAAGTTACCATTAAGGTAAGAATCCTATAGAGTCATTAGAGTATTAAGAAAAGATTCATCGTGAGAGCGCAAAGTTGTTGCCATTGTTGAACTATAAGAAACTTGTAGCCACCATCCATGAAGATTCACATTCGTTGACCATATTAACGAGTTGAATTACTTGGCCTCACCTCTAAAAACCACAAGCCAAAGGCTTCAAATTCAAAAGAGAGCACAAGGTTTTAAATACAATATTGTGAGAAGGTTTGACATGTTGTTTTTAAAGGTTTTAATTTTATGGAGTAAAAGTTATTTAATTAAATATTTGGATAAATAAAAAGTGTTGTGAGGAAATAATTTGTTTGGGTGGTGTAATAGATTATGTTGAAAGAAATAAATGGAAAGGTAAAATTGGTAGAAATATGGTGTGTAGTCCTTGACAAAAATGAGTTGTCATATCATGCGAAAAAGAAGAAAAATATTTAGTTTTACAATGTCATCTGCATTTGGTGAGCATTGCAAAGTATAAGGTTAATCCATTTTGGATTCTTCAGCCACCATTGTTGCATAAAGGGAAATGTGTAGCTACCACTATTCGTGCGTCACCATTTTTGCACGCAAGGATAAGTTAGTCATCTTGGAAGTATCTGCAACCTCAATTGCTATGTTGACTGGAATCTACAGGGGCATGTTGTTCGGAGTGCAATGACCTGTAAGAGGAGAGCCATCACTAGAAATAGTCAACAATGGTCTTCATTGCCTTGCAGTGCCACCGTTATATTGAAAAAAGAATGTGTTGTGCTAGCCGCCATTGTGAGCCATAACGACATCCACTGCTTAATGGAATTCACTTAAGGAAAAATATATTTTAGTGTTATATTTTAGTAAATCCATTATGTTCATCATATCCATGAGCTTGTTCTTTATTTAAGGGAAACTGAAAATTCATTTCTTAACAAAGGTTTTTTTAGTGTAACATTTTATTTTAAGTTGAACCATGGAAAGATAAAGAGCATTTCACTTGTAGTGTTCAACCCATATGTGAAGCAAAGATTGGGTAGAAATAGGAAAGCCAAGACGTTGAGAAAGTTAAAGCAACAACAAGAGTTGTTTGAAATCTAGTTGAAAGAGTTGGAAACCAAAAAGAAAAATAATGTTTTGGCAATAAAATGCATAAACGAATCCATCGATGGCAACATTGTTCCCCTCCTTGTAGATGCAGAGACAATAAAGTAGGCTTGGGATATCCTTGAGAGGATCTTTTTTGTGAGGAGTAAAAGTTGAAAATAGTAGTGTTGTACAACCTAATGTAGCAGTGCTTCAAAATGAAAAGGAAGGCAGATATATAATAGTAGATCTATATAAAGATGAAGAGTTTGGTGAATCCCACTTGAAATTGGATGGTAATGGAGTGTTACCACTAGCACCTCAATTTTTCATAGTTAAAGCTACCAATGGAGCAACAAGAGGTTTGGTGGATCCAATAATCAAAATTTTTGATGTTAACTTTGATGAAGAACAATTAACTAGTGATGAGTGGTTTCACATGATGCAACATAAATATATCATTGATATGTTGTTATTTGGTGAGAGAATACCACCTTTGTATGGAAGACAAGTGGAAGACAACCTATTTGCAGCAACAAAGGTTGGTAAAGGAGTGGAAAATAAATATTATGATGTAATCCCAGAGGTAGAGAAGGAAGAGGAAGAGGAGAAATCTCTCATTGTAGAGTAGAAAGAGCAAAATAAATATGGTTCTACAAATGTTTCTCATATAAAATTAAGATTTATTTTGAGTGTGCAAGTAAATAGGAAAATCATCTTCCAACTCTAGTAAAATGAGATCATGAAGAAAATGACATAGAACAAGAAACAAAATTTGAAGAAAAATTAAAGTTCCTTGAAGCAAGGTTTGAAACACCAGGTTTTGATGAAGTCTGCATAGAAGTTGAAACACTGAGTGTTGAAGACAACATGAATGATGTAGAAAATGAAAATGTTAATGAAATTTTCATGTATTGGAGCCCAAAGGGATAAAATTCTATTATGGACTTATGTTGCAGCAAATTGATAATCAAAGATTGATGATGAAGAGAAAACTATAGAAGATTACATCCATTCAGTTCTTTGCATTTCCTAAGCCCCCTTTTTAATGTGCTCTCTTTGATGCAGTTTTTTTGCCCTTTTTTACGACATTGTTACATCACACATTTTAGAGATAAATAACATTCATTTTTAAATGTATCATGGCCTATCTTTAGTATTGTGGAAAAATCCTGTGTCAGTGATGTTTATTACTTGATCTTTTGTTCAATTTTTTCTATAATCTATGTAGTTCTTGGTAATTTAGGCGGTGTATCAAAGCCGTTCCTGCAGTTTTGAGTAGACTACATTTTTAAAAGATACATTTCCAAGTCTTGTCAATGGTGTATCAAACGCAGCGTAAGATTTGAAATATTGAACTTTTATTTCTATTATAGATATGGACGAGGATATCAGATACGGTCTCGCTATTATAATTACCTCACTCAGATAACAACATCGGGAGGTTGGTTTTATTTAACTATATAAATACCACCTCAATTGAAGGAAGGAAAGAGCGAATAGTATTATGACAGCATCGGATCAAGATCATGAGGATGTGAACCTGCTTTGGATAATTTGGACGAGCTTGTCATCGATCTGGAAAGCTCTGGCGAGCACAGAGGCAGAAACAGGAGGAGAGGCTCCGAACAAGGCCGGCGCAACCTGTTGAGTTCCTGGATTCTGGCTGTTCAGTCCAGAGAAGGCCACTGCGTTGACAGGGCCAATGTTCTGTTGGAAATGCACAAGACCTCGAGGGAACACAAACACGTCTCCCTTCTCCAGCGTTGTGGAGAACAGAGTGTTGTTAGTGGTGATGAAGCCAACCAAGAGAGTACCCTCGATCACCACCAAGATTTCGGTGGCCCGCGGATGTGTGTGAGGAGGGTTGAGGCCGAGAGGAGCAGCAAAATCAAGGCGGACCAAGGAAATTCCCAAGGTGTTTAAGCCTGGTAGCTGCGTTACAAAAGCTGGCGTTACAACGAATCCCAACTGGTTGCTGGTATCTCCTGGTTTATCTAGGCCCCTCAACCGGAAGTCGTCTGCTGTGACCATCATCGCATTCTTACATGGAAACCCGTTCACAATAACTGCACAATTCAAATCAAGCAAAATATATATATATAATGTTATTCACCCATGATCAGCTAGCAGACATTCGCAAACGCACCAGACATACATATTATATTACATGTAATTACAACATGGAAACATTACCATTGCTTTGCATATCAGCAACGCAAATGTCTTGTAAAGGATCTGGATCGCTTGCACGCACAATAACAATACTATTCGCGTATGATAAGATCACTAGTACTGCAACTGCTAACGCCGGAAAGGATTCCATGGCTGCAACTCACTATTTTTCTTTTCTTCTATTCGAAAATAAATAGAGATGGACTGAATTTGATTATGAATGGAGAGCGTTGCTCCCTTTTATAACTATGGTAAATGACCCGGTGTTGCAGGTCGACCCACCGAATCCCCTCTGCCGCATACGACTGTGTCAGAGTTCTGGTTAGTTAGAGTCTAAAGAATAAAAAAAACTTAAGTAATGGTTAGAGTCTAAAGAATACAAAAAGCTCATGTACAATTGTCTCAATCAGCGAAGTAATCAATATATATGTCTCTCTGTCTGTCGGGAGGATATGGTCAGTTGCGTATTTTCCTTCGACATTCAAAAATAGAAAAAGTCTACCTTTATCTAATATGTTTTAGATTGTCTTTTAAGAATGAAAACGTTTGGTTTCATATAACGTGTTTTACTTTTTCAAACTAAAAAAAATGGTACAATGATCTGGAGTTTGATACAGTTTGGAAGTTAATATTTAATCCCAAAACATAATTAATTGATAATTGATAATGGTGTTATATAATTGATAATGGTGTTATATATATATCTATATAGATAGATATATTTATTTATTTATTTAAAGTATATAGATAAATTTATTTATTTATTTAAAGTAAGATTGTATCGCTTAACAAAATCGAAGTTTGAGTACATTATCTACTACCACTACTAGTATTCTTTAGAGCAATTTGTTGAATGGGAAACTATATAGTTTTGCTCATCTCCTAATAGAGTTATAGAGCAATCTGCCGAATTGGAAATTATATAATTTTGCCTATCTGCCAATAGAGTTATAGAGCAACCTACCTATTGGGAAATTATATAATTTTGACCATCTTCCAATAGAGTTATTACTGTAAAACTGCAAAAATTGTAAAATTTGCACTAGAGTGCCTATGGAGTCATCATACCACAAAAAACTATCAATCAACATTTAACGATTATGAATCAAAAGAAGTTATATCAACCCACATTTAACAATTATGAATCATAAGAAGTGATATCAACCAACATTTAACAGTTATCAATCAAAAGAAGTGACACGTGTTTGATCTCTCACACTAGATCTTAGAGGTGCTAGCACATGGAATATGACACCCAATTTGAGCAAGGAAAGTGTCCATCCTCTCCACAAAGAACCACACATTCCACTATTCTCTTTTCACATCATCAAGGCTAGCAAAAACATTATACCTATCATCTTGTTTTTCCATAAGAATACTTCCTATCAAGGTTTTCATTTTCCAATAAATAAATAACGAAAAAAATACTACTCTTAGGGTCTCAAATCCACTGCCCGCATTCCTCCACTAGCTCTAAATCTGAGAAGAACTGTCTTTCTCTAGCTGCAATGGTCTCAAGGTTCTAAAATTCACTTCGAATATCAAGAGGAACATACCAATGAAATGACTCATCAACCTCCTTGGCTTACTAATGGGCTTCATTATAGCATTGTGGGCCTCATTCTCCCATCCTCCCCTTCTGCTCCTCATGCACTAACATCTCATGGGGGTTGGCTCATAATGCAAATGAAAATCAAACTAGGTTTGACCAAGATACATTATTGGACAAAACAGAGAGATACACAAGAATGAAATCAAATCTCATTAATCAAACTGCTTGGACAACCAATACATTATATAGGCACACATAAATAGCTTCTAGGACAATCTAGATCCAAATAATTCAGATCACCAACTCACAACACAAACTACGAAGAAACAACTCATGACAGATAGACTCAAACACTAACTATGAGAACACAACTCATCAACTCTATCTGGACACATCATTTCTACATTATTCCAACATCCCCCCTTACCGGAGAAATGGATTTTCAACAATGCCTAGTTGTTTACATATTTCAAAGTTCATCTTTCCAAGAGGCTTGGTAAAGATGTGAGCTACATTCTCACTTGTATTACAATAGACTAAATGAATCTCATTTGATTGTATCTTTGCTCTTACAAAATGATGCTGAACTTTAATGTGTTTTGTTTTGGCATGATAAATTGGGTTATTTGCTAGTTTCATGGAACTCTTATTGTCACATTTGATGCTTGTTGGTCATCTTTGCTTTTCTCCAATATCTTTAAGATTCCTTCTTAACTAATAGGTTCACAAGTTGCATTGTTCAAGGCTTTGTATTCATCTTATGTGGATGACAAAGAAACAGCTGGTTGTTTCTTAGTGCTCCATGATATGACCCCTGATCCTAAATTGAATGCATATCCAAATGTTGATCTTATATCATCAGGATTTCTGGCCCAGCCTAAATCAGAAAAACATGCCAACTCAACATCAGATTCACCACTATACAAAATACCAAAATTTAGTGTTCCCTTCATATATCAAAGGACTTTCTTTGTTGTTTTCCAATGGCTTTCACAAGGTTTAGCCATAAATTGACTAAGGGTGCTGACAAAATACGCTATATCTGGCTTGGTAGTGGTGAGGTATTTCAAAATTCCCACCAATTGACGATACAAGCTTCCATTCACTTCTTTAAATCCATCATAATTGTACAACTTGGCATTCTGTTCCAAAGGAATAGACATTGGTTTGCATTCAAACATATGAAATCTGTCAAGGATTGTCTTTTCATATTTTCTTTGTGTGATGAGTGTCTTACCAGATTCCCTCCAAATTTCAAGACCCAAACAATAATACAATTCACCAAGGTCCTTCACTTCAAATATCCGTGACCACTGAATTTTAATTTCTTCAATCAACCTGAGTGCACTCCCTATTATGATAAGATCATAAACAAACAAATCTATCAAGGCAATGTTCCCATTTTCATCTCTCTTAATGTACAAGTTAGGATCACTTTTGCTTCTCACAAAACTTTTTTCGTAAAAGAATAAATCAATTTTCACATACCAAGATTTTGTGCTTGTTTCAAACCATACAAATCTTTCTTTAACTTGCAAACAAGATGTTCTTGTCCCTGATTTACAAACCCTCCGGGCATAACCAAATAAACTTCTTCTTTTAATTCACCATTCAAGAAAGCTAATTTGACAGCTAACTGATGCATTTTTCAATTTTGTTTTGTAGCTAATGCAATCATGATTCTAATTGTATTTAGTTTAGCTATAGGTGCAAAATTACCTTCATAATCAATGCCTTCTTTTTGTGAATAGCTTTTTTCAACCAATCTAGCTTTATACTTATCAATACTACCATCAACATTAAACTTTCATTTGAACAACCATTCGCATCCTATGGGAACTTTATCTTTAGGCAATTATATTAATTCACATGTGTCATTCTTCATTATGGAGTTATATTCCTCATTCATTGCATCTCTCCATTCTTTATATTCTTTAGCTTCTTCATAACTTGAAGGTTCTACAACATTCATTACATGAGACATCAATGCATAATCTTTATACCTTATAGGTGGCTGAATTTGACGTGATGACCTCCTTATAGTTTTATTGCTTTCATCCTTCTTTCTGCTCTGTGGAGTCTCTTGTTCTCTTCTTGGAGTGTCATGACTGTTGGATGCTTCCTGCCCTTGAACCTGTACCTATTGTTGTACCTGTTCATGTTCCTGCTCAAAACTTGCTTCTATTTTGTCATAATCATCAATATCATGCCATACACCTGTGTTATTCATTTTATCACCTTCATCTTCATTTTCATGAAACACCACATCCCTACTTGCAAGAAATCTTTGTGAACTAGGATCAAACAACTTGTATGCCTTTTGATCATCAAAATAACCAATGAATGTGCACTTAATAGATTTTGCATCAAGTTTTCTTCTTTCATATTTTCGAATATGTGCAAATGCCTTACATCCAAAAACTATTAAATGATTCACTTTTGGTCTATATCCATAAAATGGTTCAAAATGTGTTTTCAGATTTAAACTTTTGGTTGGACTCCTATTTTTCAAGTGAACAATAGTATTAATGGCTTCAACCCAAAAAACATTACAGATATTGTTACCTTGAAGCATGCTCTGTGCACATTCCACTAGTGTTCTATTTTTCCTCTGAGCAACTCCATTTTGATGAGGTGTATGAGGCACTGTAAATTGTTGTAGAACCCCATGAATTTATCAATATTGATTAAAAACTCTTGATTTGTATTCTCCCCCTTGATCAGATCTGAGAATTTTGACGTTTTTCGAAGTTTGTTTTTCCACCATGTTTTTTAATTCCTCGAAGTACTCAAAAACATCGCTTTTATTTCTTATGAAATAGACCCAAGTGTATCTAGATCTATCATCAACAAAAATAAGAAAGCACAATGCTCCTCCAAGAGATCTAGTTTTCATAGGTCCACATACATCAGTATGAATTAATTCAACTATTTCGCTTTGCCCTTTTTCTTCATGTATAGGAAATTCCTCTCTATGTTGCTTTCCAAGTGCACATGATTCACATTCAACATGATTATTCTTGATTACAGGAAGACCTTCAACCATTGTTTTTCTTTGAAGTAACATTAAATCACTGTGATTTAAATGCCCATACCTTTGATGCCATAAATTTTCTGTTGACATTGTTATAGATGCCAATGCTTGATGCCCTATCCTGGTCACATTGAACATATACAAGTCTCCAACTCTGATACTTGTGGCAATAATGTTGTAGTGATCCTGGATATCTTTAACAACACAATGTGATTCAACAAAATCCACCTTTAGATCTTGATCAACAATAGTAGAAACCTAAATTAAGTTCTTTTTTACACCAAGAACATACATCACATCATGGATTTGTCTCTCTTTTCCATTAGGTAACATCACACCTATTATTCCATATCCTTGAACTTTAAGGGATCTGTTATCTCCTAGATAAACACATGTTCCATCAATGTTCTCATGATATTCATCAAACCAATCCTTATTACAAGACATGTGGAGTGATGAAAAAAAATCAATGAACCAAGCATTCACATCATCAGTCTCAACAGACAATGCAGCATTAGAAACAAACAATTTGAGATTTTTAAATCCATCGTTGATTGAGGTGTCTTTGTCCTCAAAAGTCCCATTATGCCTTATGTTTCTCTGTTTAGACTCATTATATTTTCTTTTATAGAAATCTTTAGAATGATGTCCAGATTTTCCACAATAATAACAATCATCATTTCTCTTATCATGAACTAGAAATTTAGGTTGTGCCATACCCATTTGCTTTGCTTGAAACTTTCCTCCTTTGCTTTTGTCCCATGGTTTGCCTTTGTATGGCTTCTTACCCTTGGATACCAATGCCAAATCTGAATCGTTTGAGCCCAAACTGAAGTTCTTCATCTTCTCTTCCTCTTGTGGAAGAATACCTGTCAATTCATCCAAAGTAGGAGGCTTCTCTCTAGCTGAAAGACTTGAAACAAAAATTTGATAATCTTTCACTAAGCCATTTAATGTGATAGTGACCAAGTCAGTATTGGACACCTTTTCACCAATATCTCCTAACTTATCACTTAGGTATTTGACATGAGAAATCAAATTGCTTATACTTTCATTGGCCTCCATTTTAATTGACAAAAGCTTGGTCTTCAAGAATAAAATCCAGTTAGTATTAGTTGTTTCATATAAGCTTTTGAGAACATCCCATGTTTCTTTGGATGTTTCACAATCCCTAATATGAGGTATGATGTTGTCCTTAAATAACATTCGTAGCAACACCTTTGCTTTTGTTTCCCTTTTTCTCCAATTTGGAATAGCTGCAACAGTTGTGGGTTTGGGCTCCGCCCCACTCACTATGGGCCACAAATTATTTCCGTTTAAAACTGTTGATACCTTGAATTTCCAATTTGCATAATTTCATCAATCAAGCCTTGTTCACTCATTCACATACATTTCAGCCAAACATTTTGACATAATGACAAAAGAATTGTCACCAATCAACAAAATGCACCCAAATCCACCAGATCTACACCGAAATTCACCAGATCTACATCCAAATTCACCAGATCCAAAACCAAATGTGCATGATATAAACAAAAGCAAGAGTTAATCTTGCTTCAAATAAAAAAACAAAGCCAAAAAATACTCCTTATATGTCCTTTTCAACCAACGTAATTTGCACTCCCAAAAAAGATTTCAAATGATTCTTCCACCAAAACATAAAAAAACACCCAACACCTTTTTAACTCTCTTCACCAAAAATAACTATAAAATAATTTTCACCAATAAATAAAAACAAAACTTTCACCATAAATTTTTTTCACCAAATTTTTAACTCCCTATGCCTCCATACCTCATCCACAGTTTTCTCTCAAAACAAAAAATAAAGAAAATTTAAATAAGTAAATACGTGATAAGATTTTACATCTTTGACAGGGCTCCTTAGTGCGCCAATTTACTCCTCCATGAGAAATTAACCTCAAACTTATGGCTTGGCTTGATTTAAAAAATCAAATCATACCTTTCAAATTATGATGGTTGCGGTGGTTATATACTTCCACAGGCTTCTCACATGCGAAGACTGTAGTTATATACAGACACAACGAATGCAGACAACATCGTTCAACAATATTCCTCAACCAAATAACATAAAAAATTTGGGAGCAGCACCATAACAACAGGATCTCATAGCCCTCTATTTCACAACCCTCACAACAGGATCTCACAACCCTCTATTTCACAACCCTCACAGATCTAGATTCTTTTACTCTCATATCTAAAGCCTCACTAGATCACATTCTCTGGCTCTGATACCATATTGGAAAAAACAGAGAGATGCACAAGAATGAAATCAAATCTCATTAATCAAACTGCTTGGACAACCAGTGCATTATATAGGCACACATAGGCAGGTTCTGGGACAACCTAGATCTAAATAATTCAGATCACCAATTCACAACACAAACTACGAATACACAACTCATGAGAGATAGACTCAAACAATAATTACGAGAATGCAACTCATAAACTCTATCTAGAAATATCATTTCTACATTATTCCAGCACACATAATACCACTAACGAAGAAATGGTGCTCAAGCACTAGCTAGGAATGAAAAACAGAGCACCAAAGAGGTCCAACACAACCCTTAGCATGAATAAGTCAACATTCAAGGACAACTAAACAAGATTTAAAATATATCCATATAATAGCAACCAATATACTGTCCCCCCACCAATAACTAACCCCATAACATGCACAATCATCCCAAGTACACAAATCCAACCAAACAACAAGCCGACTCAAGAGTGTCATAAATAGCGGATAAAATCAAGCTAACAAATTGAAGATGGGAGATGGAGCAACAATAAAAATTAAGGTAACATAAGGGTTTCATAATTTATGGAAATGAGCCAAGCTCCAAATGCTACATGCAATAGAGTATATACGCTTTCAGCAGATTGAAAATGTTGATAACAACCTAGCCCCCAAAATCAACTTCAACCCACGTTCTAAACTCCCATCCCTCACCTTGGTTATAGAGCCCCTGGTCTTCAAAACAAAAATAGATGTATTTCCATTGGTAAAGAGTTTCATTTCGTAACTTTGGTTTGTCAAGCTCTCACTGAGGCCTTGCGGGCCACCAGAGTGACTATACCAATTGAAACATGCGCCTCGTTCTAGCCCGATACCCTCCCAGAGCATATTTCAAGACCTTCTAACAATGGAAGCATACCAAATTTAAACTAAGGCAAATACAACCAATGTTTTTGGTCCCTTTGTTCCTTACAAAATGACATGCATCTGATATCATAAATTGAAGTAATTTCATGTGTCTGCATGCACAGGGGTGGCGTTGCCACCACCAACCTTTAATCTTTCTCATTCTTCAAGGTTGCAGGCTCAACTACCCATGCTGCTAATTTCCTTGTACCACACTCTGTTCGGGAATTTTTAAATAATTTTGAGTTGTTAACATGTTTGACATTATTTTTTTAAGATAGAAAAAAACCACTCCTATATAGTATGTTTCACATTGTTATTTAAAAATAACACACACACACACACACACACACACACATATATTCACATAGATGTGTGAAATTTTATATTATTTATATTATTATTTATGAGTTTGTTTCAATGTTTTCTATAGGAATTCAACCCAATAATTTTTAATCAATTTATAATTAATAAAAAATATATAATGATTTAGAGTATCATACAATTTGTAAATAAATCACTTAAAAGAATTAGTTGGTAACCATGCTTATCATATATACTATTAAAATATTTTGAATAGGTAACATGTTTCACATTATTTTTCAAAATTGAAAAAATCTACTTCTATGTAATATGTTTCACATTGCTATTTAAAAATAGAAAAACTATATACTAGTTTTTTTGGGTATGATACCATTTCAATTTCTGCGCAATTACATTATTATTTATTTATAAAATTTAATTATTTCAAATTATTTGTTTGTAAGTGTGTGTATTTATATGAAATTTTCAATTATAATTTCATATTATTGTTTAGGCATTTTCTAACTATTTTTGAAGTTCTCTTAATCTAGCCAAATATTTTTTAATCAAATTATGTTTTTATGTTGCTTAAAATATATTTTTGAACACACAAAAGGCCAACACACATACATATTCTACATGGTTTTTTAAATAAAAGAATATATAATGATTTAAAGTATCATAAAATCTGAAAATTAATTATTTGGTAATGGTGTTGATCATATATGTTATTAAATTATTTTGATTTGTTGACATGTTTGGTATTATCTTTTAAGACAGAAAAAAATCTACTTCTATGTAATACTTTTCACATTATTACTTAAAAATGGAAAAAAATACATTACTTTTGGGTATAATACAATTTCAAAGTTTTCATGTATAACTATATTATTTTTTATTTATACAATTTAATTATTTAATAGATGTTAAAAGGTTACTAAATCAGTGAGTGTTTTTTCCTTTTCATGTTGGTGTAGGAGGGTTAGGGGGCAAGGGAGTGGAGTGGTTTTGGGAGCTACGGGGCATGGTGGTGGAAACGGAAGTAAGAAAATAGATATATCTATATTGATTTATCAATGAGATATAATAAGAATACTGCCTTGTGTAATACTCCCTAGTAGCCCAATTATGGCGATGCTACCGCTTCTGACTCAGATATCATAATCGTAATATAAAACATATAGAATGACAAAATAGTAAAATAACACGTTGGATAATCCATAAAACATGTATGTATATAAAGTTTGAAGCACTTATATATGAACTCAGTTGGCTGTCTACAAGACTCAGACATACCATCTAGCCATAAACCATGTTGCTCCAACTTTCTTAGCTTTCAATCACCCTCAAGTTAGGGATGTTACTCCATGATGGAAACAGATAGGGCCAAGGTACCAAACCCTTGTAACCCTAAACCAATAGGCTCACATCCCCCACTAGCCCCACACTCAATTAATTCACCACCTTCTTTTCACTCACAGTCCATTGGGTGGCACCACTACCTCCAAGATAACCAAATTGGTCGGCCATGGATGTACCTAACCCCATGGCTTCCAAGAGTTCCTACCACCCTTAGGGTTCTCTGGGTACCCTCTTGGCCCTCACGTAGTGGCACCTGTCCCTACTAATCCATATCCAATTGAATAGGCGAATTGTCATTTCACTAGTACAAAATGGCTAATTAGTTAATAAAAATGACTAAAATTTGCATACAAACAACCATTTTTCAGTCGGTGACGAGTAGTAGCTAATTTACAGTATCTTATAACACGCCAAAATTTTAATCATTTTTAGCTTAGTCATTAATTGGTTGTCTCAATTTCATCGCTTTGTAGTATGTTTAGTCATATATTTGGCCATATTTTTGGTCATTGATTTAGTCATTAATTGCCGCAATTAATGACCAAATATATAACAAGATATATCACTATATGGTCCCCCGAGAAAACCAATTAATGACCAAAGAAATATGGCTAAATTTTGGTCGTGTTATAAGATATTGTAAATTAACTACTAATAGTCGAATATATGCAAAATTTAGTTGTCATTTGTAATAACAAATTAATCATTTGCAATAATAGTTTTTTTATAGTTTCATGTTCATTATTTTTTCCAAGGAAAAAAACCGAGCTTTTCTATTAAAAAATAAAAGAGCTACAAACAGATGAGTTAACATCCAGCAGATAGGAACACTGCCTGAAACAGAGAAGGTGCCTCAAGGGCTCGCATCGTTAGTGAACTAACGTGCACAAAGAATATGAAGGAGAAGAGAAGAAAGAACGAAAAGAAAAAAAAAGGGAAAAAACCTGGCTTCTGGCTCAGGTTTTTCGCCCCTTTTTCTTTTCAACCTTTCGCCACTCTCCCACAGTGGGCTCGGGCGAGACAATGACTAGCTGGGCTGCGTCATTTTGTTGTCCAATTTCTTTATCTGAATCTGATGTGTCTGAATGATGCTGCCGTTTGTTGCCCCCCGTGCTTTGATCCACGTTTGTCATCTGTTGCTGGGTCTCTTCCTGGAAAGAATGTGGCTGTAGCTCCTTATTGCCTACTGTATTTTCCTTTTGGGTCTCTAGATCATCCTCCTCTATGATTGTATCGTCCTCCTCTTCTTCTGTTTCTGCATCTTCTGATACTATGGGGGCTTTCTTTTCCTCGGTTTTCTTCTTTATGACATTGTCTATGTTCTGCCATCCTTTGTGCTTCCTTTGTTGTGGCTTGCTCTTATTATGACTTTTGCATGCATTGAGCAAGTGACCTGTTTGTTGACATCCCCTGCATCTGAATGCTGTGTTCTCATAGTCCAAAGTTTGTTTCCATTGTGTGTTGTTGAAGTTCAGGATGATGCTTTCTGGTAATCCCTGGCTGAGATCCACCTCTATGCAAATTCTAGCAAAAGTAAAGATCCCTTTTAGATGTCTCTCTGTATCTATCTTTAGCATTCTTCCGAGAGTATTTCCTATGGCTGCTAGGGAAGAAAAGTGCCAAAAATGCATCGGAAGATTATGTAGCCTTACCCATACCGGCATTTTTGTTACCACCATGGAGTTTGGGTCAAACTCCGGAAACCAGGGGGTGACAAATAAACCCGCACTGCCCCAGAACCATGGTCCTACGGTGAGGACTTTATCCCTCTCTTCTTCGTCTCGGAAGACTACTATGAAAAAACCTTTCGAGCATAGCTGAATTCGGCAGTTTTTTGTCCATGTCATGTGTATCCATTGGTACAAGGCATCCGATCTAGGCCAGAAGCCGTTAAATCTACAAATGATTGCATTTTTTTTTAGGTCTGTGAAAATGCCCTTTACCTCTGGGATATCCAGCAGAATGGAGGGGCTCCCTGGTGCTTCATCTACGATATATTGTCCTGGAGGGGTATTTTCCTTTGCCTGTTCTTTCCCCCTTTGAGTGCCTATCCCCTTTGCTGCATCTCTGTAAGATCCTGTAGGTTTTGATGTAGATCCCTTTGATCCACCTCGCAGCCGGAGATTGAGAATAACAGTTGAGTCTTTTGTAATCCTATAATGCTGGAGGATGTGTTGATCCTGCATGCATAACCCAGAGAATAATAGGTTTTGTGATGCAGTTGGAATGCCCATTCTGACCTGTATCTCTTTTTTAAATCCAATACCGTCATCCATGCCCAGATCTGCACGCAAAAATGCCTTCCTTCTGTTGATCTAATAAAGATTTGTTTCCGATCTGCTTTGTCTGCCGATCTTATGGAAGTTTGTTCCGCTGCAGTAGTTATAGGGACTTCATAGCCCGAATCCGGGTCCCTACGCCCCCCCTTTGCCAGATCCACAGCTTTTTCGTGTAAGATTTGCCCTGGGGCGAATGATCGATCCCCCGGCGGACTGAAAAGGAGCAAAGAAACTGGACGCCTTGTTCCTTCACCATCGCAGACAGTTTTTCCTATTGGTGTAACAGGGCTCCTGGCTTGGACCGCTTGCGTTTGGGTGGACTGAGCCCTTTCTGATGCCGCTGTGCGATGAACTCTCTGTACCCTAAAGGAGGGGAATCGAAACAGGTTTATCTTCCTGAGGATCGATTCGTTTGAAGCTTTTCCCGCTGCAAAACCAAACCAGGACTCTAGGGGAGCATCGAAATCACAGAAATCGGTGGCCTGCCGTCTTGCATAGCCGTTTGGGAGCTGGACTGATGGGGTCGCGGCGGCGCAAAGAAGCCCTCCTGAAACCCTAGATCCCTGCTTCGCCGCCATCGTTCCTTTTTCATGTTCATTATATAAACAACTAATTTAGTAGTTTATATGCATTTCATTTACTTTCATTAATAATCATTGTAAACAACTAATTTAGTCGTATATTTATTTTATTTGTGTTCATCATTAATCACTATAAGTGATGAACCAACACTCGCATCCTATGCAATCTTGTATTACAATATTTTCAAATTACATGCTCAATTACATGACCAAACATGACCCAAGCATCCCGATACTTACTAAGAGTTTATAACACACACTCTTTGGTCAAGTTTACATCAGAATAGAAACCAATACCCCAGCTATCAATACAAGGCCAAAACATCATCGTTGCTTTAATAAGCAATGAAAAACACATCATAACTTTTGTAATTTAAATTGTAACAAATGATTTACAAAATGGGTCCATGACAAGCTACCATATCTAGAAAAACCATCTGTCACTCATGAAAGTGAATGAGTCATCATCTACTTGTGGCAGATTTGCTTGTCGAACAACTCTTCCAACTGGTTCCTGCATAGATTGTTTGTCCTTGAGATGTTGCTCTAGAGCCTCCAACATGTGGCTTCTTGATCATTCTACATGTAATTTTAGCTTATGTGTTGAGCATGGGTATGCGTCCCTTAGTACAGAAATGATGATGAAAATGTATTGTAAGAAATAATGAACTTGACCAGTTATTCTTGATCCGAACTTGTAACAAGGGAAATCACTTTAGTCATCAACTATCGTTTCTAACATTGCACTTTAGGGGGACAATCTCTTATAGGCCATTTTATCGAATTTGGTCAATAGGACTGCAAATCAAATCAATCACCATATGTGACCACGTTGTCATCATCCCTACACAAATCCCTAAGCATGACCTTTCCAAATCCCTAAGTTTCTGGGTCTAACTACCAAAAATCAATTCTTTTAAGGCCCAATGTACCCTGCCCCTTTAGAGACCTGCGCTCAACAACATGTTTCTCCATTCTGCATCAATGTTGATCAGCAACAACTTGTCCCTTGTTGGGGGTGCGCTAATTCTATAATTTCAAGAAAATTAAAAAGGATCTTGAAGCTTCCTCTTCTAGGGGCTTTCTGGAGTTATTTTAACCATTTACCTTGGATAAGAAGCTTGAATCCTATCTGATCCTACCTTACAGACTTCACCTCTTATCCCTTGAGTTCATGTTCCCATCTTAAGTGGATATCGAGCCTAGATTGGTAAATGAATAAGAATTCCTAAACTACCTGTTATATACATTTTTGGGCACTGCAACCCCAATCAAACATGTCCATAAACCAAGGGCTCCTAAGTCCCTAAAAGTGTTGTTCCATATCCTAAAAGAACAAGGTCAGCTAATTACATCATCTCCCAGAAGTTCTCCATGAAAAACTACTCAGAACTGGTCAGAACTAGACCATCTCACCTGCTTCATGGTCAAAGTGCGATGCATCCCACCTAATGCACACGGGAGGTGCGATGCATACTGAAAAGCCCTTATATGGGGTGCGATGGGTGAGAGTGGACAAATGGCAGAGTCAATTTGCGAGGTGGATGATCATGGAAACTTCCAGAAACTTCTCCTGTGACACTTGCCTCTATGAATTTGCCCAGGGATGAGTAAGAGATCATCAATCTCGAAGTGGAATCAAGAACTATCAGAGAGAGGACACTAATCAAATCTCAGAAGATGACTCACCTCCTTGCAATCATCTATATATGGATCCCTCATCCCAGAGATCCAGGGGGCTGGAATTTTGTATCTTGTAAGGAAGTGCTGCTGGTTTCTTAGTGTAACATCATAGTGTTGGGTGATCTAAGCTTTTCATGAGGTGAGAAGGGCTTTCTTGCTGAGAGGATGATGCTGGGTCAGAAAAATTGGTTGTAATCCTCTTTTCTATTCTTGATATTAGTAAAGCTATTCAAGTTTTCCTCCACATTCTTGTATGATTGATGATATATGCATTTTTGTGGTCAATATATATCTAGTCCTATATTGTTTGTGATAGTAGATCTATGTTCTTGGATAGTGTTATGCTACTTTGATTCCATAGGTGCTCTTTGAAGCTGGGTAGATGGGGAAGCGAGTTGCAAAGATCTATAAGAAGGGAGAGGAATCAAGCAAGGAGCCAAGCACAAGATAGAGGTTGGTCTCCTTTGTTCCCCTCTTATCTACTTCTCATAAAGGAAAACGAAAGTAGTTTTAGTTTGTTTGTTTCTAAGATAGCTACCAATCTTAGTGGGACTAGCAGCTCTGCCTGGACACTAGTTTTCCTGATAAAAAAATGGCAACTCCACTGTGGAGCAAATAGCTTGTTTGCTTTTCTATACTTGTTTGTTTTATAAACTTACAGATGGAGCCTGAATTCAAGCCAGCTAGCCTTCGAACTGCATTTGCTATGCAAGTACAAATTAGATCAATGCTACTTCAGTCCATCTCCGGGTTTTGTTTATAAACTAAACAATTGATTTGTGAACATCCTAATTGCCCTTGTGGTGGCTCTAGTAACCTCCTTAGATCTACCCCTGTGATTTATTTATTAATTATCACTTGCTCGGCCTAAATCCATTATGACTCTATCATCAACTGAAGCAGAGGATGTTGCAGCAACAACATCAACATGTCAAACTGTGTGGGCGAGAACAATTTTGAACGATTTATTGCATGAACAGAAAGAACCAACTCAAACTTTTTGTGACAACAAATCTGCTATTGCAATATCATGAATTAATGTTTTCCATAAGAAGAGTAAACATATTGATACAAGATATAACTTCATTTGAGAATCAGTAAGCAATAATGAAATATGTATGGAGTTTTGTAGATTTGAAGACTAGTTTGTAGATATATTTACAAAACCCTTGGGTAAAGAATTGTCTGAAACTCACAAGGAAAACATAGGAGTATGTATGATGTAACTACATTTTGATGAAATAACAATTTTTTTGTTTTTGTTTTTGGTGAAATAATTAAGGGAAAGAACGTAAGAGTAATTATTCCACCATGCATCATCTTCCACCGTCGTCGCCTCCCCGCACACCGCCATGACTGTTCAATTTCCAACAGTTACCACCGCCTGCGATCACACCACCTTGGCCTCTCAAATTTGAAAGGCCAACACCGTTTGGAAAAATAATTGTTTAACTGATGTAACCATCTCTACTTTTTCTATAAATAGAAATGATCATCGAGAGGCATATATCATCCAACTCGGCTTTCGTATTTGCATGAGTAGATAGCAACTATAGTTGCAGTTTGTATTTCATGTGTGTTTAGTTTCTTTCAACGTTCCCATTTTCATCATGAAACTCGAGAAATTATGATAAGAAATAAATGTTTTGAACTCTAAGATAAATATAGTATGGAAAATAGGAAGGATGGAATTTTTTTGTTAGAATGTAAACACATTGGCTAATCCCCTAATATGTAATTTGCAAAATGTTTGGTGATTTTTTTATAATGATTTTATATAGCCTCCTATAAAATTTTGGTAGTTTTTGAGGTAAAATAGTTTTATCCTACAAAATTTGGTTAATTGTTTTAACAATATCTAAAAAATAATTTTCCCTCGGCAAAAAGATGGAAAATTAGCCCATCTGCAAGATTTAGATCCTAAAATTTCCCCAAATATAAATCTTTAAATTTTTCTCAATTGTTATAAAAAATATAATAAAGTGATTTCAAACTTACTCGAAGTATCATATAACTCAACCATTTTTCAATAAAAAAAATCAAAAACATCACATATATTATTCTTACAACCAAAATTAATTTTAATTCAATTTTTATTATCATTCTTTTACATTTATTATACATACTCCAAAATAATTACACATCTAATATTTAAATCCTTTATAATATCTAAAAATAGAATAATTCAAAATTATTAATTTTATGAAGTAATGTAGAAAGAGGAAAAGAATATCAATTAATCGGTTCTATATATTCCTGTATAACCAAACAGAGTGTATAAAAAATTGAAGTTGTCTTTAGTGTGATTTTTTGGACTTTCTGGTGCCAGAATCTGGTGGAAAAATTTGAGGTGAAATCTTGATTTGTGTTATTTAAACTAGCTTTTTTACTGTATATATGGATTGAGCGCGTGGAAAACCCTTGGGACACTTGGATTGCACAAGATTACCCATCAAGCTTGTGATTTCAATAAATTCCTCCAATGTATATATGGATTCAACACCCTCCAAAACCCCTAAGGCACTTCGATTGCACAGGATTACCCACCAAACTTGCGATTTTAATAAATTCTTGCAATTACACTAGAAAAATGCCACCATAAGAGCTTCCAAAAAGTCACACTAAAAACCACTCCTAAATTTTGTATCAAAATCAAATAAAAGTTTTACGTTTTACAAGAGTTACCATTTTCGTTTGAATTTTAATACTATTTATTTATAATTAAAATTTAATTTAAAATATTAAATACATAAAGACCGGAGTGTGTGTTGCATATCCACAAACCTTATGTATACAACCTTAGCAACGCTTACCCACGCTTACCCGCAACATAGAGCCTAGGAAAAGCAGATGATGACCTATGGAAGACATGACCACGAACACTTGCAAAATATTTGTTCCTCGAATTGAGTTTTAGTTAACATTTCATAATGTGCTCAAACATAACAAGAAGATAAACAAATTGAACGTCTTGTCCGTGGTAGAGAATTATATCGAAAGTAAGTGGAGAAAATATGAATGATGATGGGGAGAGGGTGTCCAGATCGAATGAATTTCATTATATGTATATAACCACCAAATTGCAAGGAAGTCTACAGGATAAGTCTGCATAGATGGATATGAAATTAAAGCTGTGAAATTTATTAATCCAAACAATCACCGCCGATTTGCAATATTGAGGTACCATACATTTATGTGGTATATTGGGGTACCATACTTGCATACTAGATAGTAATGACTACCTATTACTCCGTGACTTGAGAGTAATTAGAGAGGGGTTTTATTTTTTATATTTTTTTATATAAATACCAACTGAACTGAATTGAACAACTAAAGACCAAATCTATTCTGATTGATGCAAAGGAGAAGTGACATCGTCATGAGATGAGATCAGGAGAAGGACTTGAATTTGTTTTGGAGACGGTGGACGAGCTTGGAATCGATCTGGAAAGCTCTGGCAAGAACGGAGGCATCAACAGGGGGAGAGGCACTGAACAGTGCGTTGGCCACCAGCTGAGTTCCTGGATTCTGGCTGCTCAGTCCAGAGATGGCCACTGCGTTGACAGAGCCAATGTTGAGTTGGAAGTGCACAAGGCCTTTGGGGAACACGAACACGTCTCCCTTCTCAAGCTTTGTGGCGATCAATGTGTTGTTAGTGGTGATGAAACCAACTGAGAGAGTACCCTCGATGACCACCAAGATTTTGGTGGCCCGCGGATGTATGTGAGGGGGAACGAGGCCGAGAGGAGTAGCGAAATCAATCCGAACCATGGAGATTCCTAAGGTGTTCAGCCCTGGTAGTTCCATGACAGAGGCTGGCATTACGTTAAATCCCAACATGTTACTTATATCTCCCGCTTTATCTAGGCCCCTCAACAGGAAGTCCTTTGCTGTAACAATGGCCGCATCCTTGCACGGGAATCCGTTCACAATAACTGCATCATAAATCAAATTAAAACAACATTTAGGTGATGTACTTATTCATCGATGATCACACTATTGATAGCAAACGCATCAGAAATAGAAATACACATCATCAAATGCAAATTTATACCTTTGCTCTTTAAATCAGCGACGCAAATGTCTTGTAAAGGATCTGGATCACCTGCGCACACAATAACAATACTATTCGCGTATGACAAGATCAGCAGTACTGCAAGGACTAACGCCGGAAAGGATTACATGCCTGCAACTCAACTCAACTCACTATTTTTTTCTTTTCTTCCTTACGATTCGATGCTTAAATGATAGATGATGCTGCACTGAGTAGTTCGATGAAGAATGAATTTTGAACGTTCTTCCTTTTCCTTTTATAACGTAGCAGCCATATGCCATTTCCAATTTTAATACAAGTCTCCCCACCCAAGCCAAGCCAACAGTGAATGACCCAGTCATGAATGCCGCCTGTATTGACATTAAGAAGTCCAACTTTTAATTTCAGTCTCCGTCGAAGCAAGAGTACTGAGTGACGCACTCTTCACGACGTGGTCACCCGCCTGTATATATTGACATTAAACTTGGTAGCAACTGTGTGAAATGGAAATAACGCGGATCATTACCCACCAACGCCCCTCTACCGCATCTGACCGTGCCAGGATTTTTGGTGTTTTTTGGTTTTCACCGCCTTTACGACATCCTCATTTTCCCTTCGGGAGAAAAGATCAAGTTATCGAAGACGCATGTAGCTGGGCATTTATTGCCTTATGGTATGCCCGTTATCCATAACATATGGTCATCCAGACTAATACACTGACAATTTGGCATTTCTCCAGCATTCTCTTCCTCAGGTCCTACAATGGATTCGGCAGCTCCTTCATGTATTTATTTATTTCAAAATTAATAATTATTTGACTTTATATAGTCGTTAAGTTATTGGTTTACAATATTATAAAATAGTTTAAATATATCTCTCTCATTTTACCTCTATCAAAACTAATACTCATTAATATATATATATATATATATATATATATATATATATATTTAACATGATCGTCTACTCTTATATTATAAAAAAACTGCATTGAGCAGGTTCTGTTACATAAGATGCAGGAAGAAGGAGAGAAGAAGTCCAAAATAGGGTCGCAGCCCTTGGCTTCTGAGAGTTTGACTTAAAGAAAATATGTTGAAATAGATAGCGACTGTATTGTCGGACAAAAAGGCCAGCTAGAAGGTAAACTTTGCTGGACATATGATTATTTACCAGAACTGATTAACCGAGTCTTCCACCTGGGGCTCCTTTTTGCTTGCCTTGGTAGATGCCTCTGCTTGCATACTCTCTGCGAGATTCTTTATGTGGGTGATGGCCTCCTCCAGGTGTTGGCATTTCTCCTTGAGGTTCTCGATCTCTGCCTTTTGCTTCTCTAGTTTTTTCCTCTTGGACCTGCTGTCTGCTTGGAAGTCCTCTTTGAGTTCATTGTGGTGTTTGATGAACCGAGCGATCATGAAGCAGTGATCTTTACAGAGAGTGCATGTGTTGTTTCCAAGCACTCAGTCCAGTGGGTTCTCTTGCTGCTCATGGCCCTCCTGAGCTTCTTTCTGCTTTCTGTTCTCTAAGGGCTCTGCCATTGCTAAGAAGGAGAGAGTTAGCAGACAAATAATCTGGGAATGGCACGATTTATACCTGAGAGCTGTGAAGGGAGCGAGCTTTTCGTGGTTGCTCTGATGATTGCCTCGCTTGATGCTGGGGAGGTGAGCACGAGAGAGAGTCAGTAGTGTCTTGAGGGGATGAGCACGCTGATTGTTTCTGCTGTTAAGAACAATCGGGCTCCTTTCTGAACGCGCAACTTTCCAAGCCTGTTTCTGAAGAAGCAGGGGTGTTCTGAGACGGTCGGGCGAAGGGAAGTGATTATAAAGGAATGAGGGAGGCCAGCCATACTAAGAAGTCGAATTATTTTTATTAAAAGGGACTGTTTGCATATCCTGCTCAAGATTCTTGATGCAGTCGATGAGGAGGAGGAGGGGACGTTTACCAGAAATCGTAGGAAGGAGAGCGCAGGATATGAGAGGATACTTTGTACTGGTCGCGATGGAGCAGGGGAGAGGCAGCATAGTGGAGGCGTAGTGAAGATCGAGGAAGGAATGACTGATATAAGGACGAGTTCTGAGGGTGCTGATCAGATGACCTGTCTGACAGCATGATCTCTTACGGGATTGCTTTTTCATATATCCTATCATTCTCACGCACTTGTCCTTGATGCCTGTTGACAGCCTTGGTTGCTAAGGAGTCTTCTTCTGTATTGTTTTCTCTTAGAACATGTAGGAAGGTTGTGTTTCCCATGTGCCTAAGATTGTCAAGAATCCTGGTCTTGATGTTGTTAAGGCGTTCTTTAATAAACTCTTTGCCTGTAATCATAGCGGCGATGACAATGGCCGAGTCCCCCAGTATTATTACGTTCCTTATTCCCAATCTAGACAATATGGAGGTGCCCATTAGGAGGCTGTAGGCTTCAGCGGCATTGTTGGAGGCATTCCCCAATCCCCATTCGTAGCGCGAGTGCTAAGAAATTTAATTTAATTTAATTTAATTTTTAACATTTAGATTTTTAAATAATAAAAATATGTAAACTCGACATACCCATATTAAACATCATACAATGTTGGTATTTATAATCATTGAATACACAAAGTAAAGTAAACGAGGGTGATGGTGGAGACCTTCTTAGGTCTAATGTCGATGTCCCAAAAAATGTGTTTTCATTTGACAATGAGTAGCAAGTTTGTGTGGTGTTGGATGAGGTCTCGCTCCTATGGGCACTCATATTTTGTTTCTGGTTGGCCATGTGTTGGTCTGTTTTCATTGCAATTACAACTATCGACATACTGCATTTTTTGGTTGCGATTAGATCTTTTTTCGAAACTCTGGTGCTTTTTGGCTAGTTGATGGTGGTCATTTGTTTCATGGCTTGATGTCAGGGAGTTTGTTCCAGTGGTGTGGTGGCAAAATTGATGCCTAGGATACTTGCGCTTTGTGACAAATGGATTGTCGTTCATGGATGAGCATGATGCAGG
The DNA here is from genome assembly GCA_031772625.1 of Pinus tabuliformis. NCBI lineage: Eukaryota > Viridiplantae > Streptophyta > Pinopsida > Pinales > Pinaceae > Pinus > Pinus tabuliformis. The sequence goes on from CM062816.1 coordinate 172,283,906, forward strand.
AAACACAGAGGCGGTGTTGCCACTATCGGTGTGGTTGCGTTCTATTTTCTAATTGTTCTTTTGTTCAAATGGTTTCAAGATTCATTAAAGCTAGGGGAAAGCTTTTTTGTATGTATACAATGAGTTTCAATGGATATAGGAAATGATCAAGATCACATATCTCGAACACCCTCTGTGTCCTCATGGATAACTTTTTAATTATGTTTTCTTGATTAATACAAAGGTTTTAAATTCACCAAAAACATTTTTATTATAGTTTGTATGAGAAAAAATATGTTTATTCAAAAGGCAAAAAAACAAAAAATCTTAAAAGATAATATTAGTTTGAGAATTATAATTTGGATTACGCTGTAGAATAAATGTTGAAAAAATATCATCTCTTCTAATTTTTAGTGTACATGATTGTTGTAATTATTAACTCTATGGTCAATCAATAATCTTGGTAAATTATTATTTGTTCCCTGGGAACAAATGTTTACGTAATTAACTAGATTTATGTTTATAAGCACATTTCAAGCACGAGAATGTAATAGTGGAAAATTTAAACCTAATAAAAAAAAAATAACTCCCTGCCATTCGAAGGAGTTAGGTATATAATTGAAAGTGCTAACATAAAGAGGACTTATAGTAGTGGAAGCCATCAACTCATAACAATATTACATTTCAATATAGTTTGGTAAACTAAATTCTAAATATAGTAGAATCTAGAATTATCTTGCTACTTTCTTTTCAAACATTGTATCATCCCAAACACCTTCAAATTTCTACATAATAGAATATTTTAAATGTAAAGGGACATCAAAATTGGTCAATATAGTTAATACCAAAAGCCAAGCCACATCATTCCAAATGGGACAATCTGTTTTCTTTTAGAGGAAATAATTCATTAACAAGAATGATGGCATAGATAATAGAACAACACTAATCCAATCGACAAACGAACAATGTTAAAACATTTCCTCGCAATTAGAGCATTTAATTGTCAAACCAAAAACATGACTTACATTTTTTATGTTGTTTGCACTCACACTTTAGGAGGATGTGAAAACTTGAGCATGTTAATTTTTATGAGCCAAGGATTTTAAAAATAATTATGATGCTTGAGAGCTCTCAGAAGTAGAAAATATGACTTAGGAGAACTATGACTATAGTAACTATGACACAAAAGAACTATGAATGCGGGAACTTTGACCCTTCGAAACTACTATGCATAATGACTATGACCTTGAGAAATTTCATCCTCGTGAACTATGAACTCAGGAACTAACCCGAACAGAGTTCCTTTGTTGTTCATGTTCCTTGGGTCATAGTTTCCTTGTCAATTAGGAACTCGGATTGTCATATGAATTATGGCCTTTGTTTGTCAATCATAGTCCTATGGAATAATTCCTTTGTCTAACAAGAACCTTCACTCACAAGAACTATGGACAAAGAGTGGAAGATTCAAACCTAATCAAATACTTTTAGCTCCCTACCATTTGAAGGGGTTAGGTATATTATTTAAAGCACTCACACAAAGGGGACTTATAGCAGTGGAAGGCATCAACTCATAGCAATATTAGGTTTCAACATAGTTTGGTAAACTAAATTCTAATTATAGTAGAATCTAGAATTATCTTCGTACTTTGTTTTCCAAAATTTTATCATCCCAAACACCTTCAAATTTCTACATAATAAAATATTTAAAATATAAAGGAAAATAAAAATAACTCAATATAGTTGATACAAAAATCCAAGCCACAACATTCCAAATGGGGAAAGCTATTTTCTTTGAGAGGAAATAATTCATTAATAAGAATGATGGCCCTCATAATAGAACAACACTAATCCAATCAACAAACAAACAATGTTAAAACATTTCCTCACAATTGGAGAATTTAATTTCAAACCAAAAACTATGACTTACATCTTTTATGTTGTTCACACTCACACTTTATGAGGATGTGAAAACTTGAACATGTTAATTTTTGTGAGTCGTGACCTTTTAAATAGAATAATGATGCTCCAAAGCTCTAACAGATAGAAAATATGACCTAGGAGAACTATGGCTATAGTAAATTTGACACACAAGAACTATCAATGTGGGAACTTTGATCCTTATGAACTATGATGCATAATAACTATGACCTTGACAACTTTGATCCTCATGAGCTATGAACTCAGGAACTATGTCGGTTAGAGTTCCTTTGTTGTTCATAGATCCTTGGGTCATAGTTCCCTTGTCACTTAGGAACTTTGACTGTCATAGGAACTTTGTCGTTTTTTTTCAATCATAGTTCTATGGAATAATTCCTTTGTCTCTCGGGAACCTTGACTCACATGAACTATGAAAAATGCATGAAAAATGCTTTTTAGTTATAGTTATAAGAATTTTCTTGATCGAGAACCTTGATTAGGGAAGTATTTTCGCCAATGACCTGTAATCGTATATTCACTCATTGATCAAAGTTCTTTCCATTTAGAGTCATTGTGTGAATAATCCCCATTGGTTATAGTTATTGTAGGTTGCAGTTCATGTTAGATAGAGTTCTTAAAGTATAGTTCTTCTTGAATTGATTCAAAATCTATTTTTTCAATTGATCCATTATTTAATAAAGCCTTCTTGATATGTTTAATTTTATGTTCTTGTTATTCCTTATCTAAAACCCTTATAACTCGAATTGTTAGAATATTTATTAACCTAACTTTTGTGTTGGGTCATCGATCTAGAACTTTGACTGATAAAAAATAAGACCACAAGAATTGTGGGGAAGGAATGTGTTGACAGTGCCCGATCCTACCAACATGCAAAGGGCTCTCCCTAGTGAAAAGTCTTAATTCGACTTCGCACCATTTTTCTTAGAGATTTGCCTTGGCTGCGATGGTCAACACAAGAGAGTAATGTACATGTACTTTTGAATGAACAAGTGAGCATGCCTTGTGGAATGTTTAGTTGCAGAATGTATCAAGGTTATTTCACTCGAGGGGTAATAAAAGTGAATCATTAAGAGAAGAGCAATAGTAGTGATCTAATAAAGACACATGATTCTAAAATACCAACTAGTAAAATACCTCACATAGAAGTAATGTTCATTAAAGCAAGTACAACACACCTTCAACAAGATACGCACATAAGCCACCGAAATAGTTCAATTTCTTTAGTATAGACGAAAATGACATATATCAAAAACATTCAAATAATAGTCTTATAGCATTTACGACATATGCATGAAAGTGTGTTAGCTCAATGATCTTCATGTGAAGCTCATTGAGCCACGGGACATGTGAATAAGATTGGAGTTCGCGTGAAGAACCTATATACACTATATGTGGAGTATTGTGTTGCATCAAGGATTAAGGTGAAGAAGGTGCAAAGATGTGATGTCAGTGAACTTTGGCATAGAAGACTTGCCCATTTTCATCATGGGCCCTTGAGAATTTTGTTGTAGATAACCACATGCCTCCCCAAAGGAGCACTAGAATAGTAGGATGTACTTTTGGGAAGTACACAAAATCAACATTCCATGTTTGAGACAAAAAAACACATTCAGTTCTAGAAAGATTCTACTGTGAGGTGCGTACATGTCGAATGAATTTAAAAATTTCTATGCAAAAAAAGACACCCGGCAAGAGTTGATAGCACCCCACAACCCACACTAGAATGGGGTGGCTAGGATGAAGAACCATAACATTTTTGGAGCAGAGAGGGTGACGTTGCATAACCAAGGCCTACCTCTGCATTTGTGGGCCAAGGCATGCAAAATAACAATCTATTTGTAGAACCAGATTCCTCATTGGATTCTAGGCATGATTACACCAATGGAGGCTTTCTCAGGGAGGAAGTCGAATGTGTCGCACTTCAAGATTTTTGGAGCCTCTGTTTAGTGCCGTGTCTCTAAAGAATCAAGGAAGAGGCTAGAGCCAATGACATAATTAGGGCTATTTATGGGTTACAGATGTTATGAAAAATTTATGATTGTTGACAAAAGAATCTTCCATAGACTTAGTAGCCTGGTCAAGAATAATAGAAAGCAAAGAATATATAGTGTCCCTTAGATAAATTGAATAATGGGAAATAGGCTTACTTGGAATTCGTCGCAAGCTTTACTTTCCTCCTGGCTTGTAAGCTCCAATCGTAGCTTCAATTTCTATAACTAGAACCTACACATATATTCAAAACAAGCCAAGGATCCACAACATCTAAGTAGCATAACTCAATTACTCTATTCAATGGATCAACAAAGCATTTAAATACATGAATGTAAAAGTAACATACCACATATAGGAAAATGGTATACTCTTTGTATTAGTATGAATAAGAGAGAGTATACAACCAAGAATAGTATTTGAACTTATATATATCTCCCCAAGTTGATTTGTCCCTTCCTTGTCATAAAGCACACCTCAATGTCACCCTAATGCATGAAGATGATGACTCTCTTAGATTGAAGGCAACAACATGAGGGCATGATCAGTATCCAAAATCCAACCCTGATGTTGTAGATGGCTGTAAATTTATTGGAGAAGGATGGTAGTGTTATCGGGAAAACTAGTGTCCATGCAGAGCTGCTGGTCCCACTAAGACTGGTAGCTATCTTAAAAATAAACAAACTAAAACTACTTTCGCTTTCCTTTATGAGAAGTAGATAAGAGGGGAACAAAGGAGACCAACCTCTGTCTTGCACTTGGCTCCTTGCTTGATTCCTCTCCCTTCTGATAGATCTTTGCCACTCGCTTCCCCGTCTACCCAGCTTCAAAGAGCACCTGTGGAATCAAAGTAGCATAACACTATCCAAGAACAGAGATCTACTATCACAAACAATATAGGACCAGATATATATTGACCACAAAAATGCATATATCATCAATCATACAAGAATGTGGAGAAAAACTTGAATAACTTTATTAATATCAAGAATAGCAAAGAGGATTACAACCAATTGTTCTGACCCAGCGTCATCCTCTCAGCAAGAAAGCCCTTCTTCACCTCACGAAAAGCTTAGATCACCCAACACTATGATGTTACACCAAGAAACCAGCAGCACTTCCTTACAAGATACAAAATTCCAACTCCCTGGATCTCTGGGATGAGGGATCCATATATAGATGATTGCAGGGAGGTGAGACAGCTTCTGAGATTTGATTAGTGTCCTCTCTCTAATAGTTCTTGATTCCACTTCGATATTGATGATCTCTTACTCATCCTTGGGCGAATTCAGAGAGGCAAGTGTCACAGGAGAAGTTTTTGGAAGATTCCATGATCATCCACCTCACAAATTGACTCTGCCATTTGTCCACTCTCGCCCATTGCACCCCATAGAAGGGATTTTTAGTATGCATCACACCTCCCGTGTGCATTAGGTGGGATGCATTTCACTTTGACCATGGAGTAGGTGAGATGGTCTAGTTTTGACGAGTTTTGAGTAGTTTTTCATGGAGAACTTCTGGGAGATGATGTAATCAGCTGACCTTGTTCTTTTATGGTATGGAACAACACTTTTAGGGACTTAGGAGCCCTTGGTTTATGGAGATGTTTGATTGGGGTTGCAGTGACCAAAAATGTCTATAACAGTTGCCCCCTAAAGCATAAGGTCGTTAATCTTTTGAAGTCGGGTGAAATGCTTTATCATGAGGATCCGAAGTTTTTTCGAGCTGGAAGGTGACTTGTAATAAGATGCAATACAATACATTATCTTCATAATGTTTTCATGATCTAGATGAGGCGGGCATTCCCATGCTCAACTTTATAAATTCATTTTCATTTACATAAGACAGACAATCGTCTGTGTGCAGACTGATGATTCTGGTAGAGCCATCATCCCTTAGATTGGATGATTATCTGTACAACAATGATGTACATTTGATGTCTTTATTTTCCTGAATATATATCGCAGCCCGCATGGATGAAACTAGATCTGGGGTCTTCAATCTCGTTCGATCTTCACTCAAAGTACAAGTCGATCCATGTGAGAGATGTTATGGAGTCGAACATGGAAAGATATCCCCTGATTACCAGCCAATGATGTAAGCTGTTAATAGGCGCGAGAGGAATCACCGATAATGATGATGACCCTCAAGGTACTACAGTACAATTCACGTGGTGTGAATAAGGGACTTGGCATCGAACACCACGCAAAATATTTCGGTCGAAGGCCATTGATGTAAACCTGTCGCCGAAAGTGAGAAACTTGCCATTGAGGTATGCAAGCTTCAAAGTACTGAAAGGGTTGTTCCTAGATCGACTTCCTGGATAATGAGCTGATGTCGACAAGAAGCGATCCATCATAGGAGGGCCTTAATGAATCCCACATCTACGACACAGAATAGAGCAAATGATTTTAATGGAGGTGAAAACGATCTTGTGATATAAGGTTCATGGTGGTGGTCATGAAAGAATGGAGCGTAAATGTATTGCAGTGAATGAGACACAGCTGAATTCTCTGAGCGACTTCTCTTGAACATACCAGCGACACTGACATTATGGATTGGTAGCGTTAACCCCGAATGTGGATGGTGTGATGGACCAATGGTGATATGACCAGTGAATGGAACAACCAAACCCGAATCGGATGTGGAGTGAAAGTTTCATGTTCAAGAGCGACTTGCTACCAATAAAGTTTCTTCAAGTTTTCTTCCCAATTTTTCCCCAGTCATTGCTGACCAGTACCTCTTTATTTTTTTCAAGCTTGAGGAGGATAACATATGCTTGTTCTATAATTTTCCCTTCGGGAAAACCCGTCGCTATGTTTTAACGAGCCTAGCGATAGTGAAACTCGTTCTTGTATGTGTGGACAAGTTTGTCGCTATTCGATTTTAACGGGTTTAACGACAAAGATAACTCGGTCCTTTTCAATTTTAGAGAGTCTGAAAGGGACGTAAAGAAAACTCCAACAATCCTTTTTCGTCATATAATCCATTAAGTCCGAAAAAGTATAAAATAATACAAAAGGGATGAATTTTCAGTAATTTTAACGAGCCGAACAAAACAAGTGCTCGATCTTTTTGTGTAATAATCCCTCAGGTCCAAAAAGATTAAAATTTAGCACTTCTGGTCACTTTAACGAGCTGGAGAGGCCAATTACTCGGTAATCTTTTCATATTTTATGAGTCAGATGAAAAGAGCTTAAAGGAGACTCGTTTTTCGAGGAACGAGTGATAAATTTGGGTAGCAGCTGATTCTAGGTAAGGTTTGGAATTTTCCAATCACGGCAGTGTCACAAGGATGGCTAACAGGATCACTCTTTGCAGCTGTTCCTCAAAAAGGGTAAACAATCAAATGGAGGTGAATGATCGGCCAATACAGAGCGGAGGTGATGATGAGAACACGACCAAGGCTTCAAAGGCTGATGATAATGCTTTCACGATGGTTATTTACCGGAAATTGGTTCATTTTTTAATGAATGAGCTTAAACTCTGGGGGAAACATTTTCTCATTGCTTATGTTTAATTATTAACGAGCTTGAACTCCACATAAAAACGGCTCGATCCAGTCGTATAATAATTATGTCTCATCTAAGATGCCATTTTTTATGGAGCTTGCACCTTTCAAAGCTTTGCCCCGACGCCTCTCGCATGCAAGCTAGGAATGACCAACTACGCCCCCCTACTTAACTACCAAGATCAATACCAAGGTTAGATAGGAAACTTTTTCCTTTACTTTGCTGGTGCCATGGTGGCCCCTGCGAAGATGAATGGTCGATTCGACCACTCACCCGACCTAGGCGGTTGAAGTCAACAGAATCATAGAGTTAATGTTAGTTGGTTGTTTCTTGCTTGCTCACAAGAGGTTCGCATGCCCCCAGGTATAGCGAAAAATTACCAGGCTACTAAAGATTGTTCCATCCGCATTGCAGACAAAACACTTCCTCGGCGATGTTTACCAAAATAGACAAAGGTGAGTGGTGCAACTTGCTCCACTCACATAACTTTGACGAAGGAATCTTATTCCAGTCTAATCTCATAAACCAGTCATATATCCTTCGCGGAAACCTACCCTATGCCCAAGGTTTTCTGCCGAAACAGACCAGGGTGCATGCCCCGTGGGTTTCAGTCATGTCCTCCCGATCACTCGCGCTCATTAGGTGGACGGACTGGGGATTGATGAGACATTCCTTGCGTGAAAAGACCATTCAGGGATGGTATTTGACTATTTTCTATCTGTGAGCCGGGGAATGAAAGCTAGTCTACGAGCTTGACCACTCTTCCTTCATGCGGAAAACACATTACTCTAAAGAGTGAGGAGACGATGGCTCCCATGCAATAAATACCATCGCGTCCAAAGAGTAGATTATAATCTAGGGGTCCTTGGACTACCATTATGTTCATGTGAACAATTTTCCTTCTCAATGTTATTGGCACATTGGGAAGGATCCCTAACGGTCAACTGGTTCCTTTGTCAAATCCTGTTAGATTTCTCATCTCAGGCAAAAGCGATGGCGAACCAAGCGCTTTCCAAGCAGTTGAGGAAAGGATACTCACAGAAGCCCCTTCATCTATGATGGTACCGACCATGATCATTCTATATATTTGTGTAATGATTTGGAATGGTACACTAGCCGGTAAACGGGGTCTACCTAGTAGGTTCCAATCGAAGGAAACAACTAGGTTTCTTGGAGGTGGGACCGAATAGACGGCTGGATATGACCCTGACGAACATCCTTCCTACGGTAAAGGAATGGGTAGACTGCTCCCATGTTCATCAGAGTTTGTGTTTACGAAGAGAATTTGAACGGTGTCATTCTTGTTCTCTCCAGTGACTGTATCATCTGAAGATGGACCTTCTGAAGGCAAGATCGGGTCAACTACCGCCTCAAACTTTTGACTTTTGTCTAGTGTGAATTCAGATGGTTTATCTTCAATGATAGATGCTTCGACTGACCACAATGGCGTGTCAGTCAGATTTTCAACTAGTGATGGACTTGGCAAGAGTTTCTTATATCCAGGAGGAAGCCGTAACGGTGAAACCGGAAAGTCGTCCAAAACTCTTTTAGCCTCATCTAGGAAGGGACAACGGTGGACAACGTGATCGCCTTCACACAGTTTACAAGGGAATTTACTTTTCCTTTTCTGTCCCGACATTTCTCTTTCACTAGTTGACGATGTACTTTCAACATGATCATCAGAGGTTGTTGACACCGGATTGTGCAAACGAGGAGACCAGTCCCTTAAGATCCGAGGGATGCAAGGAAAATCTCGATGATAGTGATCTCCTTTGCAAATGACACATGGAGATTTAGGTTTTGACAGTGCAGTGTGTCGATTTTCACTAGATGATGCCTGGTTGCCCCTTTTCGCCTTTAGCTCCTTCTTCTTCTCTTTCTTATCCTTCCCCTTCTTCTCCTTCTTAGTTACTTGATTTTTGGCTTTACCAGCTTCATCAAGCGAAGAGGAAGGAAGAGAGGGAGAATCAGATGAAGTAGAAGGTTGGGGGATAGCTTTGGTATCGTCTAGTTGCTTACTTGATTGCTCAGGAATCACGATGTTGTGAACGACAGAGGTCTAGAAGAGCCATATGGGTAGGCCAATTGTCAATCCTGGAAGCGACAATGTGGCCATATGGGGTGCACCAACATCTCCCCAAGAGGAGAAAGGACTAGGATTTCCTCCATGGGGAAATCCTTGGTTGGTGGACTCCATTTTTCTCAACCTAAGAACAACGTAGGAAAGGTGATGTTTATTCTGATTAAAATAAATTTTAGATGCTTTGACACAACTTGTTTTTTCAATTTTTAAGAGTCGAGGAAAAACAAAAGATGACTCTAGTTGCCTTCAATTTTTAATGAGCTTGAAGTGACAAGTGCTCAGATGGACCTTTTCCTTTAAGGAGTTTGAAAAGGAACGAAAGAGACTACTCTGGAAATCTAGACAGAGGGATTACCAAACCAATAAAAAAACTGCAGAATACTTTTTATGGTACGACAATCAATCTTCCTGAATGCTGTGTTCAGTGAATTGTGATCGATAGGGCGACAGACACGGCTTCCTATGGATAAAGGATATAGCTTATTGTGGTCTCCCAATATATACTCGACGGTATGTGGGAGCGCAAGTCCGTACTAGCACTTGTTGTCTCAAAGTGGAGGAGTCACCCAACCAGCGATGAAAACAACAGTTACCAGGCTTTACGACGCCGGAATACGTCTCTAGCCTAGACTTCTAAATGTTGTGCTTTAGGTTCCAAAGCGTTTTTAGATTCATTAAATTTATTTTACAGTTGATCTTGTTTAAGAAATTTGCCTTTCAGGTTCACCGCGTGATGTAGATATACAATTCCTAAAATGCAACCTAAGATGATAAACAATCGTTTAATCTTCTTTTTGCAATGAAAATCCTAGCTACTAAAGAAAGAGAGATGATATTCTTTCAACATAGAGCAGAGAGCACACACTATATGCACTGTCCTAAATCAAAACAAAAAACAGTCTAAATGAAAATGCACATGCATGTATTTGTTTTCAGCCTTCTTAATGTGTGAATGATAAAAAGAAAGCCAAGCGCAAATCTGAATTGTTTTTCAAAGCGACATTACTAACAAGCTTCTTTTCAAGACAAAATGAAGACAATGACGACACTTTGCGATTTGGAATTGGAAACTTGCTTTCGACACTTGAAAAACTAACTAATTCAAATCAAATACAAGAGTAACAGTGTAATCGACTATCAAGAACAATCAGATTCTCTTCTATGACTGAAAACAACACTTGTGACACTTCCAAATCGAGAAACGACAGTTCAATTACGCTACTTCTTTGTAAAAGAGAACTGAAAATGGCTCACAATACATAAAAACATTTACAGTTCTTTGCACAATGGAGGCGGAATAATGGCAAGGAAGGGGGTTTCCACGGAGGTCTACTGACTACAGACAGCAAAACTCCTGAATAGAACCAAAAACAGTGAAGAAAAACCAAAGTCTAGAGGCAAAATTAGCCTTCTCTGACCATTGCACCTGTTACACAGTGATTCCAGTATGCATCCCACCTACAACACTCGGGAAGTGCGATGCATACTAATATCCTTGAAGAGAGGGTGCGATGGTACAGTGCGAGACTTTTGATCCAGTTCTTGATCACAGTTTGCAGCACAGTTCAGGGATTTAGGCCGAGCAAGTGATAATCAATAAATAAATCACAGGGGTAGATCTAAGGAGGTTACTAGAGCCACCACAAGGGCAATTAGGATGTTTACAAATCAATTGTTTAGTTTATAAACAAAATTCGGAGATGGACTGAAGCAACATTGATCTAATTTGCACTTGCATAGCAAATGCAGTTCGAAGGCTAGCTGGCTTGACTTCAGGCTCCATCTGTAAGTTTATAAAACAAACAAGTATAGAAAAGTAAACAAGCTATTTGCTCCCCAGCGGAGTCGCCATTTTGTTATCGGGAAAACTAGTGTCTAGGTAGAGTTGCTAGTCCCACTATGATTGGTAGCTATCTTAGAAACAAACAAACTAAAACTACTTTTGTTTTCCTTTATGAGAAGTAGATAAGAGGGGAACAAAGGAGACCAACCTCTGTCTTGCGCTTGGCTCCTTGCTTGATTCCTCTCCCTTCTTATAGATCTTTGCCACTTGCTTCCGCATCTACCCAGCTTCAAAGAGCACCTGTGGAATCAAAGTAGCATAACACTATCCAAGAACAAAGATCTACTATCACAAACAATATAGAACCAGATATATATTGACCACAAAAATGCATATATCATCAATCATACAAGAATGTGGAGGAAAACTTGAATAACTTTATTAATATCAAGAATAGGAAAGAGGATTACAACCAATTGTTCTGACCTAGCATCATCCTCTCAGCAAGAAAGCCCTTCTCACCTCATGAAAAGCTTAGATCACCCAACACTATGATGTTACACCAAGAAACCAACAGCACTTCCTTACAAGATAGAAAATTCTAGCCCCCTGGATCTCTGGGATGAGGGATCCATATATAGATGATTGCAGGGAGGTGAGTCAGCTTCTGAGATTTGATTAGTGTCCTCTCTCTGATAGTTCTTGATTCCACTTGGAGATTGATGATCTCTTACTCATCCCTGGGCAAATTCAGAGAGGCAAGTGTCACAGGAGAAGTTTCTGGAAGTTTCCATGATCATCCACCTCGCAAATTGACTCTGCCATTTGTCCACTCTCACCCATCGCACCCCATAGAAGGGCTTTTCAGTATGCATCGCACCTCCCGTGTGCATTAGGTGGGATGCATCGCACTTTGACCATGGAGCAGGTGAGATGGTCTAGTTTTGACCAGTTCTGAGTAGTTTTTCATGGAGAACTTCTAGGAGATGATGTAATTAGTTTACCTTGTTTTTTTAGGGTATGGAACAACACTTTTAGGGACTTAGGAGCCCTTGGTTTATGGACATGTTTGATTGGGGTTGCAGTGCCCAAAAATGTCTATAACAGGTAGTTTAGGAATTCTTATTCATTTACCAATCTAGGCTCGATATCCACTTAAGATGGGAACATGAAATCAAGGGATAAGAGGTGAAGTCTCTAAGGTAGGATCAGATAGGATTCAAGCTTCTTATCCAAGGTAAATGGTTAAAATAACTCCAGAAAGCCCCTAGAAGAGGAAGCTTCAAGATCCTTTTTAATTTTCTTGAAATTATAGAATTAGCGCACCCCCAGCAAGGGACAAGTTGTTGCTGATCAACATTGATGCAGAATGGAGAAACATGTTATTGAGCGCAGGTCTCTAAAGGGGCAGGGTGCATTGGGCCTTAAGAGAATTGATTTTTGGTAGTTAGACCCAGAAACTTAGGGATTTGGAAAGGTCATGCTTAGGGATTTGTGTAGGGATGATGACAACATGGTCACATATGGTGATTGATTTGATTCGCAGTCCTATTGACCAAATTCGATAAAATTTCCTATAAGAGATTGTCCCCCTAAAGTGCAATGTTAGAAACGATAGTTGATGACTAAAGTGATTTACCTTGTTACAAGTTCGGATCAAGAATAACTGGTCAAGTTCATTTCTTACAATACATTTTCATCATCGTTTCTTTACTAAGGGACACATACCCATGCTCAACAAATAAGCTAAAATTACATGTAGAATGATCAAGAAGTCGCATCCACTGATGTGAAGGTGTGGATCCATGATTGGATGACTGCTTGTATGATCATATCCATCATGCTTTGTAATCTTGTATTAATCTTGAAAGAGCAACCCAGATGGAAGGAAATAGATCCAAGGTCTTCTATATTATTTACTTGATCGTCTAATGTACGAGTCTAACCATGTGAATAAAGGAATCAGAGTCTAACATGGGAGACACCATATGATTACCGGCCAATGATGTAAGTCGTTAACAGATGCAAGAGGAACTAGTGATGATGTTAATTGATCTCATGGTACAAAAATACAATTTGTATGGTGTCAAGGAATGAGTTTAAGTTGAATACCACACATAATATTTGGTTGAAGGCTGATAATGAAAACCCATCACTGAGAGTGAGGAACTTTTCATTGATATATATAAGTCCCAAGGTACTAAAGGAAGAGTTTCTAAGTCAACTTTTTGGGTAATAAGCTGACGTTGACAAGAAGCGACCCATCGTAGGAGGGCCTTGATGTATACCCCATCAACGACATGAAATAGGTATCATGATTTGAGACAAAATGATGTTGATATGGAACTGGTTCAGGAATGACAAACATGGAATGAAGGCTTAAGAGTATTGTAGCAAATATTAACTAAGGGACTTCTCTTGAACATATCAACAAAAATGAATGTAGTTGGAAACGTTGACCAAAAACCAAAAGTGGAGGCTTTCATATGGTGTGATGAATGAAAAGACAAGCAGATTTCGCAATCCAACAACTACAAAGATGAAGTGGAAGAGCGTCATGTTCAAGAGCGACTCACTGCCATTAATATGTGGCTTACCCTATTTTCCCAATTTCCCCAACGATTTTTGGTCAGTACCTCTTTATTTTTTTAACAAGCTTGAGGAGGATAACATATTATTTATCTGTACGTTCATCCTTGGAATGAATCCCTCTTGAGTATTTTTAACGAACCCTAAGAAGGAGTGGCTCAATCCCATCATGTTCGATGAGTCCATCACTATTTGATGTTTTTATGCGTCCAACAAATGTCTAACTCGACTCCTTTTTCATGTTTAGAGAGTTTAAAAAAGAGGTGAAAAAGAAAACTCCAAAGGTTCCTTTTCGTAAATAGTGTCTTCAGTCCGAAAAGGAAGAAAACAATACTCAGGAAAACCTCTTAGCCATGTTTGACTAAGGTATTCATTTTTCGTAAATATTATATCTCAGTCCATAAAGGGGTTAAACTTATACAGTTGAGTAGATGCCTTTTAATTTACTTTAAGGAGTTCAAAAAGAAAGTGCTCGGTGATCTTTTCATATTTTGGGAGTCTGAAAATAACTGAAAGAGTACTCTAGGGGTTTCCTTTTTCGTAAGTTTACAGATCCCGAAAAAGCGATTAAAGGATGCTCTCTGGTCAAAATGATTTGTTTTAATTCAAACATCATCAAATTTGTTAAACAATTGTCAACCTGCTCAAAACACCACAAGAGGATTAAAAGTACATGGAAGAGGATTAAAAGTACCTGATCCATGATAAATTGAGTCACATTTAGGTCAAAACATTAAAACATTAATAAAATAATTATGAAAATGACCATAAATAGGAAAAAAGTAAATCATTTTTACCATTACGGATTTTACCTCTTGGTGAGTGAGTTCTGAGTGCTTTTTACCCTAATCTTATACATTTGATTGTGACCAATCCAATGGACCATTTCAAGTGTCTTCACTTTTAAGTGGGAGCTATAACCTTCCTCTTTCTTTTCATTCTTCCATTTTTTCACTTCATGCAATTGTTTTTAGTTTTTAAGGGCCCTAGGGCTCTAATTTCTTGCCTAGGTCAACCACACCCCTAGCAAGTTGAAAGGAGTGTTGAAAAAACAAAAAATACACTTAGGAGTGTGTTGAAACACACTATATCCCCTTAGATCAGTGCTCTAAGTGCAATTCCCAAACTTGTTTTGTTTGTTCCTCTAAAAACTATGCTAATTTTTTGCATCAATGTTACACTAATGTTTCTTCTGGTCGTGTTTCAGGTCTTCTTTAGAACAAAATGGCTTTATAATGGTGGGAAAGAAAACATGAGGAAGAATATTTAAATGCAGCTAATGATCCTTCCACTTCTAGTATTTGAGAGATTGTGGGCTCTTGAAATATTTTTGTCTTCCTGAAATGAGGCAACAAATGGAGAAGTTGGCGTATCTTGTCCGAGCATGGGATGTTCAGGCACAAGCATTCATATTTGGTGCACATGTGCTTGAGATACAGGTAGAATATATATTCTTCTTGATAGGTCTATCGAGGTGAGGTGCCCCCATCTCTTTATCTAATGTGAGAAGGGGTGGAGACACAGTCAAGGATTACATTAGTGCAGAGTGTAGACTGAGATCCCAACTGATCAAGGATGGGAAGATCGAGATCAAGGATGTGGTCAATTTTCCTTTGAGGATGATCTTGTTTATTATTTTCAGATTGTCTAATAGTGCTAATCTACATTTGGAAAATATGTATCATGTGAAGTAAGCTCTAGAATGTATGGAGCTTACAATATTCAACTAGAGTGAGGAAGTACTAGAAAACATGAAGGAAAAACTAACCAAGGAAAAGGATGGACGATTGAAGAACTCTGGTTATGGTTCAATATTGATTTCATTTACCTTATATCGGATTCCATTGCTCAGGACACAACATATTTCACCCGAGCCTGCAGATCTGAAAGTCCCACGAATGAGTAGGTGGGTGGATCTCATGTCCAGATATGCAGGTTCGTCATCGATGAGCATCACACCACTCTTTTATCGATGGTTACGCATGCAACTCATGATGATTGAAGACTATCCATATGAAAGGATGGGTTTTCATGGAGACCTTGAGCTCGTGCTTCCTGATGGTGAGCGATGGGGAGCAATAGATTAAAAAGGAAACATTTTGATAATTTTTAGATTTTTTAAGTTTTATAAAAAAAATTGTGATTTTTAATGTATCTAAGACTAAACTATGGATCCATTCAACCTATGGGTTCCTCCTATCTTCAGCATGAGAGAGAACCACAACAGGCACCACTAAGAGTAAAGGTTTCTATAGGGGGACAAGAGGCCTTACATGATCTCAATGTGGCCGAGACTCTTGCAGAAGTCGAGCGAAACATGGAGGGGTTGACCTAGGGTATATTTGAGATTATGATCGACCCAATTCCTATGAGAGTGTAGTGTCATACTATTGGCATCCCTAGTCGTATTAGCTAATGAATTCATAAGATGGCTTGTGCAGTGGCTTGCTATCATGAGCACCATGATTAGTCTACTAGGAGGCTTATATATATAGGCATATTTTCACTACATCTATAGTTTTTGATATGACAGGTTGTGTGGAAATATGTGTCTCAGGCACAATTTTTTGCAAAACCAAACTTCGATATATATATATATATATGTGTGTGTGTCTATATATATCTATATATCCCCAGATGCGGGTGACACGACCGCGGAGAATGGAACGCCACCTAGTTACCATGGGAGGCCCCACGCAAGAAATAAGCATTAACTGCAATCCGCCGCCCTAGATTGCAAGCGTGAGGGCTGATATGCGAAGGGACATCAATTTTTTGCCTTGTCCGGGCTTCAATTACAATCTCAGGGTGCAGTTATGGCATACGAGAATCGAGAAAGAGCCGAGGAGCATAAAAATGGCAGGAGCTTGGAATGTTTTGCATCGGATCGAGTTCGGATTTTGGAATTGGGATTTTGGTCATCGGCTCTCTGAGCCCAGGATCAAGAGGTCCCCTCGGCAATTGAAGGAGGTTTCAGGGCTGCAAAGGCGGGTGACGGTGGTTTCACTCCCTCCATTTCCTCTTCCCCAGCTCTGTTACGCTTGCCCGCTTTCAAGGAAAACATGGTCAAGCCTCGACAGCATCTCATCAGCCGTCGAGGCTCTGGCAGAGGTGGAACATCACGCCCCTCAGTCGCAAACCCACCCTCATGCTGCTGCCGGTGTCTATGCCACCAAGTCGCTGAGGCTCATCCAATCCATTCGAGCCAGTTTATGGATTCTAGTACTCCTGATTCAGGCTCTGCCCCGCTACCTGCGTTTGGAACAGTGGTTTTCTCCTTCTGCAGCACCCAGAGCGACTCTAATATTAACGCTCATGTCTCGGTCCTATTTTTGGAGGAACCGAAAGAGAAGACCGGGGAGCAACCCTGCACACAAGTTCATCAGGCTGAAAGCTCCAGGGAGGCGGAGGGACAGTCAGAGGGACGCCCGGAGCCGGACATCGTCCCACCATCGACTCAACCAGCGTCTTCTTCAGGAAAGGCCAAGGTCGATTGGGGCCCTCCCCCGGAAGGTATGCGTTGGATCTATGAAGAAGAGCCAGACGAATAGTCGTTAGCTTGACCAGGCTCTCCCCCTCAGACTATGCTCAGGTTTTTCTTCGAATTGCTACTCTTGCTACAATGGCTTAATGTATGTTTTGGGTGCCCTTGTTTGGTTCAAGAATTATATAGTTCTATGTCTGTCTATGCCCCTGCGTGGGTTGACCAATTTTGCTTTCACTATGCCTCAATGGTTTAAAGCCCCTGCGTGGGTAATCTGTCTCAGTAATGGTGCCCCTGCGTGGGAGTTCAGTCTCAGTGTTGAAGCCCCTGTGTGGGTGTTTAGTCTCAGGGTTGTTGCCCCTGCGTGGGTGAAGTGGTGGAGGATACGCTGCATGGGTGGTTTTTTTGCTCATTGTCAGTCCAGAGTGCCATCCTCGGCCTCTGGCAACTTGAACTCATGACTATAACTGTTTTCCTATTTATGTACATAATAGAATAGAGTAGTCTTAACGAGAATATATATATATATATATATATATATATATATATATATATATCTAGTGTTTCTTATGGTTCTATTATCTCTTTTTCAATGTATGTGATGTGTATTGAATTACATGTGTCACAAACGTCTATCGAAAACACAATTTGGTAATGCATCTGTCAATGTTTTTAGATTTCTACAAATGTGTTGATATTGGATAAATCAAAAAATATTTCCAGAAGGCGAGCCCTTAAGAACATATGAAGCATATTTGGACTCATAACTGAATAAACATTAGTCAATTGTGGTACTACAAGTTGTGTGTCAAGTCTAATAACTATACAGTGGATACCATGTGAAATAGCATCAAATGAAAATTCAATCCCTGCGTTATACTCAATGATATTATTTGTAGAGTGAACGATACAAATCCTTTGTAAACTCACTAACTCACAGTTCATAGCACATATAGCCCATGTTACATAAGAAGGGTTCCGAGTACTACGACTAGTGCCATCAACATAGTCAACATATGGTTGAAGGGATGCTGAAATATGTAAACCAAATGTAAATAGGATTAATGTAACTATAATAACATCTGAAGGGAGTCACACTGCAAACGCACTCAACACACATATACACAACATGTACATAGAGAACTATGCAAAATCACTCATGCATAGTATCTTTTAAGGTACAAACCATTTCTAGTCCGTGCTAATGGATTTCTTCAACTTGGATTTGATGAACTCCAAATCGAACTCTTGGAGGATGAAAATACACTTGGGTTACTTGCCCCCTATGGTGCTTGTAAATTCTCAGTGCAGACACAAAAAATTCCTCCAGCCCAAGAGAGCGGGTCTAGCCACAAAGAAACAATCTATGGAAAATATCCTTAAGCTAGAATCAAATAAGAGGGCCTACCTCTTAGAATGCTATTTCGCTTGGTGATGATCATGCTTCCTTACTACAACTATCTTTCGTTTCCTTCCTTCGAATACCTGAAACAAGCAAACAAACAACAAAAACAAATGTGATAGCGTACAATATTGTATTCAACCTAGTTAACAGCTCAAGGAACATTAAGCCATAAAGATGTAAGATAACACTTCATGTTGGAAATCAATCAGTAGTTGTATTCATATAAATTCAGAAAGAGTGTGTGACCTAGTCGTGAACTTTTACATGAACCTACCTGTATTGACATTAAGAAGCCAATTTTGATCTTAATTTTCCAACTTTTAATTTCAGTCTCCATCGAAGCAAGAGTACTGAGTGACACACTCTTCACGACATGGCCACCCGCTTATATATATTGACATTAAAATTGGTAGAAATTGTGTGAAACAGAGATAACGTGGATCATTACCCACCTATGCCCCTCTACCGCATCTGACCGTGTCAAAATTTTTGGTATTTTTTTGTTTTCACCGCCTTTGTGGCATCCTCATTTTCCCTTGGGGTGAAAATATCAAAGGCTTAGTTTCGATGAAAAAAACTCAAATGCCCCATTAATATAGAAAATGATTTGAGGACATTGAATCAACTAACTTACCTACCCACCACTAAAATTCCCTACGAGCGTAGCAGAAGTTTCTTGGGAAACCTATAATAATACATAACTGTCTCCATCAATCAATCTAGCACCACACTTTTTAGATATGTTTCTTGGGAAACCTATAATAATACATAATTGTTTCCATCAACAAATCTAGAACCACACTTTTTAGATTCTTCTCAGCAACTGCATGGTATGTTTATCTCGATTGCAGGTTATTTGAAAGGCATTGTTGGAATATTTTTTTAATTGACCAGATAATCTGAATTTCCAAAAAATTCTACTAGATTTTATCAAAATTTCCCTTATTTTCTAAACCAAATTATAATCTATTCTCTTATTAGAAACTCTTATTAAAAACCCTTACGTGGCTAACTCAGGCCCACCCCTCTGTCCCTATTCACATGGATATTGGAAAAATGATTTGAAGACACGAACCTGTTCATGTGGATCCTGGGAAAATAATTTGAGGACACGAAATTCCCCAAATCAATTAATTTACCTACCCAACACTAAACATCCCTAGGAGTGTAGAAGTTTGTTGGGAAAGCTATAATAATAATACATAACCTTCCCATCAACAAATCTAGCACCACACTTTTTAGATTTGTCTCAACAAGGGCATGGTAGGTTTATGGTCATCCAGAAGTATAAGATAGACTAATGATTTGGCGTTTCTCCAACATTCTCTCCTCAGGTCCGGAAATGGATCCAGCAGCTCCTCCAACTACATATGCTAGTCAATGTCATTTCTATTATCCGTTTGTTGACTATGTAGGGATGCTTGTATATCTGAATGTTTCTTTTAAAAAATAATTTTTCATGCTATAATGATAGATCGGGAACCGTGGGATCCACATTCTTCGGAACTCAATCTCAATCCGGGACTGTAGGATGGGCGGCTGGAAAAGGATATCATTTCTAATTTCATGTATTTATTTATTTGAATAATTGTTATTATTTGAGTTATATACCATTAAGTTATTTTATTATGAGTAAAAAATATTTTTAATATATCTAATTTAATTTAAGTAAATAATATACATTTTTTAATTAAAATATTTTTAAAATTTAATTCTTGAACATGTAGATTTCTAAATAGTAAAAATTTGTAAACTCAACAACTTTATAAATAGTAAAAATATGTGAAATCAACAAAACCATATACAAAGTTAGTATTTACAATTAGTGAATACAAATAGTCAATCAATAAAAAGTATTGGTCTAAATAGGGTTTATGTTTAGCCTTTGTTTATGTCAAAAGTTTTATGTCTGGATTAAGTGACAATAACTCTAAGTGTACATTGAAATTCAAATTCCATAAGTATTAGAAATCTATTCAAAATACAACATTTAATCAAAACAAAAAGATTTTTATTGCATCGAACAATTGAGTCTACTAATTTTTCATTTTCAAAATAAGTTTTTTAAATAGTTGAAATTAGAGAAAGAAAACATATTTAAGAAAAATATTATTATAAAATTGATTTAAAAAACTATTTATATTGATTGATTCTTGAAAATAATTAACTTATTACAAAAGTTTAAGCTTTGAATTAATATCCATTTCATGATTTTATTTTTTTAATGTAAATAAACGAGCCTAGATCCATCTAAACCCCGGATCTATCGAGCGTCAAGAGGGATAAAATCTCTCGAGGTGCAAACCTCTTTTTTGAGTGCAAAACTTGAAGAAAGGTTTTCACCTCAATAGATTTGATCCCTCTTGGTGCTTGATTAATCTGGGGTTAAGATGGATCTAGGTTGATTTGAGTCATGTGTGGTCATAGAAAATTTGTTGAACATTTAATTATTTTGATCCTTTTAAATACGCTAAATATGTCTAATATTAATTTGGTCAATTTAATTTTAAATTTTCTTAGCTACCTCATTTTCTTGAGATGAGAGAAAATGTTAGTAACTTGAATGATGAAAAATGATGAAATAAATTTTTTAAGTTCAAAGTGGCAATCTAACAATGTTGAATGATAGAAAATGTGAATAATAATAGTATAGTCAATTCCAAACGATCTTCATTATGATCAATCTGAAACTATTTTCTTATATTATTCTTATTGTCACACCTATTAGTTTTTCCATTTTCTCATATCGACCATATGGAAAGGGCAGTTCAAATTATAGACCATTCAAATATTTAACTCGAGCTACTATAGTAAATGTCATATATTGTCTCTGTTTCTCTCCAAAATTAATAATAGTTTTCTCCAAAGTCAATCATTGTGACATATGAAGTGGTAATCCCCAAATAAAAGAGGGCTATAATAAGAATGTAGCCAATTACAAATAGTTTACAGTTTCAGGAAGAAAATATTTTGGGTAAGTGAACATTTTATTTAGGATGAAAATTCAATTATTGTATTTATGGTTGAATTATTGTAACACAAAAGTCAATGCACGTTATGAATAATTTTTATATTCTTACACTGAGAGAGAGTGTGTGTATGTTTTGGTGGTTAGAAGGAGAGACAAGCGGAGATAAAGATATAGATGGAGGATGGGGAGCGAGGGAAGAAGAGAGAGGAAAAGACAGGGAGGGAGGAAGAGATGTAGATATGGAGAGAGATGTGTTAGAGAGAGAGAGAGAGAGAAGGGGAAGAGAGAGAGACAAAGGGGAAAAGGAAGGGAGAAATAGAGGGCTAGATAGATATGGATATAGAGTGTGTATGTTTGGGGGGTGAGGTGGAGAGATTAAGAAGGAGAGAAAATGGGAGATAGAGATATAGATGGAGGGGCAAAGATGTGCTTACACTGAAATCAATGCACACAATTAATCTAATTACTTTGAAATTAATGTACATCATACATCTAGTTGCATCAAATAAAAAATAAACATTTACAATGAAATTAATACATCTAGTGCAAATAATTAAATAGGATTAGAAATTAACATCTACACTAAAATCAATGCATCTAGTGCACATAATCAAATAGGATTAGAAAATGACATCTACACTAAATCAATGCATCTAGTGTAATCGATCAAATAGTGATCTAAGTGGCTCTAGACACGTTGAAAATTCAACAGTGTCTATGGAAAAGCTCAAAAATAAAATTTGTCATATTGAAGTGAAACCTGGACTAGATCGTAGTTCTCATCACCCTGATTCCAATGGTATGAACTACACTCAAATCCGAGTCCGTATGCCCAAGATATTCTTTGTCAAAGTTTGTGTCAAACTAAGCCAAGTGGTAGTCTTAACGAGGCAACAAATTGGAGAAATACAGAGCACGAAATCCGACCACTAGAAAGGGAGAAATTGTTGAATCGTTAATTTTCTCAGTGACCCTTATTTTCCAGTGGCCTAAAAATGGCTTATTGTTTGATCAAAAACAAAAAATATAATTAGTGTAGTGGGCCGCAACCCTCGCCACATCCCATGGTCAATAACACACATATATATAAATGGTTAAAATGCCGGTGGAACCATATCACATACTATATATATATGTGTGTGTGTGTTCTAGCGGGTGTCAAACCTGGCCGGCTATCGCCAGTGCATCGACGGAACAAAATCCAACCACAACCATTCAAATATAACATGGATCTAATGAATATTCAAATAGCGTCATGTTTAATAACTTCGCCAACAATCAAAGACCACCAGCGGAGCACTAACCACCAACCAAACAGCTGGTTAAAAATATAGAATGTGCATACCATTTTAGGGGTCAGTGGGTTTGGAATACCTAACCACCCCGCACCCAACATAACGCCTTTACCAACGAGCCAAACGACCAACATTGAATTTTTTTCCCACCTCAATTTATATAAACCCATTTCAATCTCTCAATGGGGGACTGATGAAGGGTGGACCCATGGAACCACGAGCGAACCAGATGTCGCGGAACCATGAGCAAGGGAATATGCCATGATGCTAAAAAGATTCCTTTAGAGGTCCAGAGGTGCTTGTGTCAGAAATTAACAAGTTCATAGTCATTTTTGCATGTTTTCTCTCTAGGATTCCAATCATGTAGTCTATTTACCCATCTGAGCAATAGAAATCCAGGTGT
This sequence comes from Pinus tabuliformis, assembly GCA_031772625.1. Taxonomy (NCBI): domain Eukaryota; kingdom Viridiplantae; phylum Streptophyta; class Pinopsida; order Pinales; family Pinaceae; genus Pinus; species Pinus tabuliformis. Next base: position 172,307,337 of record CM062816.1, read on the forward strand.
CCAACAACAAGGAATCTTGGTAGAATCTTAAGGAATCTAAAATATTCCCTTAGAGGTTGATTTTTGACTGAGACATAATGATGCTGACTTTATAACCATTTTCACAGAATTTCACAGAGAGTGCAATGGGTGCTGAGAATATTCATCCGAGCAACAGTTTTTTCATCCATCTTCAAGAAGGAATCTTTAGGGGAATCTTCAAGATTCCCAAGGGTCCGACATTTGACAGAGTCAAAAAGGGGAAAAGTTTATAGTCATTTGACACAATTTCACACCATGAATTCAACAGTGGTGTCCGCTTCAATAGTTGAGCTTTTTATTTTTTGACCATCCCTGAAAGTGGAGGTATATGATGCAATTATGCCATGTTTTTATTTTATTTTGCTGAGATGATGTCTTTGTTGTTGAGATCCCTGATTATCATTACCTTGAGGGATACTTGTATACCACATCATGTGAGATTTGAATAGCTTTTCGTGCTGAAGGAATGCCCATTTGAGTGAGATTTCCTATAGGAGGATGTCTCGTGGAGAGACATGCCACTCTTGGTGAGGGAATTGCCCATATGAGTGAGAGTTCCTAAGAACATCTCGTGGAGAGACATGCCACTCTAGCTGAGGGTATTCATCCTGTAACGACAAAGAAGATACCATGTACATCATCATCATTTGTAGCATTCAATGAAGTAGCATCCCCACTATTAACACCAGGGCTTGGAGACGAAACCCACGCTGGGTGAAATTTGTTATCAATATGTTTGTGTACTTTGATTCGATGATCATCATTATGTTTTCATCTTATTTACAATATGCACATGTGGATTTTCATACTCTTCCATATGAAATTCTATTAGCAACACAGATGTAAAATATCTTGGTTAATTATGGTCCCTGAAGAGATCCAGATCAAGTTGGGTATAAGAGTGGTCTTCTCACTTATGTGAATTGCAAGTGTGAATGATTGAATATGAAACAAGAAGGGAAATGGAGAACAATAGAGATATCTATGAGGACCTCCTCAATATGGAACACACGGTGGACTTAATGTATGCAGATTATGAGGAGAATATGGAGAGGGAGGAACAGGAGAAAGAAATAGTAAAGGACGATGCTCCATCTACTCCATCAAGTGCACATTCATCTTCATCATCGTCTTCTCATCATTCAGATGAGGAGATCAAAAAAAGCCTTCAAGTAGAAAATATTGAATTGAGGATACTTCTACGAGAAGTGAAAGTGGAGAAGTAGAGATTGCAGCTTCAACTACAAGCCACGGAAGAGGCCTTGGAAAAATTGAAGTGCGACGATGGCTTAGAAAATCCATCACCGCTGGTTTCTGAATTGACAATTGAGGTAAACAATGTTGATCATTATTTAGTTTCTTTTTCACATGAAACTATTTTTTTTGGAAACATGGAGGTACCCATTTCAAAACCTGGCATGAGACTCCTTACCAAGATGGGTTGTATAGGAGGACTTGGTGTTAATGGCCAAGGAATGACTCATCCATTGGAAGTTGTATAAAGACCTTGTTTTGCAGGTTTGGGATACACTGAAGCAGAAATCTCAAAGGTGTTATAAGCTTCCAAGAAATTGTTGAAATTGTCGAAGAAAGAGAATGATGAGAACACATCACCATCCTCCCATGAAAGTTCACATCAGAAAGGGAGAGTTAAGACAAGCTCCCATCACCAGAATCACACATTACAAGCATGTTAATGATGAACATAAATCATGTCATAGAAAATCATGTAATTTTCTTGGTTTACATAACCATGTGGTTGTTGAGTGATGGAAGAGAATGGAAGTAAGAAAAAGGACGAGACATGAAAGGCCTTCTCCAGATCAGGGAATGAAGCAGGTTAAGCAGGTCTGGAGGAAGAATACTTTTTGTAGTCATTGCAATAGAAGTGGTCATCAAAGAGCCACATGTTGGAGGCTCTAGAGCAACATCTCAACGACAAACAATCTATGCAGGAACCAGTTGGAAGAGTTGTTCGACAAGCAAATCTGCCACAAGTAGATGTTGACTCATTCACTTTCATGAGTGAGAGATGGTTTTTCTAGATATGGTAGCTTGTCATGGACCCATTTTGTAAATCATTTGCTACAATTTAAATTACAAAAGTTATGATGTGTTTTTCATTGCTTATTAAAGCAACAATGATGTTTTGGCCTTGTATTGATAGCTGGGGTATTGGTTTCTATTCTGATGTAAACTTGACCAAAGAGTGTGTGTTATAAACTCTTAGTAAGTATCGGGATGCTTGGGTCATGTTTGGTCATGTAATTGAGCATGTAATTTGCAAATATTGTAATACAAGATTGCATAGGATGCAAGTGTTGGTTCATCACTTATAGTGATTAATGATGAACACAAATATTAGTAATTTATAGTGATTAATGATGAACACAAATAAAATAAATATACGACTAAATTAGTTGTTTACAATGATTATTAATGAAAGTAAATGAAATGAATATAAACTACTAAATTAGTTGTTTATATAATGAACATGAAACTATAAAAAAAAAGATTATTGCAAATGATTAATTTGTTATTACAAATGACAACTAAATTTTGCATATATTCGACTATTAGTAGTTAATTTACAATATCTTATAACACAACCAAAATTTAGCCATATTTCTTTGGTCATTAATTGGTTTTCTCGGGGGACCATATAGTGATATATCTTGTTATATATTTGGTCATTAATTTCGGCAATTAATGACTAAATCAATGACCAAAAATATGGCCAAATATATGACTAAACATACTACAAAGCGATGAAATTGAGACAACCAATTAATGACTAAGCTAAAAATGATTCAAATTTTGGCGTGTTATAAGATACTGTAAATTAGCTACTACTCGCCACCGACTGAAAAATGGTTGTTTGTATGCAAATTTTAGTCATTTTTTATTAACTAATTAGCCATTTTGTACTAGTGAAATGACAATTCGCCTATTCAATTGGATATGGATTAGTAGGGACAGGTGCCACTATGTGAGGGCCTAGAGGGTACCCAGAGAACCCTAAGGGTGGTAGGAACTCTTGGAAGCCATGGGGTTTGGTACATCCATGGCCGACCAATTTGGTTATCTTGGAGGTAGTGGTGCCACCCAATGGACTGTGAGTGAAAAGAAGGTGGTGCATTAATTGAGTGTGGGGCTAGTGGGGGATGTGAGCCTATTGGTTTAGGGTTGCAAGGGTTTGGTACCTTGGCCCTATTTATATCTGGTTGTGGATATGTACCTGGATAGAGAAGGTGTTTCCATCATGGAGTAACATCCCTAACTTGAGGGTGATTGAAAGCTAAGAGAGTTGGAGCAACATGGTTTATGGCTAGATGGTATGTCTGAGTCTTGTAGACAGCCAACTGAGTTCATATACAAGTGCTTCAAACTTTATATACATACATGTTTTATGGATTATCCAACGTGTTATTTTACTATTTTGTCATTCTATATGTTTTATATTACGATTATGATATCAGAGTCAGAAGCGGTGGCATCCCCCTAATTGGGCTACTACGGAGTATTACACAAGGCATTATTCTTATTATATCTCAATGATAAATCAATATAGATATATCTATTTTCTTCCTCCCGCTTCCACCACCATGCCCCGTAGCTCCCAAAACCACTCCACACCCTTGCCCCCTAACCCTCCTACACCAACATGAAAAGGAAAAAACACTCATTGATTTAGTAATCTTTTAACATCTATTAAATAATTAAATTGTATAAATAAAAAATAATATAGTTATACATGAAAATTTTGAAATTGTATTATACCCAAAAGTAATGTATTTTTTTCCATTTTTAAGTAATAATGTGAAAAGTATTACATAGAAGTAAATTTTTTCTATCTTAAAGAATGATATCAAACATGTTATCAAATCAAAATAATTGAATAATATATATGAACACCATTACCAACTAATTAATTTTCAGATTTTATGATACTTTAAATCATTATATATTCTTTTATTTAAAAAAACCATGTAGAATATGTATGTCTGGTGGCCTTTTGTGTGTTCAAAAATATATTTTAAGCAACATAAAAACATAATTTGATTAAAAAATATTTGGCTAGATTAAGAGAACTTCAAAAATAGTTAGAAAATGCCTAAACAATAATATGAAATTATAATTGAAAATTTCATATAAATACACACACTTACAAACAAATAATTTGAAATAATTAAATTTTATAAATAAATAATAATGTAATTGCGCATAAATTGAAATGGTATCATACCCCAAAAAAACTAGTATATAGTTTTTCTATTTTTAAATAGCAATGTGAAACATGTTACCTATTCAAAATATTTTAATAATATATATGATAAGCATGGTTACCAACTAATTCTTTTAAGTGATTTATTTACAAATTGTATGATATTCTAAATCATTATACATTTTTTATTAAAAAAATAAAAATGTAAAATATGTTATATGATATATATATATATATATATATATATATATATATATATATATATATATATTAAGGGTTGAATGCATTTATGCATTCAAAAATATATTTTTAACATAACAAAAATATAAATTGATTAAAAATTATTTGGTTGAATTCCTATAGAAAAGATTGAAACAAACTCATAAATAATAATGTAAATAATATAAAATTTCACACATCTATGTGAATATATGTGTGTGTGTGTGTTATTTTTAAATAACAATGTGAAACATACTATATAGGAGTGGTTTTTTTCTATCTTAAAAAAATTAGCAGCATGGGTAGTTGAGCCTGCCACCTTGAAGAATGAGAAAGATTAAAGGTTGGTGGTGGCAACGCCACCCCTGTGCATGCAGACACATGAAATTACTTCAATCTATGATATCAGATGCATGTCATTTTGTAAGGAACAAAGGGACCGAAAACACTGGTTGTATTTGCCTTAGTTTAAATTTGGTATGCTTCCATTGTTAGAAGGTCTTGAAATATGCTCTGGGAGGGTATCGGGCTAGAACGAGGCGCATGTTTCAATTGGTATAGTCACTCTGGTGGCCCGCAAGGCCTCAGTGAGAGCTTGACAAACCAAAGTTACGAAATGAAACTCTTTACCAATGGAAATACAACTATTTTTGTTTTGAAGACCAGGGGCTCTATAACCAAGGTGAGGGATGGGAGTTTAGAACGTGGGTTGAAGTTGATTTTGGGGGCTAGGTTGTTATCAACATTTTCAATCTTCTGAAAGCATATATACTCTATTGCATGTAGCATTTGGAGCTTGGCTCATTTCCATAAATTATGAAACCCTTATGTTACCTTAATTTTTATTGTTGCTCCATCTCAAAATCTTCAATTTGTTAGCTTGATTTTATCCGCTATTTATGACACTCTTGAGTCGGCTTGTTGTTTGGTTGGATTTGTGTACTTGGGATGATTGTGCTTGTTATGGGGTTAGTTATTGGTGGGGGGACAGTATATTGGTTGCTATTATATGGACATATTTTAAATCTTGTTTAGTTGTCCTTGAATGTTGACTTATTCATGATAAGGGTTGTGTTGGACCTCTTTGGTGCTCTATTTTTCATTCCTAGCTAGTGCTTGAGCACCATTTCTTCGTTAGTGGTATTATGTGTGCTGGAATAATGTAGAAATGATATTTCTAGATAGAGTTTATGAGTTGCATTCTCGTAATTATTGTTTGAGTCTATCTCTCATGAGTTGTGTATTCGTAGTTTGTGTTGTGAATTGGTGATCTGAATTATTTAGATCTAGGTTGTCCCAGAAGCTGCCTATGTGTGCCTATATAATGTACTAGTTGTCCAAGCAGTTTGATTAATGAGATTTGATTTCATTCTTGTGCATCTCTCTGTTTTTCCAATATGGTATCAGAGCCAGAGAATGTGATCTAGTGAGGCTTTAGATATGAGAGTAAAAGAACCTAGATCTGTGAGGGTTGTGAAATAGAGGGTTGTGAGATCCTGTTGTGAGGGTTGTGAAATAGAGGGCTGTGAGATCCTGTTGTTATGGTGCTGCTACCAAATTTTTTATGTTATTTGGTTGAGGAATATTGTTGAACGATGTTGTCTGCATTCGTTGTGTCTGTATATAACTACAGTCTTCGCATGTGAGAAGCCTGTGGAAGTACATAACCACCGCAACCATCATAATTTGAAAGGTATGATTTGATTTTTAAATCAAGCCAAGCCATAAGTTTGAGGTTAATTTCTCATGGAGGAGTAAATTGGCGCACTAAGGAGCCCTGTCAAAGATGTAAAATCTTATCACGTATTTACTTATTTAAATTTTCTTTATTTTTTTTTTGAGAGAAAATTGTGGATGAGGTATGGAGGCATAAGGAGTTAAAAATTTGGTGAAAAAAATTTATGGTGAAAGTTTTGTTTTTATTTATTGGTGAAAATTATTTTATAGTTATTTTTGGTGAAGAGAGTTAAAAAGGTGTTGGGTGTTTTTTTATGTTTGGGTGGAAGAATAATTTGAAATATTTTTTGGGAGTGCAAATTACGTTGTGTGAAAAGGAGAAATAAGGAGTATTTTTTGGCTTTGTTTTTTTATTCGAAGCAAGATTAACTCTTGCTTTTGTTTATATCATGCACATTTGGTTTTGGATCTGGTGAATTTGGATGTAGATCTGGTGAATTTGGGTGTAGATCTGGTGGATTTGGGTGCATTTTGTTGATTGGTGACAATTCTTTTGTCATTATGTCAAAATGTTTGGCTGAAACGTATTTGAATGAGTGCACAAGGCTTGATTGATGAAATTATGCAACTTGGAAATTCAAGGTATCAACAGTTTTAAAGGGAAATAATTTGTGGCCCATAGTGAGTGGGGCGGAGCCCAAACCCACAACTATTGCAGCTATTCCAAATTGGAAAAAAAGGGAAACAAAAGCAAAGGTGTTGCTACGAATGTTAGTTAAGGACAACATCATACATCATATTAGGGATTGTGAAACATCCAAAGAAACATGGGATGTTCTCAAAAGCTTATATGAAACAACTAATACTAACTGGATTTTATTCTTGAAGACCAAGCTTTTGTCAATTAAAATGGAGGCCAATGAAAGTATAAGCAATTTCATTTCTCATGTCAAAGAGCTAAGTGATAAGTTAGGAGATATTGGTGAAAAGGTGTCCAATACTGACTTGGTCACTATCACATTAAATGGCTTAGTGAAAGATTATCAAATTTTTGTTTCAAGTCTTTCAGCTAGAGAGAAGCCTCCTACTTTTGATGAATTGACAGGTATTCTTCTACAAGAGGAAGAGAAGATGAAGAACTTCAGTTTGGGCTCAAACAATTCAGATTTGGCATTGGTATCCAAGGGTAAGAAGCCATACAAAGGCAAGCCATGGGACAAAAGCAAAGGAGGAAATTTTCAAGCAAAGCAAAAAGGTATGGCACAACCTAAATTTCTAGTTCATGATAAAAGAAATGATGATTGTTATTATTGTGGAAAACCTGGACATCATTCTAAAGATTTCTATAAAAGAAAATATAATGAGTCTAAACAGAGAAACATAAGGCATAATGGGAATTTTGTGGACAAAGACACCTCAATCAATGATGGATTTAAAAATCTCAAATTGTTTGTTTCTAATGTTGCATTGTCTGTTGAGACTGATGATGTGAATGCTTGGTTCATTGATTTTGGTGCATCACTCCATATGTCTTGTAATAAGGATTGGTTTGATGAATATCATGAGAACATTGATGGAACATGTGTTTATCTAGGAGATAACAGATCCCTTAAAGTTCAAGGATATGGAATAATAGGTGTGATGTTACCTAATGGAAAAGAGAGACAAATCCATGATGTGATGTATGTTCTTGGTGTAAAAAAGAACTTAATTTAGGTTTCTACTATTGTTGATCAAGATCTAAAGGTGGATTTTGTTGAATCACATTGTGTTGTTAAAGATAACCAGGATCGCTACAAGGTTATTGCCACAGGCATCAGAGTTGGAGACTTGTATATGTTCAATGTGACCAGGATAGGGCATCAAGCATTGGCATCTATAACAATGTCAATAGAAAATTTATGGCATCAAAGGTATGGGCATTTAAATCACAATGATTTAATGTTACTTCAAAGAAAAACAATGGTTGAAGGTCTTCCTGTAATCAAGAATAATCATGTTGAATGTGAATCATGTGCACTTGGAAAGCAACATAGAGAGGAATTTCCTATACATGAAGAAAAAGGGCAAAGAGAAATACTTGAATTAATTCATACTGATGTATGTGGACCTATGAAAACTAGATCTCTTGGAGGAGCATTGTGCTTTCTTATTTTTGTTGATGATAGATCTAGATACACTTGGGTCTATTTCATAAGAAATAAAAGCGATGTTTTTGAGTACTTTGAGGAATTAAAAAACATGGTGGAAAAACAAACTTCGAAATACGTCAAAATTCTCAGATCTGATCAAGGGGGAGAATACAAATCAAGAGTTTTTAATCAATATTGATAAATTCATGGGGTTCTACAACAATTTACAGTGCCTCATACACCTCATCAAAATGGAGTTGCTCAGAGGAAAAATAGAACACTAGTGGAATGTGCACAGAGCATGCTTCAAGGTAACAATATCTCTAATGTTTTTTGGGTTGAAGCCATTAATACTATTGTTTACTTGAAAAATAGGAGTCCAACCAAAAGTTTAAATCTGAAAACACATTTTGAACCATTTTATGGATATAAACCAAAAGTGAATCATTTAAAAGTTTTTGGATGTAAGGCATTTGCACATATTCCAAAATATGAAAGAAGAAAACTTGATGCAAAATCAATTAAGTGCACATTCATTGGTTATTGTGATGATCAAAAGGCATACAAGTTGTTTGATCCTAGTTCACATAGATTTCTTGCAAGTAGGGATGTGGTGTTTCATGAAAATGAAGATGAAGGTGATAAAATGAATAACACAGGTGTATGGCATGATATTGATGATTATGTAAAAATAGAAGCAAGTTTTGAACAGGAACATGAACAGGTACAACAATAGGTACAGGTTCAAGAGCAGGAAGCATCCAACAGTCATGACACTCCAAGAAGAGAACAAGAGACTCCACAAAGCAGAAAGAAGGATGAAAGCAATAAAACTCTAAGGAGGTCATCACGTCAAATTCAGCCACCTATAAGGTATAAAGATTATGCATTGATGTATCATGTAATGAATGTTGTAGAACCTTCAAGTTATGAAGAAGCTAAAGAATATAAAGAATGGAGAGATGCAATGAATGAGGAATATAACTCCATAATGAAGAATGACACATGGGAATTAATATAATTGCCTAAAGATAAAGTTCCCATAGGATGCAAATGGTTGTTCAAATGAAAGTTTAATGTTGATGGTAGTATTGATAAGTATAAAGCTAGATTGGTTGAAAAAAGCTATTCACAAAAAGAAGGCATTGATTATGAAGATAATTTTGCACCTATAGCTAAACTGAATACAATTAGAATCATGATTGCATTAGCAACAAAACAAAATTGAAAAATGCATCAGTTAGATGTCAAATTAGCTTTCTTGAATGGTGAATTAAAAGAAGAAGTTTATTTGGTTATGCCCGGAGGGTTTGTAAATCAGGGACAAGAACATCTTGTTTGCAAGTTAAAGAAAGATTTGTATGGTTTGAAACAAGCACCAAGATCTTGGTATGTGAAAATTGATTTATTCTTTTACGAAAAAAGTTTTGTGAGAAGCAAAAGTGATCCTAACTTGTACATTAAGAGAGATGAAAATGGGAACATTGCCTTGATAGATTTGTTTGTTTATGATCTTATCATAATAGGGAGTGCACTCAGGTTGATTGAAGAAATTAAAATTCAGTTGTCACGGATATTTGAAGTGAAGGACCTTGGTGAATTGTATTATTGTTTGGGTCTTGAAATTTGGAGGGAATCTGGTAAGACACTCATCACACAAAGAAAATATGAAAAGACAATCCTTGACAGATTTCATATGTTTGAATGCAAACCAATGTCTATTCCTTTGGAACAAAATGCCAATTTGTACAATTATGATGGATTTAAAGAAGTGAATGGAAGTTTGTATCGTCAATTGGTGGGAAGTTTGAACTACCTCACCACTACCAGGCCAGATATAACGTATTTTGTCAGCACCCTTAGTCAATTTATGGCTAAACCTTGTGAAAGCCATTGGAAAACAACAAAGAAAGTCCTTTGATATATGAAGGGAACACTAAATTTTGGTATTTTGTATAGTGGTGAATCTGATGTTGAGTTGGCATGTTTTTCTAATTTAGACTGGGCTAGAAATCCTGATGATATGAGATCAACCTCTGGATATGAATTCAATTTAGGATCGGGGGTCATATCATGGAGCATCAAGAAACAACCAACTGTTTCTTTGTCATCCACATAAGATGAACACAAAGCCTTGACCAATGCAACTTGTGAAGCTATTCAGTTAAGGAGGATTCTTAAAGATGATGGAGAAAAACAAAAAGGACTAACAAGCATCAAATGTGACAATCAAAGTTCCATGAAGCTCGCAAATAATCCAATTTATCATGCCAAAAAAAACATATTGAAGTTGAGCATCATTTTGTAAGAGAAAAGATACAATCAAATGAGACTCATTTAGTCTATTGTAATACAAGTGAGAATGTAGCTGACATCTTTACCAAGCCTCTTGGAAAGATGAACTTTGAAATATGTAGACAACAACTAGGCATTGTTGAAAATCCATTTCTCCGTTAAGGGTGGATGTTGGAATAATGTAGAAATGATATGTCTAGATAGAGTTGATGAGTTGTGTTCTCATAGTTAGTGTTTGAGTCTATCTGTCATGAGTTGTGTCTTCGTAGTTTGTGTTGTGAGTTGGTGATCTGAATTATTTGGATCTAGATTGTCCTAGAAGCTCTCTATGTGTGCCTATATAATGTATTGGTTGTCCAAGCAGTTTGATTAATGAGATTTGATTTCATTCTTTTGCATCTCTTTGTTTTGTCTAATAATGTATCTTGGTCAAACCTAGTTTGATTTTCATTTGCATTATGAGCCAACCCCCATGCGATGTTAGTGCATGAGGAGCAGAAGGGGAGGATGGGGAGAATGAGGCCCCCAGGGCCATAATCAAGCCCATCAGTAAGCCCAGGAGGTTGATGAGTCATTTCACTCGTATGTTCCTCTTGATATTCGAAGTGAATTTCAGAACCTTGAGACCATGGCAGCTAGAGAAAGACATTTCTTCTCAGATTCAGAGCTAGTGGAGGAATGTGGGCAGTGGATTTCGGACACTAGCCACACTTAAAAGAGTAGTATTTTTTCATTATTTATTTATTGGAAAATGAAAACCTTGATAGGAAGTATTCTTATGGAAAAACAAGATGATAGGTATAATGTTTTTGCTAGCCTTGATGATGTGAAAAGAGAATAGTGGAACTTGTGGTTCTATGTGGAGAGGATGGACACTTTCCTTGCTCAAATTGAGTGTCATATTCCATGCACTAGCACCTCTAGGATCTAGTGTGAGAGATTAAACACGTGTCACTTCTTCTGATTCATAATTGTTAAATGTTGGTTGATATCACTTCTTATGATTCATAATTGTTAAATGTTGGTTGATATAACTTCTTTTGATTCATAATTGTTAAATGTTGGTTGATAGTTTTTTGTGGTATGATGACTCCATAGACACTCTAGTGCAGATTTTACAATTTTTGCAGTTTTAGAGTAATAACTCTATTGGCAGATGGTCAAAATTATATAATTTCCCAATAGGTAGGTTGCTCTATAACTCTATTGGCAGATAGGCAAAATTATATAATTTCCAATTCGGCAGATTGCTCTATAACTCTATTAGCAGATGAGCAAAACTATATAGTTTCCCATTCAACAAATTGCTCTAAAGAATACTAGTAGTGGTAGTAGATAGTAGAACTATGTACTGAAACTTTGATTTTGTTAAGCGATACAATCTTACTTTAAATAAATAAATAAATATATCTATATACTTTAAACAAATAAATAAATATATAGAATATATCTATCTATATAGATATATATATAACACCATTATCAATTAATTATTTTTTGTGATTAAATATTAACTTCCAAACTGTATCAAACTCCCGATCATTGTACATTTTTTTTAGTTTGAAAAAGTAAAACACGTTATATGAAACCAAACTTTTTCATTCTTAAAAGACAATCTAAAACAAATTAGATAAAGGTAGACATTTTCTATTTTTGAATGTCGAAAGAAAATACGCAACTGACCATATCCTCCCGACAGACAGACAGACATATATATTGATTACTTCGCTGATTGAGACAATTGTACATGAGCTTTTTGTATTCTTTAGACTCTAACCATTACTTAAGTTTTTTTTATTCTTTAGACTCTAACTAACCAGAACTCTGACACAGTCGTATGCGGCAGAGGGGATTCGGTGGGTGGACCTGCAACACCGGGTCATTTACCATAGTTATAAAAGGGAGCAACGCTCTCCATTCATAATCAAATTCAGTCCATCTCTATTTATTTTCGAATAGAAGAAAAGAAAAATAGTGAGTTGCAGCCATGGAATCCTTTCCGGCGTTAGCAGTTGTGCGTGCAAGCGATCCAGATCCTTTACAAGACATTTGCGTTGCTGATATGCAAAGCAATGGTAATGTTTCCATGTTGTAATTACATGTAATATAATATGTATGTCTGGTGCGTTTGCGAATGTCTGCTAGCTGATCATGGGTGAATAACATTTTATATATATATTTTGCTTGATTTGAATTGTGCAGTTATTGTGAACGGGTTTCCATGTAAGAATGCGATGATGGTCACAGCAGACGACTTCCGGTTGAGGGGCCTAGATAAACCAGGAGATACCAGTAACCAGTTGGGATTCGTTGTAACGCCAGCTTTTGTAACGCAGCTACCAGGCTTAAACACCTTGGGAATTTCCTTGGTCCGCCTTGATTTTGCTGCTCCTCTCGGCCTCAACCCTCCTCACACACATCCGCGGGCCACCGAAATCTTGGTGGTGATCGAGGGTACTCTCTTGGTTGGCTTTATCACCACTAACAACACTCTGTTCTCCACAACGCTGGAGAAGGGAGACGTGTTTGTGTTCCCTCGAGGTCTTGTGCATTTCCAACAGAACATTGGCCCTGTCAACGCAGTGGCCTTCTCTGGACTGAACAGCCAGAATCCAGGAACTCAGCAGGTTGCGCCGGCCTTGTTCGGAGCCTCTCCTCCTGTTTCTGCCTCTGTGCTCGCCAGAGCTTTCCAGATCGATGACAAGCTCGTCCAAATTATCCAAAGCAGGTTCACATCCTCATGATCTTGATCCGATGCTGTCATCGCTCTTTCCTTCCTTCAATTGAGGTGGTATTTATATAGTTAAATAAAACCAACCTCCCGATGTTGTTATCTGAGAGAGGTAATTATAATAGCAGACTCTGCGTATATCTATAATAGAAATAAAAGTTCAATATTTCAAATCTTACGCTGCGTTTGATACACGATTGACAAAGACTTGGAAATACATATCTTTTAAAAATGTAGTGTACTCAAAACTGCAGGAATGGCTTTCATACACCGCCTAAATTACCAAGAACTACATAGATTATAGAAAAATTGAACAAAAGAAACATCGCTGACACAGGATTTTTCCACAATACTAAAGATAGGCCATGATATATTTGAAAATGAATGTTATGTGATGTAACAATGTCTTAAGAAAGGGCAAAAAAACTGCATCAAATCGAGCACATTAAAAGGGGACATAGGAAATGCAATGAACTAAATGGATGTAATCTTCTATAGTTTCCTCTTCATCATCAATCTTTGATTATCAATTTGCTGCAATATAAGTCTATAATAGAATTTGATCCTTTGGGCTCCAATACATGAAAATTTCATTACTTTTTCATTATCTACATCATTCATGTTGCCTTCAACACTCATTGTTTCAACTTCTATGTAGACTTCATCAAAACCTGGTGTTTCAAACCTTGCTTCAAGGAACTTTAATTTTTCTTCAAATTTTGTTTCTTGTTCTATGTCATTTTCTTCATGATCTCATTTTACTAGAGTTGGAAGATGATTTTCCTATTTACTTGCACACTCAAAATAAATGTTAATTTTATATGAGAAACATTTGTAGAACCATATTTATTTTGTTCTTTCTACTCTACAATGAGAGATTTCTCCTCTTCCTCTTCCTTCTCTACCTCTGGCATTACATCATAATATTTATTTTCCACTTCTTTACCAACCTCTGTTGCTGCAAATAGGTTGTCTTCCACTTGTCTTCCATACGAAAGTGGTCTTCTCTCACCAAATAACAACATATCAATGATATATTTATGTTGCATCATGTGCAACCACTCGTCACTAGTTAATTTTTCTTCATCAAAGTTAACATCAAAAATTTTGATTGTTGGATCCACCAAACCTCTTGTTGCTCCATTGGTAGCTTTAACTATGCCAAACTTAGGTGTTGGTGGTAACACTCCATTACCATCCACTTTCAAGTGGGATTCACTAAACTCTTCATCTTTCTATAGATCTATTGTTATATATCCAACTTCCTTTTCATTTTGAAGCACTGTTGCAGTAGTTTGTACGACACTACTATCTTCAACTTGATTACTCCTCCTTACACAAAAGATCCTCTCAAGGATATCCCAAGCCTACTTTATTGTCTTTGCATCTACAAGGAGGGGAAGAATGTTGCCATCAATGGATTAGTTTATGCATTTTATTGCCAAAACATTATTTTTCTTTTTGGTTTCCAACTCTTTCAACTAGATTTCAAACAACTCTTGTTGTTGCTTTAACTTTCTCAACGTCTTGGCTTCCTATTTCTACCCAATCTTTGCTTCACATACGGGTTGAACACTACAAGTGAAACGCTCTTTATCTTTCCATGGTTCAACTTAAAATAAAATGTTACACTTAAAAAAAACCTTTGTTAAGAAATGAATTTTCAATTTCCCTTAAATAAAGAACAAGCTCATGGATATGATGAACATAATGGATTTACTAAAATATAACACTAAAATATATTTTTCCTTAAGTGAATTCCATTAAGCAGTGGATGTCGTTATGGCTCACAATGGCAGCTAGCGCAACACATTCTTTTTTCAATATAACGGTGGCACTGCAAGGCAATGAAGACCATTGTTGACTATTTCTAGTGATGGCTCTCCTCTTACAGGTCATTGCACTCCGAACAACATGCCCCTGTAGATTCCAGTCAACATAGCAATTCAGGTTGCAGATACTTCCAAGATGACTAACTTATCCTTGCGTGCAAAAATGGTGACGCACGAATAGTGGTAGCTACACATTTCCCTTTATGCAACAATGGTAGCTGAAGAATCCAAAATGGATTAACCTTATACTTTACAATGCTCACCAAATGCAGATGACATTGTAAAACTAAATATTTTTCTTCTTTTTTGCATGATATGACAACGCATTTTTGTCAAGGACTACACACCATATTTCTACCAATTTTACCATTCCATTTATTTCTTTCAACATAATCTATTACACCACCCAAACAAATTATTTCCTCACAACACTTTTTATTTATCCAAATATTTAATTAAATAACTTTTACTCCATAAAATTAAAACCTTTAAAAACAACATTTCAAACCTTCTCACAATATTGTATTTAAAACCTTGTGCTCTCTTTTGAATTTGAAGCCTTTGGCTTGTGGTTTTTAGGGGTGAGGCCAAGTAATTCAACTCGTTAATATGGTCAACGAATGTGAATCTTCATGGATGGTGGCTACAAGTTTCTTATAGTTCAACAATGGCAACAACTTTGCGCTGTCACGATGAATCTTTTCTTAATACTCTAATGACTCTATAGGATTCTTACCTTAATGGTAACTTGCTATTTTAACTCACACTGGTTAGGGATCTTCAGACGATGGCACACCCACTTCTTCGAGGATCGGGTGATGGCCGATGGTTGTTCTATTGGAATAATTCTTATTATTGATGTCAAAGGGAACACTATCTCAAGAAGAAAATTACATAAGTTTGTAGAGGAATTCAAGCGATTTCTAACACGTATTTATTCTCCCCCTAACTCCCATTAGTTGATGATAATTTGAATTTTGAAGTCAAGAAATCCACGTTTGTATCGAGTAAAAGTTGGCCTCACCCAACATACATGTCGGTTAAATAGAACCAGTATAAATAGAAGTTATTCCTCATCCATTTTAGTTATCCAACTCGACAAGGAAGATGAGAAGGATTTTGAAACTGAGAAAAAAGACAAATTCATAGCTCATGAACCTAATAAAAAGGAACAAGAATCTTTTGTGATTTATATCTATATTTGGTTAAAAATTTCTTAGTGGATCTTTGTTTGTCTTTCGGAACCTTATTGTGTTGGATTCATTGGTTTATTGTGAGGAATATTTCGACCTTCTTGGGAATAGGATCATGTTGGAGTATTATTATATCCCTAAGGAAAGACTACAACTCAACATACCTCTGACCTATGAGAAGGAATTTTTAGCCCTATGCAAGAGCTAAATACATATATGAAGATACATATAATTCGATCATGAAGTAACCTAACTTTAAGCCCTCTCAAAGACTAGACTTCAACCTCAATTGGAGTAAAATATTCAGCCTAATTAAATAGAACTTTCAGTGCTTCAAGAGTATATCTTCAACCCTTTTTGGAGTAGTAGTAGTACCCTCAGCCCTAAGGTAGGAAGTCTGATCTTATGAAAATTCTACAAAAAAATTAGAACTTCGACCTTATGACATAGCTGCAAAAAACTTGAACTTGTGGTGGATTTCGAGCATACTTGAAGCCACTTCTAAAGAAAAGTTTGAAGCATTCTTGAGCAGAGTTTAGAATACCTTTTTAGTAGGATTTTTGAGCAATTTTGTTAACTATTTGATTAAGCTATTTTGAAGGACATTTGGACAGACTAGGAATAGACTATTTGTTGCACCTATGAATAAATTTGAAGCCCCTCCTTTATGGATCTACTTGAGAAGTATTGAAGAATTCTCTTGCAACATATGGAGACATCATTGAAGCATTGTTGAAATCATGTTTAAAGAACTTTTGAACACATTTTTGAATACTTGAGGCCATTGAAGCAACCTTTAGTAGAATTTTTGTAGCAACCATTAGAGGACTTTTTATGCATACCTTGTAAAGCATATTGGAGCGGTTTTTGGAAGGATTATTCTAGTAGGTTTGAAGTATTTTTTATGATGTTTCAAAGTATTCTTTGGCCTTTGAAGTTCTGAAGTAGTGTTCGGTTGGAGCATAATCTCGATTGGAGTCCTTATACAAGGTTGGAGTCTTGTGAGAGACCAAGTTGGAGCCTGGATTTGTTGTGAGGATTGGAGTCCTCATTCAAGGTTGGAGCCTTAAAGAAGTTAAATTTATAGCTATATAGGTTGGAGCCTTAATTTTTTTATAAAAGAGGAATGGAGTCTTCACCATCTTATTAATAAAACTATCCTATGTTATGTCTTTCTATTTCATTTGTTATGGTTTAATTTGTGATAAAAATCTTAACTAGCATAATTTATCATTTGAAAGAAATATTGGTTCATCCCTGATGCAGGAGCATCCAAGCACTCATAATTAAAGGAGGAATCCAAAGCGGAGCAAGGAGAGGACGTGGACAATTGGAGCTAAACAGGGACATTTTTGTTAAAAACAGAGTAAATGATGGAATGGATAAAGTCTCTCGAAGAGTTATTTAATGTAATTTAATCTGCCATATGTGTGCATAACAGGAGATTAGGGATTTGTTGAGTGATTGTGGGAGGAATCGTGCATCGTAAATGATACATGACAGTTGTAATATCTTATATAAAGAGATTCTATGTAAGGAAGTGATAGATAGAGTGATATAGAGTTTTATGAAAACTCGAGTGTTCAAAATGTAGTTGAGAGGGAATTATCTCTAAGGCTGAAATGCCTTAGCCTATATTCAATAGTGTGTCTAGTGAATAGATTGTGTTCTGTGGATTTCCGCGTGACTGTGTATTATTTCCTTTTCAAACATGTTGTGTATATATGCATGATGGCTTGAATCCAGTGTTGGTAGACTGTTGATCGACCATCGATCACTGTATGGATCGATGGCAATCTAAAACTGTTATGTCGTGTGTTTCCAGATTCTGGTAGATCTGTGTTTTAACACAGAAATCCATTAAATATCAGAGGATGAATGATGTAGGTAGAGAGAGACCATAAATGGTATTTCTGGCAGCTTCAAAACCATAAACGGTTTTGAAGGGTGAGCACCTAATTCCACTCATCAAACGACATGTAGCGGCGAGGAGGAGAGAGGAAACCACTTTTTGGGTGGTTAATCCTCATGCTTGTTGTATACCAGAAATCATCGTGGACCATTGAATCTACCAAGTGTAGATGAACGATGAAGAATCATCGTGCAAGTTGTTTGATATGCGATTTAATCGCGACCGTTAGATTGAGTCCAGATCGACGGTCAAGAATTGATCGGAAATCACCTTAGACAGAGGTCAAGGTACGACGGAGATGGATATGCCGATGAGTGATTAGCCGATATGCGACATAGCAATACGCCTATAGCCGTTGGACTAGAGATGTAATGGATGACGAAGATCAGTCAATCGGAGATCGAAAATTTTAGCGGAAAGGATTGGAGAAATTAAAGAGCGGACCTGACAGAGTTATAGTGCCAGGGGTATAATATTTGAGATCCGGCCCAAGGGTTCGTAGTGGGGTTTTTCTTGTGTTTCTGATAAATAATGTGTTCCCGAGTTTTTATAAAAAAATCTGATAAAGTTGTATGGTCCGAGTTAAAGGCTTAAGACCTTATGAAGCGCTTCTGATAAGTAATGGGCTCATAACCCATAGGTCCCAGGATCGAATATTGATATGAAAGGGGTTTTGGCCTTACCCCAATAAATCTCTTTTCATCAAGTGGTATCAGAGCCAAGAAAGGATTTCCTGTGAGAAGGGAGAAGAGTGCAAGCAGAAGGAGAAGGAGGTACAGTTGTGGTGAAGACTAGAGAGTTTATTGTATTACTGTCGTGAAGAGAACGATAGTGGAAGGTGAGAAGACTTGCAGCAACCTAGAGCAAGGAGTGCTCAATTGGTTGCAGAGGAGAGAACCAGAAGGATGCCAAAAGATTGAGTGAGGAAAGCTTGGTGAGGTATCATGTAGCAGAGGAAGACTGTTACTGCAGAGGTTGGTTGCAGCTCACAGAAGATCATGAAGGCAGTTCCACTGAGAGGTGGGTAGAATTGCTAAGGATAAGGAGAAGCATATGACCAGGAGGTCATAAATTTTTGTGCCTCGGGAGTCTGATGCAGGAGCATCCAAGCACTCATAATTAAAGGAGGAATCCAAAGTGAAGCAAGGAGAAGGACGTGGACCATCGGAGCAAAACAGGGACATTTCTGTTAAAAACAGAGTAAATGATGGAGTGGATAAAGTCTCTCGAAGACTTATTTAATGTAATTTAATCTGCCATATGTGTGCATAATGGGAGATTAGGGATTTGTTGAGTGATTGTGGGAGGAATCGTGCATCTTAAATGATCCATGACTGTTGTAATCTCTTATATAAAGAGAGTTTGTGTAAGGAGGTGATAGATAGAGTGATATAGAGTTCTATGAAAACTCGAGTGTTCAAAATGTAGTCGAGAGGGAACTGTCTCTAAGGCTGAAATGCCTTAGCCTGTATTCAATATTGTGTATAGTGAATAGATTGTGTTCTGTGGATTTCCGCGTGACTGTGTATTATTTCCTTTTCAGACATGTTGTGTACATATGCGTGATGGCTTGAATCCAGTGTTGGTAGACTTTTGATTGACCATCAATCACTGTATGGATCGATGGCGATCTAAAACTGTTATGTCATGTGTTTCCAAATTATGGCAAACCCATGTTTTAAAACAGAAATCCATCAAATAGAAGAGGATCAACGGTGTAGGCAGAAAGAGATGAGAGTTGTCAGATCTCATAGATCGACGGACAGTAATGGCGAAAGATAATTGGCGAAGATTGGTTTTAAACATTGTAAGTGGTATTTCAGGTGGTTTCAAAACCATAAGCAGTTTTGAAGGGTGAGCACCCGATTCCACTCATCAAACGACACGGAGCGCCGAGGAGGAGAGAGGAAACTGCTTTTTGGGCGGTTAATCCTCGCGCTTGTTGTCCACCGAAAATCATCATGGACCATTGGATCTACTAATTGTAGATCAACGACGGAGAATCGTCGTGCAAGTTGTTTGATATGCGATTTAACAGTGACCGCCAGATTGAGTCCAGATCAACGGTCAAGAATTGATCGGCAATCACCTTAGACAGAGGTCAAGGGATGGCGCAGATGGATATGTCGATGAGCGATTAGCCAATATGCAACATAGCGATACACCAATAGTCGTTGGATCGGAGACGTAATGGATGGCGGAGATCAGTCGATCGGAGATCGAAAAGGTAGGCAGAAAGGATTGGAGCGATTAAAGAGCAGACGCAACGGAGTTATAGTGCTGGGGGTATAATATTTGAGATCCGGCCCAAGGGTTCGTAGCGGGGTTTTTCCTGTGATTCCCGTGTTTCCAATAAGTAATGTGTTCTTGAGTTTTTATAAAGAAATCTGATAAAGTTGTATGGTTCGAGTTAAAGTCTTAAGACCTTATGAAGCGATTTCGATAAGTAATGGGCTCATAACCCATAGGTCCCAGGATCGAATATTGATATGAAATGGGTTTTGGCCTTACCCCAATAAATCGCTTTTCATCAATCCCCCTCTAAGTATTTCCAACAATTGGTATCAGAGCCAACTTATTCAAGATCATCCTAATAGCTAGGAGAAGGATTTTTGAATCAAAATGGTCAGTAAAGATGGCAAGGTCCCCAAATTTGATGGAACAAATTTTTCCCTCCAGAAGGTTATGATGGAGTACTACTTAGCGTCTCTTGGATTCGAAGTATGGAAATATGTTGTAGATAGATACAAGGTCCCATCTCCTATTCCAACAAATTCAGATGAGAATAAAGCATATGTGGAAAATTCAAAGGCGTTGAAGCCTATAGCAAGTGGTCTATCAAATTATGAATTCACCAAAGTTATGGCCTTTAAAATAGTTAAACAGATGTGGGACAAGTTCATCCATATTTATGAAGGAGATGACAAGGTCAAAAAGGAAAATATTAAAACCTATAGAAGGAAATTTGAAAGCCTCAAGATGAATGATGAAGAACATATTTCTGCTTATTTTCTTTCAGTAGATGAGGTAGTCAACTGTCCCAAAGGTCTAGGTGAATATGTCAAAGAAAATATGATTGTAAAAAAGGTCTTCATATATCTTCTAAATTGTTTTGATGCCAAGGTTTGTGCCATGGAAGAAATAAAAGATTTGGACTCTCTATGAGTGGATGAACTTCATGGAATTCTTGCAACATATGAGACGAGGTGAGAAAATTCAACTGAAAAAAAGTTCCATTCAAGGCATCCAAGATATTTAAAAAGGGGAAGAATTGTGATTGTAGTAGTCATGATTCTGAGACTGAAATGGCACAATTTATCAAGAAGATGAAGAAAGGACATAAACTCAAAGGTAATTTACCTCTCATTTGCTTTAGATGTGGTAGAATAGGATAGTATGTAGAAAATTTCCCTTTTAAAGATGACAGTGATGATGAAGATAATCCTAAGAGAAGAATATTTAAGAAGAAAGGCGCAAACAAAAAGAATTTCTTCTCCAAAGACGACAGTGATGACTTTGTTAAAGAAGAAGAATATGGTGGAAACACTGAAGTATTATTCATGCTCTTCGCAAATTAAACAAATATCCAAAAAGAAGAAGAAATTTGAGAAGAAGTAGAAGGAAATGTAGATGAACAATTGATTAGTGATATAGAATAAAATTAGAGACTTAGAAAGAAGAAATAAAAGTTATCTTAAGAAATCAACTCTCTCGAAACTAAGAAGGAAGAAGCTAATATAATAGAAGAAGTTTTGAGCAACAAGCTGAAGGAAAAGGAAGAAATTTGTGATATTTGGAAGCTGAAGTTGTATCACTAAAATGAGAGTTGGAAAAAGCTAACAAGAATTTGAAGAGTTCTGAGACATTGGATGTCATTCTCAGCTTTAAAAGGCCACTACATGAAAAATATGGACTTGGTTATACATGTGAATCTTCTAATTGAAAGGAAGAAACTAATGTTCATCATGAAGAAAATCCTAGAAGTTGTGTTGATGTCCTTAAAGGATATCATCATTCTAACCCTGTAGGAACCAAATTTCATCCAAGGAATGAGAAGAATCCTCTTCCTAAAAGGAATATCTCATCAAGGAAAGATTATCCTAATAAATATGAAACTATTTTTCCTTATATCATATTCCTTTTTAACTTTTCAAAATAATGTTAAATAAATTAACAATTCAAGATTTGATAATATATATGGTAATCACCATTACTGACTATTTATTTTGAATGATTAAGTATTGAATTGCGAATTGTATTATACTTGAAACGTTGTATATATTTTTTATTTTAAAAAACGATGTAAAACACATTATACTAAGCTAGACTTTTTCATTCTAAGAAACGATGTAAAACACCTTACCCGAAGGTAGAATTTTTATATTTTTGAAAAAAAATGTAGAACAGATTACCTGAAACATGAAATTCCCAGGGAATGCGGAAGGGAACACCCAACTAACCATATTATAATTTTATTTATATAAATGTTTTAGTTGTGTTGACAGTGCTAGACCCGTTAACATGTCAGGGGATCTGCCCAGTGAGAAGTCCCAATTAGACCTCAGACCGTTTGGTGTAGGAGTCCCAGCAGTGGGTCGTATGGTAATTCTTTGACTGCGATTTCGCACAGAGGCAAGTAAGATAAATTTGTTGGTTGGAAGGGTGTGACAACTGCAGTGAGTCAAGAAAGGTGCATGGGAGGTTCTAACACATGGGGGTTGAGATGAGTGTGCCCCTTGGAAACTTGTGATAGCACTTGGATTGGAAGGGAACACACAAGAAAAGATACATCACAACATGGAAGGCTAGTTAGTGAGAAATCCGAAGTGATTGTTAAACAAACAACACATTTCAGAAATATTCATATATACTTATACATAATTGTTTGTACATGCATACGTAAGCAAACCAATACATATATCATTTAGAGTAAACCAGATAGCATAGAATACAATACAACATATGCATGAAACGCGTTGGGTCTTATTATATAAAGAAGTGTAAGTTCCAGTCATACAATACATCCATGTTTGATCCAGGTCTAGGCGTGACGAAGGACCCTTCCAAGACCTTTTACTTTCGTGATGTATTAAATTTCATTTTTAAAAGAAAATAAATGAACATGTGTGCATGTTGTAAAGAAGAGGGACATGACAATCATCAACAACATAAAAACATAAGCCGTCGATAACGAAGTTCGTCCAAGAGGGACTACGTCTTCGGGCCCCAGTGTCAAGATGGTGTAGGCCGCTGCACTAAGTGCTGCCAATAGTGATGATGTACATAGAAGTGATTTCGCTATCATACAAGGAAAATTACCTCATGCAGGAGTGGCTCCAAGAGTGTTCCACTAGAGGAACTCTCAATCAAAAGACTCCTATCAGTATGACACAAACTCATGCATGATGAGCACCCCACCAACAGGGCATAAAAGGGATCTCAATGCAAACATACATGACGAAAACATGAGTATCCCATCAACATACAACAAAAGGATCTCAAAACATAACATGACGAATCATGACAACAAGTACATCACATAGACGATTCCGCGTCACATCAAGCAGGAATCATGAAAACAATTAATAAACAAGATCACTCATCAAAGATCAAACAGGGATTTGTGCAGCACAATGCATGGCAAAAGAGGTACATGTACACACTGCATATACCTCACAACCAAGGGCCATCTGAAGAAGTGGATGTCAAACTGTTGAAGTTGTTCATGCCATCAATCTCATGGAATCAATCGTATGTAAATCGCTGCTCACACATAGATGCTGACACCTGCATTCCACTTAGGAAAGTGGCTGGAAAATGAAATGGGATAATGAAAAATATGAACACACCATTAGATTTGTGGTGTCGAATAGTGCAGAATCGACTGTCAAATTTCTGAATTATGAGAAATTGAGAATCTAATTGAGAATTTGGGGCTCAAGGAATCTTTTAGATTCCCCCTAGATTCCTCAAAGATTCAGCTCCATGGGTGGACTGGAAATCTACAACTCGAAAGGCGAATCTGACCTCAACATTGGGATCCCTACGGAAAACCATGAAAAACGACTATAAACTTGACTATGTTTCAACAAAAATAATTTTTAACTCCTCAGAGAATCTTTGGGCACCAAAGAATATTCTGCCTCCTCTGTCTCGAAATCCATGCTCGCTCCTGGTTCCTCCATCTCCCACCATGCATTGGTGAAAATCACTGTTTATATAAAATCCTGGATGGATTTAACAAGGAGTTAGTTTGGTGCAGTGGTAAAATGGTGAAGTTGTTGAGGAGGGGTCGGGGGATCAAATCCTGCCCCTCCTTTTTTTTACACATTACTGTTTAATGCTTTTAACCAAAATGAATTTAAGGGGGTCGAGTCTGCATTGGATGACCCACCCCCATAACTCCCCGCAGTCTCCGCATTGATTTGTATTAACGAGGGTGCATGACTGTTTTGGCTTGGCACATTTAATTGGATATGAGGCCACCAAGTGGGGGCCGGCCCATGTGGGCCGAGCGAGTTCGATCCCCACCAGCCTTGCCTTCATACATGGCACATTTTTTAAGGTTTTGGGGTGTGTTGCGGTTTGGGTCCATGCCCCAAGGCTGGACCACCCATGGTGGGGTCATGGCCGCCAGCCGCACGTGGTGTTGAGTGGTTCCAGCGGCAGTAGGGTCATGGCCGCCCGCCCTTTTATTTAAACATTTTTTTATGAGATATGAGGGGTGGTGGGGGTGGTGGCCCACCACCACACACACACACACACACGCACAGATATATATATATATATATATATATATATATATATATATATATATATATATATATATATAATATATATAATTTTATTTTAACAAATAGGCCCTTTTAAAATTATTCAGATTTTAGGTTGAAGGAGACAAATTAACCGAGCCAAAAATTTGCCTGGAATCTAGCCCAGGTTGGCCGAAATCCGATGGACGGGTTCTATCCAAATTGTGGCCTCCTTAATCCTGTGTAGTCAGCAAAAGCCAATCGAAATTTGACTACTTCTAACTTTCGCATACAAACTCAGTCTGATGAACCGTTCACATCACCGTGATCAGGACGACAAGATCTATGCTCTGGTCCTAGTCCAAAATCATTCTTGTCAATTTGATTTTCGAGCTTCCATCAGCCTTCTTTGTCCTGTGTATGTCTCTGGAGCCACCTGGATCAATTTCCAACCACTAGTCCCGACAGCAGAACGTTACAGCCACAATTGCCTGCTCCTCCAAAGAGATGTACTAGCTTTGAGCAGTGGAGAAGCCAAGGCTCGTTACAATACTGTCCAAGCTATCTCCAAGATAGTCTTATCGAAAGCTTGGCTAACCAAAAGCCTATACAATGAGTTATGAGGGACTATTTATAGCAAAGGGTGGGGTGACCCTTGAAATTCCCCTTTGTGACAGTTCAACTACCCTCATGACTCTTCATCTACTTTATGACTATTACATCCAACTATCGACACTTGACTTACACTTGACAAGGCATGTGAAACAAAATGGCTTGAGAAAGCCATGCTAGACATCACTCTGACTTAGAAAACCATGGAATTACAACTCCTGAACATCCTCTTGCTGATCGACAGTAACATACTGATGCAAATATCGGTAGTCCTTGATGATGTCTGTGTACTCCACGGTGATATTTGTCTAAAACCTGACTCTTGCCTCATAGCATCTGAGTACACTACTCAGGCTCCTCTGTCCAACTCGTCTGAAAGCATGCGCAACATTGTCTTCAATGTGACTAGACCAGCAACATACTTGTGCATGATGTCTGCACTGATGGGCAAGTCTTGGATGGTGGCAATGTGCATCAACTCGTTGAAGTACAAGTGAAGCTCTAGTCGGACATGTGCCTTTGTCTTCTCTTGGGTGAGAGTCCCAATAGATGGGATCACATATGTGCACACAACAACATCCATACTCTTGAATACTCGTGCATGGGAAGCCTGTATGCTAGTGATGAGCTGTAGGAGCTCTTCTTAGTTTTGGATATGTGCCTTTAACTTGAATGCATTGGCCCTCATAATCTTAGGAAAGTGAAGTGGGGCTCCCTTGTATTTCATCTTCCATGTTTGCATGTCATCAACAATAGCATGCAATTTCGTCAAGATACGTGATCTTCTAGCACATCGTTGCTGCCATCTGTTGAGATGGACGACTGCCTTATGCATGGTACCAAACTTAGAGTACAATGTCACATAACTGTGTCAAGGGACAATACTTCATCGAGTATTTCCTTCTTCAGTTCAGCTCTAGCAGACGTTGTCACCAACTCTCCTCCTTGATTGGTTGTCTATAGTTCCTTCGTCATTCACTCATTCTTAGCTATTAGAAAGCAAACACTTGAGCTAGTGGCTTCGGCATACACTCTGGTTGCATCAGCCAAGGCTGCTGGATGTTTGTGCACATCAGTCACGATCACTCGTTCCTTGACTTGCGTAGGAGATGTATGATCCTCTGGAGTTGACACTTTGCGAGACTGCACAACTCTATGTTGAGACTCGTCGAATGAGATGTTGTGCATCTCTCCTTCTTGATGATCACCAAGGATCTCAGTGCCTCCTTGGTCACTTGAGACTTGCTCATCATCTGGATGCGGTGAAGCGGGTAAGTCGACCTCTTGGTGGTGAGGCATGAGGTTAGTGTCGTGTTCGAACTCCTACTACTCCATGTCTACATCTAATAGTTGAAGTGCTTGTTCTATCTCATGAGCGAAGTCTTTCTCCTACGATGGTTCACCCTGTCTGCCCGATGCCAGCTGTTCTGATGAATCCATTACCTATACCAGTGTTTTTTCATCTATTTTCACATGTCACACCCCCTGTTGTACCTGTTTTTCCTGCGCTTCCCTCTCCTATTTGTGCAGCTCTTGTTCCTTCAAGAGTTTCTCCCTTAGCTCATGCAACTCCTTCTCTGCTTCTTCCATTCTTCTCTTATCCCTCTACCTTTGTGCGATTCACATGTCGTGTTGGTGTCTCTTTGCCTTTATAGCCATAGTTTCTTTCTCTACTAATGGATCTTCTTAGAACTTGCAGCTTTGCTCCTCCTCCATGTGATCGACAATCTTCCTCTTTCCCTTGTCGTGCACTGGTATGCTTGCCTCTGCTGCTACTGCTAGTGCTGGTGTTGGTGCTCTCTGAGATGTTGCTTCATGTAACTTCGCTAACCACTCCTCAGCGAAGCTGACTTATTCATTGGGTCTGGAGAAACTGTAGCAATGTCTCCATAGGTCATACTCGGCCCAATGAAATGCCCCGTGGATCCAGTTGAATTGAAATCTCGTGGAGTGATCCTTCACAATGCAATGCGAGACATACAGATTGTAACTTTGGAGTTCGAATGGATACTTCTTCACCTAATCTGCTTCGACATCCGCTTTCTTGATACTCCAGATCTCATATAGCCCAGTTCACAACGGAAGAGCAGGCCAAGGTGCCTTCTTCTTCTGGTGCAGTCTATCTATCAATCCTTCTGAGATGTGATATGATACTTCCTGCATGACAAGTTTGTCCAAGGAAAAACTCGGTAGAACATACAGACTGGCTGCTGGATTTGCGCAATGTGCAATCCAGAGTAGTTGCTAGCTGCTGGGATTGCACAATGTGCAATTACAGCTGGGAGTGACTGCAGCCTCAGGGACTGCATTGCGCAATTTTCTGGGCCAACAGTCACTATCCCTCATAAATGAACAAAACAATCCTGGAGGGTAGTGCCTAGGCAGAAATGCACATTTCTGTAGAAGAACGCAGATCCTTCTATCCCCAAATTGCGCAATGTTGTCTAGGTGAAGGAAGAGTCCGAGCCAAGGTTGGTCAGACTCACCAATGGGAAACTGAAAGAAAATATGAAAGTGAATGCATGGCGACACTAAATGAAAGCAGATGTGATTGACAGTGCATGCAAAGATGAATGAAAGATTTAGTAAACAGATCAACATGCATGTTGGTGAAGCGAGTTGCTGAATCAGCGACCGTTCATGAAAAACAGTTTCATGCATGCCACAGTAGTGAGATAGCAACGAAAACTGAAATAGTGTTAGGACAAGCCAGTATGCATGTAAATGAAAACAAGCATTCAAAGAAATCAATCCAGCAACACTCACACAAGCGAAAACACAAAAAGCGATAGAAATGCTGAAAAAGACAAGTTGAGGCCACTTACCCGTGAATAGCTGAGCCAGATATGTCGAAGAGTCCTGGATGTGTTGTGGGATATCAAAGCTCCAAGATTGATGCAAAAGAATGAGCTCTGATGCGTCGAATAAATAAGTTTTGAGCTTATGACGTGCATGCCACAAATCGAGGAAAAAGCGTCACTTGGAGGAAAGTTCCTAAACAAACTTTGCATGTAACCTCTAGCTGCTAAAAATAGCTCCCTGAATCATGGGATGCCTTTTGCATGTTTCCCTTTTCTATTCTGGGAAAAATAAAGCCTTGCATGCAAGTCAAGTTTTCTTGGTCCCAAGTAGAACTGGTCAACCCAACTACCCATGCATGAATCTACTCAACTGCTAGAAGGAAATGCACATTTCTGGCTAGGAGCTAGGCTACCTGCCTAGGATATTTGTGCAATTTTTGGGCAAAGCAGCTGACTACTGCCAAGATTTTTGCAAATCCTGGGTAGAGCAGCCCTGCTGGGGAAAATTGCACAATTTTTCATTGTGAGGGTTGACTAGCAGAATTACTTAATTCTGGAGCCCAACAAGCTATCAGACATGATTGCGTAATTTCTGGAGGGAAGGCTCATTGCCCTCCATAATTTCACAATTTATTGGGGGATTTTCTCAGCCTACAACTCGACCAAGTCCGGATGAGCATCTTGTGAGGGGAATGCATCAAGCTGTGATCGACAGGCTTCCTTTATGCAAGAAAAACACTGAAGCTTGTGTACTTGACAAAGCAAGACAAGGTGCTATGAAAAGTTGGTAGGGAGGATCCAAAACAAATCTAAGGCAAAATTGTGGAGGGTGGTTGTAGCTGCTACAATAAGTTGTAAAGGAGGTTACTTTCTGTAAAAAAGTATCTATGAGGTATTGATTACTACACACAAATTTATTTTTGGAGAATCTAATTCAACCATCTATTAGGTGTCAAAACCGTCCCTCCAAGTGTCCTAGTTTAGTTTCATTAAGTCTAGTTTAAGTTGAGTTTCACTCCAATCATTTATTACTGATATTTCCAATGTAGTCTTATTTAATTGATTCATAATACTGAGAAGAGCAATCCTCTGCTACGCATTATGTTCTATGTTCTCTTTAATTTTTGTCATGGTACGTGAGAATTCTTGAGAGCAACATAAGAGAAGATAAGCTAGCTTGCACAACGTGAGCGATGTAAAAGCAATCGTCTGCTCCACTCTTCAATTTTTGTTATCTACCATCATAGATTCATTTTAAGTATTGATCTAACATGAGTAGAGAAGGATCAAATTTATGTAGGTGCAAACTTTTTTACAGTGTAAAATACAATCTGTTATTTTTCATTGTTTAAATTGTATTTTTGAATGCTAAATAGACTATATATAGAACCAAATAAAAATTTTAACCATAAAAACTTAAATTTTTTTGTATATAACTATATATAAAGTTGATATAGACATAAATTAGTTAACATGGATCTTCAAATAGTTTATTTAAATCTCTTATTACAATATTTTTGAAAAGTAAAAGGTTTAAATATCTGATTCACATATTTTTTTACTTCTAATTACTTTACATCATATTCATTTTTTTTAATTATACAAGACATTATTTTTATATTTAGAACATACTTTTTAATTTAC
Organism: Pinus tabuliformis; assembly: GCA_031772625.1. Classification (NCBI taxonomy): domain Eukaryota; kingdom Viridiplantae; phylum Streptophyta; class Pinopsida; order Pinales; family Pinaceae; genus Pinus; species Pinus tabuliformis. The sequence goes on from CM062816.1 coordinate 172,337,383, forward strand.
GAGTGGATGGACAAATTTACACATTCTGTCATACTCGATTGTAGAATGAGTCTGTTGGCTTAATGAATATTTGCTTATAGTTTATTTAAATCTCTTATTAAAATATATTTGAGAAGTATAAGGTCAAACTTACACATCTCCTCATACTAGGTTGTAAAATGAGCTTATTAGCTCAATGAATATTTGCTTAGTTTATTTAAATCTCTTATTAAAATGTTTTTGAGAAGTACAAGGTTTAAACATCTAATTCACACATTTTTTACTTCTACTTACTTTAGAGTATAAATTCAATATATGACTAAATTAGTCGTTTATAATAATTCTTAATGAATGTAAATGAAATGAATGTAAACTAATAAATTAGGCGTTTATATAATAAATACGAAACTACAAAAAAAATATACATGAATGTTGCAAATGATAAATTTGTGATTACAATTGAAGACTAAATTTTGCATATATACAATTATTGGTAGTTAATTTACAATATCTTATAACATGACGAAAAATTAGTCTATTTCGTTGGTCAATAATTGGTTTCAAACGATGACTAAAATTTGCATATATATGACTATTAGTAGTTAATTTACAGTATCTTATAACATGAACAACATTTTGGTCATATTTCTTTTGGCATTAATTGGTTTTCTCAGATGATCATATAGTAATATATTTTGTTTTATATTTGGTCATTAATTATGACAACTAATGACTAAATAAATTATTATATTAATGACATAATTTATGAATAAATATACTACTAAATGATAAATCTGAAACAACCAATTAATGAATAACTTACAAACGACTAAAAGTTGGTCGCGTTATAAGATACTGTAAATTACCTACTACTGGTCACCAACTAAAAAATGGTCATTTATATGCAAATTTTAGTCAATTAGTAACTAATAAGCCTTTTTGTACTAGTGCTATAAAACTAAAACTACTTGGTGTCATATCCATTTAAACAACATCCAAAACTTGAAGATAATATTAGTATTACAATTCTTTTGTGTTAATATATTTTCATATTCAAAGTTTATAGATATAAAAGATAAAAACAAATGTCAATGTCTTTGTTTGATTTTTACTTGACTTTGGTGTGGGCAGGTTAAAAGAAATGTGATTGGAAAAGGGATGGGGAGACAATGCAGAGCATGACTTGGATATGATTCATTTGCTGTTGGAGATCATTTAGGCACTCGAGCCATCGACTTTGGAAATTTTTCTAGTAGGGATTCCTATGGTTTTTAATGTTGTGATTCTTTGACCTCATTGGTTATTTTGTGCAAGTAAATGTTTTAGGAATGCCAAACAATACATCGGTGGACAGGTAAACAATTTTTTTATAATTACAATGTCCATTCCATGATATCCTCTCTTTATTGTTTGATTGTATTTTGAACATTTCTTTTGATTTTGTTTCTTCTTTTAACTATGAAATTGAAAATACTTTGTATCATGTCCATTTAAACAACAACCAAATCTTGAAGATGAAATTAGTATTACACAATATTGATTGAAATCCTTTTAGCTATTTTGTGTTAAAAGATTTTCATGACTATTAGAAAAGTTTACTTTCATGTTGTTATTTGAGCACATGTTGTTTATATACTTATCCAAGTTCATGCATTAGAGAATGAAATGTTGTTGCGATTAAAACGACAAGGATTAGACATCACACCTCATATTAGTTTGTTTCACAAGTTATCTACGACTTGAGATTTTTAGCCTGTACCTTAGTTGCCATGATTATACCTTAAGCTTTCCCTAAAGGTGAAAACTAAGTTACTAAGGTTTTATTTTCTATAGTGATGTTTTATTTTCTTTGTTTATACAGGTCATTTGACCACATAATGGCCACTATCACCCAACTGAAGAAAAATTGTTTGGGTTTCTTTCTTTTATGGGGAAAAATGGCTTTGACAATTTTGATGTTGAGGTATATGTCGTATAAATATTTTATAGTCTACTTTAGTTTATATTCTTATGTTCATTGTCTTTCATGTCTTACACTCTACACTGTATCTTATTTTGTTTTCAGAAAAGGAACTCAGAACTCAATATTGATGGTAAGAAGCAAGAATTGATGAAAGATGAGAACAATAACATTAGATTGACAAACGCAAAAAAAGAGAGAGATGAGAACTAGTCTAGCGATACCCTTAGAGCAAATATCCTGCATAAGGCACACACATAGAGAATGATGGTAAAGTCTTCGTAGTTGGTGACTTCACCTGCAATGCCTTGGAAACATAATGATAATGTTTTCAAGTGATGAAACAAAATTTCATGTGTAAATTGTAGTCCAACCAATATTAACTTGGAAACTCATATTGTAATATTTGACATTTTATATAATATAATTTATGCGATTGAAATTATTTGTAGTTGCACTTGATATGGTTTAGTATTTTAAGTAAGATATCTAACTTTGTGTTTTTATATTAGATGAACATGTACAATGTATGATTTTTTATTTATTTATTTATTTATTTATTTATTTTTAATTTAGTCACAAAATCATAGTAATTAATTTATTTTGATTAATAATGAACACATAAAATTAATCTAAAACTACTAAATTAGTAGTTTATAGTGATTAATGATGAACAAAAATAAAATAAATATACGACTAAATTAGTTGTTTACAATGATTATTAATGAAAGTAAATGAAATGAATATAAACTACTAAATTAGTTGTTTATATAATGAATATAAAACTATAAAAAGAAATTATTGCAAATGATAAATTTGTTATTAGAAACGACAACTAAATTTTGCATATATTTGACTATTAGTAGTTAATTTACAATATCTTATCACACGACAAAAATTTAGCCATATTTGTTTGGTCATTAATTGGTTTGAAACAATGACTAAAATTTGCATATATATGGCTATTAGTAGCTAATTTACAGTATCTTATAACACAATTGACATTTTGGTCATATTTCTTTGGTCATTAATTGGTTTTCTCAGGGGACCATATAGTAATATATCTTGTTGTATATTTGGCCATTAATTGTGGCAATTAATGACTAAATCAATGACCAAAAATATGACCAAATTTATGACTAAACATACTACAAGGCGATGAAATTGAAACAACCAATTAATGACTAAGCTAAAAATGACTAAAATTTTGGCGTGTTATAACATACTGTAAATTAGCTACTATTTGTCACCGACTGAAAAATGGTTGTTGGTATGCAAATTTTAGTCATTTTTTAGTAACTAATTAGCCATTTTGTACTAGTGAAATGATAGTTCCCCTATTCAATTGGATATGGATTAGTAGGGATAGGTGTACTTACGTGAGGGCCTAGAGGGTACCTAGGGAACCCTAAGGTTGGTAGGAACTCATGGAAGCCATGGGGTTTGGTACACCCATGGCCGACCAATTTGGTTATCTTGGAGTTAGTGGTGCCACCCAGTGGACTGTGAGTGAAAAGAAGGTGGTGCATTAATTGAGTGTGGGGATAGTGGGGGATGTGAACCTATTGGTTTAAGGTTGCAAGGGTTTGGTACCTTGGCCCTATTTGTATCTGGTTGTGGATATGTACCTGGATAGAGAAGGTGTTTCCAGCATGGAGTCACGTCCCTAACTCGAGGGTGATTGAAAGCTAAGAGAGTTGGAGCAACATGGTTTATGGCTAGATGGTATGTCTGAGTCTTGCAGATAGCCAACTGAGTTCATATATAAGTGCTTCAAACTTGATATATACATGATTTATGGATTATCGAGCATGTTATTTTACTATTTTGTCATTCTATATGTTTTATATTACGATTATGATATCAGAGTCAGAAACAGTAGCATCGCCCTAATTGGGCTACTAGGGGGTATTACAAAAGGCATTATTCTTATTATATCTCATTGATAAATCAATATAGATATATCTATTTTCTTCCTCCCGCTTCCACCACCATGCCCTGTAGCTCCCAAAACTACTCCACTCCCTTTCCCTCGAACCCTCCCATACCAACATGAAAAGGAAAAGCCACTCACTGATTTATTAACCTTTTAACATCTATTAAATAATTAAATTGTATAAATAAAAAATAATATAGTTATACATGAAAACTTTGAAATGGTATTATACCCAAAAGTAATGTATTTTTTTCCATTTTTAAATAATAATGTGAAAAATATTACATAGAAGTAGATTTTTCTCTATCTTAAAAGATAATACCAAACATGTCAACAAATCAAAATAATTTAATAACATATATGATCAACACCATTACCAACTAATTAATTTTCAAATTTTATGATACTTTAAATAATTATATATTCTTTTATTCAAAAGAACCATTAGAATATGTGTGTGTGGTGGCCTTTTGTGCGTTCAAAAATATATTTTAAGCAACATAAAAACATAATTTGATTAAAAAATATTTAGCTAGATTAAAAGAACTTCAAAAATAGTTAGAAAATGCCTAAACAATAATATGAATTTATAACTGAAAATTTCATATAAATACACACACTTACAAACAAATTATTTTAAATAATTAAATTTTATAAATAAATAATAATGTAATTGTGCATAAATTGAAATGGTATTATACCCAAAAAAAACTAGTATATATTTTTTCTATTTTTAAATAGCAATGTGAAACATGTTACATAGAAGTAGATTTTTTCAATTTTGAAAAATAATGTGAAACATTGTTGAATTGAGACTTCTGTGATCCATAACAGTTATAAGAAGAGCCTCGGCGTAAATCACATATAGAGGGTGCTCCGTCCATCAGAGGATTAGCGAACATGCAACTGACCTAAGACATGGGAGAACCAAGTCTTCAGCGCTAGCAGAGCATGTGGATAAGACCAAGCATCACATTTGTATTGAGGAGGCTAAGGTTGTTGCCAAGGTTGCCCAGTTTCATCATCGGAAACTCAGGGAAGCTATTGAGATCGAAAGAAGGCCTAACAATCTCAATAGAGATGACGGCTGGAAGATCAGAAGATGTTGGATCCCTGCCCTTTCATCTTAGTCTCCCCCCCCTCTTTCATCTTTTTCGCTTTCGTCGTTCCCCTGGAGCCTTCCTATCTCCTAGGTTTTACCATTTTTGGCTCTGGACTCTTTCCAGTCCTTCTCCTGTTTATTTTGTGTCACTCCTTTGTCCCTGATTGATATTGTTATCTATTATCATAACTAATATTTATTTACTTATTTTTATTATTATTATTATTTATTTATTTATCTTATATTTTATATATATATCTATATATATATATATATATATATATATATTTAATATTTTAATTAATTATTTATTCATCTATTAACGAATATATATTATTATTATTATTATTATTATTTTATTATTTATTTATTTATTTGCTTATTTTTATTGTTGAGTCGCTCCCTTTCCCTAATTATTATTGTTATTTATAGTCATAACAAATATTTATTTATTATTTTTATATATATTTATATATATTATATATATATATATATTATTATATATTTATATATATATATATTATATAATATATATATATATATATTATATATATTTTAATATTTTAATTAATTATTTATTCATCTATTAACGAATATATATTATTATTATTATTATTATTATTATTATTATTACTATTTATTTATTTATTTGCTTATTTTTATTGTTGAGTCGCTCCCTTTCCCTAATTATTATTGTTATTTATAGTCATAACAAATATTTATTTACTTATTTTTTATTATTATTATTTATTTATTTATTTTATTAGTTCTTCGTAACTAATTTTTATATATATTATTATTTTATATATATATTTTATTATATATTTTAATTAATTTATTTATTTATCTATTAATGAATATATATTATTATTATTATTATCTATTTTATTATTTTTTCGTAACTAATTTTTATATATTTTTATTATTGGTAATTTATTTATTTATTAACGAATATATATTAGTATTATTATCATTTTATTTTCTTATTATTATTTATTTATTATTTCTTTCATAACTAATATATATATATATATATATATATATATATATATATATATTATTATATATATATATATATATATATATATATATATATTATTATTTTATATATATATATTTATCTATTTATTTATTATCTAACGATATATTATTATTATTTATTTATTTGCTGATTTGTATTATTATTTATTTTATTTAATTACATTTACCTTATTTATAAATAAGTTAGGTCTTCAATTTAACTAATTCCCATTTAATAAAATTTTTTAATTATTAAATTATACATTTTAACTAATTATTGACATCAACCCCGTCTAAAATTATTTCATTTATATAATTGTATATTTATATATAGGTATGGTCATTAACTATCTTCCTTTAAATAATCAATTTGACTTTTTGACTGTCCCTAAGTCAAAGCTAGCCGTTAATCTAGATAGCTGTTGGAGGCCCTGCTCAGACTATTTAACACGCAAAGCTGGATCTGTTTCTTCAACTTGTCCTGACGATGAGCCACACTTGCTGGCTCGAAACGCGTCAATAAAGGTCTTTCTATATGTGATTTACGCCGAAGCTCTTCTTATAAATGTGAAACATGTTATCTATTCAAAATATTTTAATGATACATATGATAAGCATGGTTACCAACTAATTATTTTAAGTGATTTATTTACAAATTGTATGATACTGTAAATCATTATATATTTTTTATTAAAAAATACAAATATGTAAAATATGTTATATGATGGTATATATATATATATATATATATATATATATATATATATATATATATATATATATATTTTTAAGGGTTGAATCCATTTATGCATTAAAAAATATATTTTTAACATAACAAAAATATAAATTGATTAAAAATTATTTGGTTGAATTCCTATAGAAAACATTGAAACAAAGTCATAAATAATAATATAAATAATATAAAATTTCACATATCTATGTGAAGATATATATATATATATATATATATATATATATAGAGAGAGAGAGAGAGAGAGAGAGAGAGAGAGAGAGAGAGAGAGAGAGATATCTGTGTGTGTGTGTGTGTGTGTGTTATTTTTAAATAACAATGTGAAACATACTATATAAGAGTGGTTTTTTTCTATCCTAAAAAAATAATGTCAAACATGTTAACAACTCAAAATTATTTAAAAATCCCTGAACGGAGTGTGGTACAAGGAAATTTGTAGCATGGGTAGTTGAGCCCGCCACCTTGAAGAATGAGAAACATTAAAGGTTGGTGGTGGCATCGCCACCCCTGTGCATGCAGACACATGACATTACTTCCATCTATGATATCAGATGCATGTCATTTTGTAAGGAACAAAGGGACCGAAAACACTGGTTGTATTTGCCTTAGTTGAAATTTGGTATGCTTCCATTGTTAGAAGGTTTTGAGATATGCTCTGGGAGGGTATCGGGGTTGAACGAGGTGGATGTTTCAATTTGTATAGTCACTCTAGTGGCACGGAAGGCCTGAATGAGAGCTTGACAAACCAAAGTTACGAAAGGAAAATCTTTACCAATGGAAATACAACTATTCTTGTTTTGAAGACCAGGGGCTCTATAAGAAAGGTGAGTGATGGGAGTTTAGAACATGGGTTGAAGTTAATTTTGGGGGCTAGGTTGTTATCAACATTTTCAATATTCTGAAAGCATATATACTCTATTGCATGCAGCATTTGGAGCTTGGCTCATTTCCATAAATTATGAAACCCTTATGTTACCTTAATTTTTATTGTTGCGCCATCTCCCATCTCCAATTTGTTAGCTTGATTTTATTCTCTAATTATGACACTCTTGAGTCGGCTTGTTGTTTTGTTGGAGTTGTGTACTTGGGATGATTGTGCTTGTTATGGGGTTAGTTATTGGTGGAGGGACAATATATTGGCTGCTATCATATGGACATATTTTAAATCTTGTTTAGTTGTCCTTGAATGTTGACTTATTCATGCTAAGGGTTGTGTTGGACCTCTTTGGTGCTCTATTTTTCATTCCTAGCTAGTGCTTGAGCACCAGTGCTTTGTTAATGGTATTATGTGTGCTAGAATAATGTACAAATGATATTTCTAGATATAGTTTATGAGTTGTGTTCTCGTAATTATTGTTTGAGTCTATCTCTCATGAGTTGTGTCTTCGTAGTTTGTGTTGTGAATTGGTGATCTGAATTATTTAGATCTTTCGATCACTTTATCGCAATAACGAAGGATTTTATAATATTTCAAAGCCAATCTTTATTTCTATTCATCTAAGTTAAACCTTTTAATAAGGGTTTTCTTATGATGGGTTAATACCAATTTATTTACACATCTAAGTTTATTATGAGAGGGACCCATTTCATATTATGATTTTGTCTAAAAATTTTATGGAATGGGGGGTTGTTGTACAGCACAACACCTAGTCACATTCAACATATACAAGCCTCCAACGCTGATACCTGTGGCAATAACCTTGTAGCGATCCTAGATATCTTTAACAACACAATGTGATTCGTCAAAATCCACCTTTATATCTTTATCAACAATAGTAGAAACATAAATGTGATTCTTTTTTACACTAAGAACATACATCACATCATGGATTTGTCTCTCTTTTCCATTAGTTAACATCACACCTATTATTCTATATCCTTGAACTTGAAGGGATCTGTTATCTCCTAGATAAACACATGTTCCATCAATTTTCTCATGATATTCATAAAACCAATCCTTATTACAAGACATGTGGGGTGATGTAAAAGAATCAATGAACCAAGCATTCACATCATCAGTCTCAACAGACAATGCATCATTAGAAACAAACAATTTGAGATTTTTAAATCCATCATTGATTGAGGTGTGTTTGTCCACAAAACTCCCGTTATGCCTTCTGTTTCTCTATTTAGACTCATTATATTTTCTTTTATTGCAATCTTTAGAATGATGTCCAGATTTTCCCAATAATAACAATCATCATTTCTTTCATCATGAACTAGAAATTTAGGTTGTTCCATACCCTTTTTCTTTGCTTGAAAATTTCCTCCTTTGCTTTTGTCCCATGGCTTTCCTTTGTATGGTTGCTTACCATTGGATACCAATGCCAAATCTGAATTTTTTGAGCCCAAACTGAAGTTCTTCATATTCTCTTCCTCTTGTAGAAGAATACCAATCAATTCATCCAAAGTAGGAGGCTTCTCTCTAGCTGAAAGACTTGAAACAAAAATTTGATAATCTTTCACTAATCCATTTAATGTGATAGTGACCAAGTCAGTATTGGACACCTTGTCACCAATATCTCCTAACTTATCACTTAGCTCTTTGACACGAGAAATCAAATTTCTTATAGTTTCATTGGCCTCCATTTTAATTGACAAAAGCTTGGTCTTCAAGAACCAAATCCAGTTAGTATTAGATGTTTCACATAAGCTTTTGAGAACATCCCATGTTTCTTTGGATGTTTCACAATCCCTAATATGAGGAACGATGTTGTCCTTAACTATTATTCATAGCAACACCTTTGCTTTTGTTTCCCTTTTTTGCCAATCTGGAATAGCTGGAGTAGTTGTGGGTTTGGGCTCCACCCCACTCACCATGGGCCACAAATTATTTCCCTCTAAAACTGTAAATATCTTGAATTTCCAATTTGCATAATTTCCTCGATCAAGCCTTGTGGACTCATTCAAATACGTTTCAGCCAAACATTTTGACATAATGACAAAAAAGTGTCACCAATCAACAAAACGCACCCAAATCCACTAGATCTACACCCAAATTCACCAGATCTACATCCAAATTCACCAGATCCAAAACCAAACTCACATGATCTAAAAAAAGACAAGAGTTAATCTTGCTTCAAATAAAAAAACAAAGCCAAAAAATACTCCTTATCTCTCCTTTTCACCCAATGTAATTTACGCTCCCAGAAAAGATTTCAGATGAATTCTTCCACCCAAACATTAAAAACACCCAACACCTTTTTAACTCTCTTCACCAAAAATAACTATGAAAATAATTTTCACCAATAAATAAAAACAAAATTTTCACCATAATTTTTTTTCACCAAATTTTTAACTCCTTATGCCTCCATACCCCATCTGCAATTTTCTCTCAAAACAAAAAATAAAACAAATTGAAATAAGCAAATGCGTGATAAGATTTTACATCTCTGGCAGGGCTTCTTAGTGCACCAATTTACTCCTCCATGAGAAATCAACCTCAAACTTATGGCTTGGATTGATTTAAAAAATCAAATCATACCTTTCAAATTATGATGGTTGCGGTGGCTATATACTTCCATGGGCTTCTCAAATATGAAGACTGTAGTTACATACACACAACGACTGCAGAAGACATCGTTCAGCAATATTCCTCAACCAAATAACATAAAAAAATTGGGAGAAGCACCATAACAACAGGATCTCACAGCCCTTTATTTCACAACCTCACAGATCTAGGTCCTCTTACTCTCAGATCTAAAGCCTCACTAGATCTGACTCTCTCGCTCTAATACCATATTAGAAAAAACAGAGAGATGCACAAGAATGAAATCATATCTCATTAATCAAACTACTTGAACAACCAGTACATATTATAGGCACACATAGATAGCTTCTAGGACAATCTAGATCTAAATAATTCAGATCACCAATTCACAACACATACTACGAAGACACAACTCATGAGAGATAGACTCAAACAATAATTACGAGAACACAACTCATAAACTCTATCTAGAAATATCATTTGTACATTATTCTAGCACACATAATACCATTAACAAAGCACTGGTGCTCAAGCACTAGCTAGGAATGAAAAATAGAGCACCGAAGAGGTCCGACACAACCCTTACCATGAATAAGTCAACATTCAAGGACAACTAAACAAGATTTAAAATATGTCCATATGATAGCAGCCCATATATTGTCCCTCCACCAATAACTAACCCCATAACAAGCACAATCATCCTAAGTACACAACTCCAACAAAACAACAAGCCGACTCAAGAGTGTCATAATTAGCGGATAAAATCAAGCTAACAAATTGGAGATGGGAGATGGCGCAACAATAAAAATTAAGGTAACATAAGGGTTTCATAATTTATGGAAATGAGCCAAGCTCCAAATGCTGCATGCAATAGAGTATATATGCTTTCAGAATATTGAAAATGTTGATGACAACCTAGCCCCCAAAATTAACTTCAACCCATGTTCTAAACTCCCATCCCTCACCTTTATTATAGAGCCCCTGGTCTTCAAAACAAGAATAGTTGTATTTCCATTGGTAAAGATTTTCCTTTCGTAACTTTGGTTTGTCAAGCTCTCATTCAGGCCTTGCGTGCCACTAGAGTGACTATACAAACTGAAACATCCACCTCGTTCAACCCCGATACCTTCCCAGAGCATATCTCAAAACCTTCTAACAATGGAAGCATACCAAATTTCAACTAAGGCAAATACAACCAGTGTTTCCGGTCCCTTTGTTCCTTACAAAATGACATGCATCTGATATCATAGATGGAAGTAATGTCATGTGTCTGCATGCACAGGGGTGGCGATGCCACCACCAACCTTTAATCTTTCTCATTCTTCAAGGTGACGGGCTCAACTACCCATGCTACAAATTTCCTTGTACCACACTCCGTTCGGGGATTTTTAAATAATTTTGAGTTGTTAACATGTTTGACATTATTTTTTTAGGATAGAAAAAAACCACTCTTATATAGTATGTTTCACATTGTTATTTAAAAATAACACACACACACACACACAGATCTCTCTCTCTCTCTCTCTCTCTCTCTCTCTCTCTCTCTCTCTCTCTCTCTATATATATATATATATATATATATATATATATATATATATATTCACATAGATATGTGAAATTTTATATTATTTATATTATTATTTATGACTTTGTTTCAATGTTTTCTATAGGAATTCAACCAAATAATTTTTAATCAATTTATATTTTTGTTATGTTAAAAATATATTTTTGAATGCATAAATGGATTCAACCCTTATATATATATATATATATATATATATATATACATACATACATACATACATACATACATACATACATACATATATATATATATATATATATACCATCATATAACATATTTTACATATTTGTATTTTTTAATAAAAAATATATAATGATTTACAGTATCGTACAATTTGTAAATAAATCACTTAAAATAATTAGTTGGTAACCATGCTTATCATATGTATCATTAAAATATTTTGAATAGATAACATGTTTCACATTTATAAGAAGAGCTTCGGCGTAAATCACATGTAGAAAGACCTTTGTTGACGCGTTTCGAGGAGCAAGTGTGGCTCATCGTGAGGACAAGTTGAAGAAACAGATCCAGCTTTACGTGTTAAATAGTCTGAGCAGGGCCTCCAACAGCTATCTAGATTAACGGCTAGCTTTGACTTAGGGACAGTCAAAAAGTCAAATTGATTATTTAAAGGAAGATAGTTAATGACCATACCTATATATAAATATATAATTATATAAATGAAATAATTTTAGACGGGGTTTACGTCAATAATTAGTTAAAATGTATAATTTAATAATTAAAATTTTTTATTAAATGGGAATTAGTTGAATTGAAGACCTAACTTATTTATAAATAAGGTAAATGTAATTAAATAAAATAAATAATAATACAAATCAGCAAATAAATAAATAATAATAATATATATTCGTTAGATAAATAAATAAATAGATAAAAATATATATATAATAAAAATAATATATATATATATTATAAATTAGTTATGAAAGAAATAATAAAGTAAATAATAATAAGAAAATAAAAATGATAATAATACTAATATATATTCCTTAATAAATAAATAAATTACCAATAATAACAATATATAAAAAATTAGTTACGAAAAAATAATAAAATAGATAATAATAATAATAATATATATTCATTAATAGATAAATAAATAAATTAATTAAAATATATATAAAAAATAATAATATATATAAAAATTAGTTACGAAGAACTAATAAAATAAATAAATAAATAATAAAAATAATAAAAATAAGTAAATAAATATTTGTTATGACTATAAATAACAATAATAATTAGGGAAAGGGAGCGACTCAACAATAAAAATAAGCAAATAAATAAATAATAATAATAATAACAATATATATTCGTTAACAGATGAATAAATAATTAATTAAAATATAAAATATATATATATATTATATATATATAATTATATATATATATATATATATATATATATATATATATATATATATATATATATATATATAAGATAAATAAATAATAATAATAATAATAATAAAAAGTAAATAAATATTAGTTATGATAATAGATACCAATATCAATCAGGGATAAAGGAGCGACACAAAATAACAGGAGAAGGACTGGAAAGAGTCCAGAGCCAAAAAGGATAAAACTAGGAGATAGGAAGGCTCCAGGGGAACGACGAAAGCGAAAAAGATGAAGAGGGGGGGGGGGGAGACTAAGATGAAAGGGCATGGATCAACATCTACTGATCTTCCAGGTCATCTCTATTGAGATTGTTAGGCTTCTTTCGATCTCAATAGCTTCCTGAGTTTCCGATGATGGAACTGGGAACCTTGGCACAACCTTAGCCTCCTCAATACAAATGTGATGCTTGGTCTTATCCACATCTCTGCTAGCGCTGAAGACTTGGTTTCCCATGTCTTAGAGTTGCATGTTCGCTAATCCTCTGATGGATGGAGCGCCTCTATATGTGATTTACGCCGAGCCTCTTCTTATAACTGTTATGGATCACAGAAGTCTCAATTCAACAATGTTTCACATTATTTTTCAAAATTGAAAAAATATACTTATATGTAACATGTTTCACATTGCTATTTAAAAATAGAAAAAATATATACTAGTTTTTTTTGGGTATAATACCATTTCAATTTATGCACAATTACGTTATTATTTATTTATAAAATTTAATTATTTAAAATAATTTGTTTGTAAGTGTGTGTATTTATATGAAATTTTCAGTTATAAATTCATATTATTGTTTAGGCATTTTCTAACTATTTTTGAAGTTCTCTTAATCTAGCCAAATATTTTTTAATCAAATTATGTTTTTATGTTGCTTAAAATATATTTTGGAACGCACAAAAGGCCACCACACACACATATTCTACATGGTTCTTTTGAATAAAAGAATATATAATGATTTAAAGTATCATAAAATTTGAAAATTAATTAGTTGGTAATGGCGTTGATCATATATGTTACTAAATTATTTTGATTTGTTGACATGTTTGGTATTATCCTTTAAGATAGAAAAAAATCTACTTCTATGTAATATTTTTCACATTATTATTTAAAAATGGAAAAAAATACATTAATTTTGGGTATAATACCATTTCAAAGTTTTCATGTATAACTATATTATTTTTTATTTATACAATTTAATTATTTAATAGATGTTAAAAGGTTAATAAATGAGTGAGTGTTTTTTCCTTTTCATGTTGGTATGGGAGGGTTCAAGGGAAGGGGAGTGGAGTAGTTTTGGGAGCTACGCAGCATGGTAGTGGAAGCGGGAGGGAGAAAATAGATATATCTATATTGATTTATCAATGAGATATAATAAGAATAATTCCTTTTGTAATACCCCCTAGTAGCCCAATTAGGACGATGCCACCGCTTTTGACTCTGATATCATAATCGTAATATAAAACATATAGAATGATAAAATAGTAAAATAACATGCTCGATAATCCATAAAGCATGTATATATCAAGTTTGAAGCACTTATATATGAACTCAGTTGGCTATCTGCAAGACTCAGACATACCATCTAGCCATAAACCATGTTGCTCCAACTCTCTTAGCTTTCAATCACCCTCGAGTTAGGGACGTGACTTCATGATGGAAACACCTTCTCTATCCAGGTACATATCCACAACTAGATACAAATAGGGCCAAGGTACCAAACCCTTGCAATCTTAAACCAATAGGCTCACATCCCCCACTAGCCCCACACTCAATTAATGCACCACCTTCTTTTCACTCACAGTCCACTGGGTGGCACCACTACCTCCAACATAACCAAATTGGTCGGCCATGGGTGTACCAAACCCCGTGGCTTCCAAGAGTTCCTACCAGCCTTAGGGTTCTCTAGGTACTCTCTAGGCCCTCACGTAAGTGCACCTATTCCTACTAATCCATATCCAATTGAATAGGGGAACTGTCATTTCACTAGTACAAAATGGCTAATTAGTTACTAAAAAATGACTAAAATTTGCATACAAACAACCATTTTTCAGTCGGTGACAAGTAGTAGCTAATTTACAGTATGTTATAACACGCCAAAATTTTAGTCATTTTTAGCTTAGTCATTAATTGGTTGTTTCAATTTCATCGCATTGTAGTATGTTTAGTCATAAATTTGGTCATATTTTTGGTCATTGATTTAGTCATTAATTGCCACAATTAATGGCCAAATATACAACAAGATATATTACTATATGGCCCCCTGAGAAAACCAATTAATGACCAAAGAAATATGACCAAAATGTCAATTGTGTTATAAGATACTGTAAATTAGCTACTAATAGCCATATATATGCAAATTTTAGTCATTGTTTCAAACCAATTAATGACCAAACAAATATGGCTAAATTTTTGTCGTGTGATAAGATATTGTAAATTAACTACTAATAGTCAAATATATGCAAAATTTAGTTGTCGTTTGTAATAACAAATTTATCATTTGCAATAATTTCTTTTTATAGTTTTATATTCATTATATAAACAACTAATTTAGTAGTTTATATTCATTTTATTTACTTTCATTAATAATCATTGTAAACAACTAATTTAGTCGTATATTTATTTTATTTGTGTTCATCATTAATCACTATAAACTACTAATTTAGTAGTTTTAGATTAATTTTATGTGTTCATTATTAATCAAAATAAATTAATTACTATGATTTTGTGACTAAATTAAAAATAAATAAATAAATAAAATAAATAAATAAAAAATCATACATTGTACATGTTCATCTAATATAAAAACAAAAAGTTAGATATCTTAATTAAAATACTAAACCATATCAAGTGCAACTATAAATAATTTCAATCACATAAATTATATTATATAAAATGTCAAATATTACAATATGAGTTTCCAAGTTAATATTGGTTGGACTACAATTGACACATGAAATGTTGTTTCATCACTTGAAAACATTATCATTATGTTTCCAAGGCATTGCAGGTGAAGTCACCAACTACGAAGACTTTACCATCATTCTCTATGTGTGTGCCTTATGCAGGATATTGGCTCTAAGGGTATCGCTAGACCAGTTCTCGTCTCTCTCTTTTTTTGCGTTTGTCAATCTAATGTTATTGTTGTCATCTTTCATCAGTTCTTGCTTCTTACCATCAATATTGAGTTCTGAGTTCCTTTTCTGAAAACAAAATAAGATACAGTGTAGAGTGTAAGACATGAAAGACAATGAAAATAAGAATATAAACTAAAGTAGACTATAAATTATTTATACGACATATACCTCAACATCACAATTGTCAAAGCCATTTTTCCCCATAAAAGAAAGAAACCCAAACAATTTTTCTTCAGTTGGGTGATAGTGGCCATTATGTGGTCAAATGACCTGTATAAACAAAGCAAATAAAACATCACTATAGAAAAGAACACCTTAGTAACTTAGTTTTCACCTTTAGGGAAAGCTTAAGGTATAATCATGGCAACTAAGGTACAGGCTAAAAATCTCAAGTCGTAGATAACTTGTGAAACAAACTAATATGAGGTGTGATGTCTAATCCTTGTCGTTTTAATCGCAACAACATTTCATTCTCTAATGCATGAACTTGGATAAGTATATAAACAACATGTGCTCAAATAACAACATGAAAGTAAACTTTTCTAATAGTCATGAAAATCTTTTAACACAAAATAGCTAAAAGGATTTCAATCAATATTGTGTAATACTAATTTCATCTTCAAGATTTGGTTGTTGTTTAAATGGACATGATACAAAGTATTTTCAATTTCATAGTTAAAAGAAGAAACAAAATCAAAAGAAATGTTCAAAATACAATCAAACAATAAAGAGAGGATATCATGGAATGGACATTGTAATTATAAAAAAATTGTTTACCTGTCCACCGATGTATTGTTTGGCATTCCTAAAACATTTTCTTGCACAAAATAACCAATGAGGTCAAAGAATCACAACATTAAAAACCATAGGAATCCCTACTAGAAAAATTTCCAAAGTCGATGGCTCGAGTGCCTAAATGATCTCCAACAGCAAATGAATCATATCCAAGTCATGCTCTGCATTGTCTCCCCATCCCTTTTCCAATCACATTTCTTTTAACCTGCCCACACCAAAGTCAAGTAACAATCAAACAAAGACATTGACATTTGTTTTTATCTTTTATATCTATAAACTTTGAATATGAAAATATATTAACACAAAAGAATTGTAATACTAATATTATCTTCAAGTTTTGGATGTTGTTTAAATGGATATGACACCAAGTAGTTTTAGTTTTATAGCACTAGTACAAAAAGGCTTATTAGTTACTAATTGACTAAAATTTGCATATAAATGACCTTTTTTAGTTGGTGACCAGTAGTAGGTAATTTACAGTATCTTATAACGCGACCAACTTTTAGTCATTTGTAAGTTATTCATTAATTGGTTGTTTCAGATTTATCATTTAGTAGTATATTTATTCATAAATTATGTCATTAATATAGTAGTTTATTTATTCATTAGTTGTCATAATTAATGACCAAATATAAAACAAAATATATTACTATATGATCATCTGAGAAAACCAATTAATGCCAAAAGAAATATGACCAAAATGTTGT
Source organism: Pinus tabuliformis (assembly GCA_031772625.1). NCBI lineage: Eukaryota > Viridiplantae > Streptophyta > Pinopsida > Pinales > Pinaceae > Pinus > Pinus tabuliformis. Next base: position 172,355,264 of record CM062816.1, read on the forward strand.
TCATGTTATAAGATACTGTAAATTAACTACTAATAGTCATATATATGCAAATTTTAGTCATCGTTTGAAACCAATTATTGACCAACGAAATAGACTAATTTTTCGTCATGTTATAAGATATTGTAAATTAACTACCAATAATTGTATATATGCAAAATTTAGTCTTCAATTGTAATCACAAATTTATCATTTGCAACATTCATGTATATTTTTTTTGTAGTTTCGTATTTATTATAGAAACGCCTAATTTATTAGTTTACATTCATTTCATTTACATTCATTAAGAATTATTATAAACGACTAATTTAGTCATATATTGAATTTATACTCTAAAGTAATTAGAAGTAAAAAATGTGTGAATTAGATGTTTAAACCTTGTACTTCTCAAAAACATTTTAATAAGAGATTTAAATAAACTAAGCAAATATTCATTGAGCTAATAAGCTCATTTTACAACCTAGTATGAGGAGATGTGTAAGTTTGACCTTATACTTCTCAAATATATTTTAATAAGAGATTTAAATAAACTATAAGCAAATATTCATTAAGCCAACAGACTCATTCTACAACGGAGTATGACAGAATGTGTAAATTTGTCCATCCACTCGTAAATTAAAAAGTATATTCTAAATATAAAAATAATGTCTTGTATAATTAAAAAAAATGAATATGATGTAAAGTAATTAGAAGTAAAAAAATATGTGAATCAGATATTTAAACCTTTTACTTTTCAAAAATATTGTAATAAGAGATTTAAATAAACTTTTTGAAGATCCATGTTAACTAATTTGTCTATATCAAATTTATATATAGTTATATATAGAAAAAAATAAGTTTTTGTGGTTAAAATTTTTATTTGGTTCTATATATAGTCTATTTAGCATTCAAAAATACAATTTAAACAATGAAAAATAACAGATTGTATTTTACACTGTAAAAAAGTTTGCACCTACATAAATTTGATCCTTCTCTACTCATGTTAGATCAGTACTTAAAATGAATCTATGATGGTAGATAACAAAAATTGAAGAGTGGAGTAGACGATTGCTTTTACATCGCTCACGTTGTGCAAGCTAGCTTATCTTCTCTTATGTTGCTCTCAAGAATTCTCACGTACCATGACAAAAATTAAAGAGAACATAGAACATAATGCGTAGCAGAGGATTGCTCTTCTCAGTATTATGAATCAATTAAATAAGACTACATTGGAAATATCAGTAATAAATGATTGGAGTGAAACTCAACTTAAACTAGACTTAATGAAACTAAACTAGGACACTTGGAGGGACGGTTTTGACACCTAATAGATGGTTGAATTAGATTCTCCAAAAATAAATTTGTGTGTAGTAATCAATACCTCATAGATACTTTTTTACAGAAGGTAACCTCCTTTACAACTTATTGTAGCAGCTACAACCACCCTCCACAATTTTGCCTTAGATTTGTTTTGGATCCTCCCTACCAACTTTTCATAGCACCTTGTCTTGCTTTGTCAAGTACACAAGCTTCAGTGTTTTTCTTGCAGAAAGGAAGCCTGTCGATCATAGCTTGATGCATTCCCCTCACAAGATGCTCATCCAGACTTGGTCGAGTTGTAGGCTGAGCAGATCCCCCAATAAATTGCGAAATTATGGAGGGCAATGAGCCTTCCCTCCAGAAATTATGCAATCATGTATGATAGCTTGTTGGGCTCCAGAATTAAGCAATTCTTCTAGTCAACCCTCACAATGAAAAATTGTGCAATTTTCCCCAGCAGGGTTGCTCCGCCCAGGATTTGCAAAAATCTTGGCAGTAGTCAGCTGCTTTGCCCAAAAATTGCACAAATATCCTAGGCAGGTAGCCCAGCTCCTAGCCATAAATGTGCATTTCCTTCTAGCAGTTGAGTAGATTCATGCATGGGTAGTTGGGTTGACCAGTTCTACTTGGGACCAAGAAAACTTGACTTGCATGCAAGGCTTTATTTTTCCCAGAATAGAAAAGGGAAACATGCAAAAGGCATCCCATGATTCAGGGAGCTACTTTTAGCAGCTAGAGGTTACATGCAAAGTTTGTTTAGGAACTTTCCTCCAAGTGACGCTTTTTCCTCGATTTGTGGCATGCACGTCATAAGCTCAAAACTTATTTATTCGACGCATCAGAGCTCATTATTTTGCATCAATCTTGGAGCTTTGATATCCCACAACACATCCAGGACTCTTCGACATATCTGGCTCAGCTATTCACGGGTAAGTGGCCTCAACTTGTCTTTTTCAGCATTTCTATCGCTTTTTGTGTTTTCGCTTGTGTGAGTGTTGCTGGATTGATTTCTTTGAATGCTTGTTTTCATTTACATGCATACTGGCTTGTCCTAACACTATTTCAGTTTTCGTTGCTATCTCACTACTGTGGCATGCATGAAACTGTTTTTCATGAACGGTCGCTGATTCAGCAACTCGCTTCACCAACATGCATGTTGATCTGTTTACTAAATCTTTCATTCATGTTTGCATGCACTGTCAATCACATCTGCTTTCATTTAGTGTCGCCATGCATTCACTTTCATATTTTCTTTCAGTTTCCCATTGGTGAGTCTGGCCAACCTTGGCTCGGACTCTTCCTTCACCTAGACAACATTGCGCAATTTGGGGAAAGAAGGCTCTGCGTTCTTCTACAAAAATGTGCATTTCTGCCTAGGCACTACCCTCCAGGATTGTTTTGTTCATTTATGAGGGATAGTGACTGCTGGCCTAGAAAATTGCGCAATGCAGTCCCTGAGGCTGCAGTCACTCCCAGCTGTAATTGCACATTGTGCAATCCCAGCAGCTAGCAACTACTCTGGATTGCACATTGCGCAAATCCAGCAGCTAGTCTGTATGTTCTACCGATTTTTTCCTTGGACAAACTTGTCATGCAGGAAGTATCATATCACATCTCAGAAGGATTGACAAATAGACTGCACCAGAAGAAGAAGGCACCTTGGCCCGCTCTTCCATTGCGAACTGGGCTATATGAGATCTGGAGTATCAAGAAAGCGGATGTCGAAGCAGATTAGGTGAAGAAGTATCCATTCGAACTCCAAAGTTACAATCTGTATGTCTCGCATTGCATTGTGAAGGATCACTCCACGAGATTTCAATTCAACTGGATCCACGGGGCATTTCATTGGGCCGAGGATGACCTATGGAGACATTGCTACAGTTTCTCCAGACCCAATGAATAAGTCAGCTTCGCTGAGGAGTGGTTAGCGAAGTTACATGAAGCAACATCTCAGAGAGCACCAACACCAGCACTAGCAGTAGCAGCAGAGGCAAGCATACTAGTGCACGACAAGGGAAAGAGGAAGATTGTCGATCACATGGAGGAGGAGCAAAGCTGCAAGTTCTAAGAAGATCCATTAGTAGAGAAAGAAACTATGGCTATAAAGGCAAAGAGACACCAACACGACATGTGAATCGCACAAAGGTAGAGGGATAAGAGAAGAATGGAAGAAGCAGAGAAGGAGTTGCATGAGCTAAGGGAGAAACTCTGGAAGGAACAAGAGCTGCACAAATAGGAGAGGGAAGCGCAGCAAAAACAGGTACAACAGGGGGTGCGACATGTGAAAATAGATGAAAAAAACTGGTACAGGTAATGGATTCATCAGAACAGCTGGCATCAGGCAGACAGGGTGAACCATCGTAGGAGAAAGACTTCGCTCATGAGATAGAACAAGCACTTCAACAATTGGATGTAGACATGGAGTAGTAGGAGTTGGAACATGACACTAACCTCATGCCTCACCACCAAGAGGTCGACTTACCCACTTCACCGCATCCAGATGATGAGCAAGTCTCAAGTGACCAAGGAGGCACTGAGATCCTTGGTGATCATCCAGAAGGAGAGATGCACAACATCTCATTCGACGAGTCTCAACATAGAGTTGTGCAGTCTCGCAGAGTGTCAACTCCAGAGGATCATACATCTCCTACGCAAGTTGAGGAACGAGTGATCGTGACTGATGTGCACAAACATCCAGCAGCCTTGGCTGATGCAACCAGAGTGTATGCCGAAGCCACTAGCTCAAGTGTTTGCTTTCTAATAGCTAAGAATGAGTGAATGGCGAAGGAACTATAGACAACCAAGCAAGGAGGAGAGTTGGTGACAACGTCTGCTCGAGCTGAACTGAAGAAGGAAATACTAGATGAAGTATTGTCCCTTGACACAGTTATGTGAGCATTGTACTCTAAGTTTGGTACCATGCATAAGGCAGTCGTCCATCTCAACAGATGGCAGCAACGATGTGCTAGAAGATCACGTATCTTGACGAAATTGCATGCTATTGTTGATGACATGCAAACATGGATGATGAAATACAAGGGAGCCCCACTTCACTTTCCTAAGATTATGAGGGCCAATGCATTCAAGTTAAAGGCACATATCCAAAACTAAGAAGAGCTCCCGCAGCTCATCACTAGCATACAGGCTTCCCATGCACGAGTATTCAAGAGTATGGATGTTGTTGTGTGCACATATGTGATCCCATCTATTGGGACTCTCACCCAAGAGAAGACAAAGGCACATGTCCGACTAGAGCTTCACTTGTACTTCAACGAGTTGATGCACATTGCCACCATCCAAGACTTGCCCATCAGTGCAGACATCATGCACAAGTATGTTGCTGGTCTGGCCACATTGAAGACAATGTTGCGCATGCTTTCAGACGAGTTGGACAGAGGAGCCTGAGTAGTGTACTCAGATGCTATGAGGCAAGAGTCAGGTTTTAGACAAATATCACCGTGGAGTACACAGACATCATCAAGGACTACTGATATTTGCATCAGTATGTTACTGTCGATCAGCAAGAGGATGTTCAGGAGTTGTAATTCCATGGTTTTCTAAGTCAGAGTGATGTCTAGCATGGCTTTCTCAAGCCATTTTGTTTCACATGTCTTGTCAAGTGTAAGTCAAGTGTCGATAGTTGGATGTAATAGTCATAAAGTAGATGAAGAGTCATGAGGGTAGTTGAACTGTCACAAAGGGGAATTTCAAGGGTCACCCCACCCTTTGCTATAAATAGTCCCTCATAACTCATTGTATAGGCTTTTGGTTAGCCAAGCTTTCGATAAGACTATCTTGGAGATAGCTTGGACAGTATTGTAACGAGCATTGGCTTCTCCACTGCTCAAAGCTAGTACATCTCTTTGGAGGAGCAGGCAATTGTGGTTGTAACGTTCTGCTGTCGGGACTAGTGGTTGGACATTGATCCAGGTGGCTCCAGAGACATACACAGGACAAAGAAGGCTGATGGAAGCTCGAAAATCAAATTGACAAGAATGATTTTGGACTAGGACCAGAGCATAGATCTTGTCGTCCTGATCGCGGTGATGTGAACGGTTCATTAGACTGAGTTTGTATGCGAAAGTTAGAAATAGTCAAATTTCGGTTGGCTTTTGCTGACTACACAGGATTAAGGAGGCCACAATTTGGATAGAACCCGTCCACCGGATTTCGGCCAACCTGGGCTAGATTCCAGGCAAATTTTTGGCTCGGTTAATTTGTCTCCTTCAACCTAAAATCTGAATAATTTTAAAAGGGCCTATTTGTTAAAATAAATAATATATATATATATATATATATATATATATATATATATATATATATATATATCTGTGTGTGTGTGTGTGTGGTGGTGGGCCACCACCCCCACCACCCCTCATATCTCATAAAAAAATGTTTAAATAAAAGGGGCGGGCGGCCATGACCCTGCTGCCGCCGGAACCACTCAACACCACGTGCGGCTGGCGGCCATGACCCCACCATGGGTGGTCCAGCCTTGGGGCATGGACCCAAACCCCAAAAAACCCCAAAACCTTAACAAATGTGCCATGTATGAAGGCAAGGCTGGTGGGGATCGAACTCGCTCAGCCCACATGGGCCGGCCCCCACTTGGTGGCCTCATATCCAATTAAATGTGCCAAACCAAAACAGTCATGCACCCTCGTTAATACAAATCAACGCGGAGACTGCAGGGAGTTATGGGGGTGGGTCATCCAATGCAGACTCGACCCCCTTAAATTCATTTTGGTTAAAAGCATTAAACAGTAATGTGTAAAAAAAAGGAGGGGCAGGATTTGATCCCCCGACCCCTCCTCAACAACTTCACCATTTTACCACTGCACCAAACTAACTCCTTGTTAAATCCATCCAAGATTTTATATAAACAGTGATTTTCACCAATGCATGGTGGGAGATGGAGGAACCAGGAGCGAGCATGGATTTCGAGACAGAGGAGGCAGAATATTCTTTGGTGCCCAAAGATTCTCTGAGGAGTTAAAAATTATTTTTGTTGAAACATAGTCAAGTTTATAGTCGTTTTTCATGGTTTTCCGTAGGGATCCCAATGGTGAGGTCAGATTCGCCTTTCGAGTTGTAGATTTCCAGTCCACCCATGGAGCTGAATCTTTGAGGAATCTAGGGGGAATCTAAAAGATTCCTTGAGCCCCAAATTCTCAATTAGATTCTCAATTTCTCATAATTCAGAAATTTGACAGTCGATTCTGCACTATTCGACACCACAAATCTAATGGTGTGTTCATATTTTTCATTATCTCATTTCATTTTCCAGCCACTTTCCTAAGTGGAATGCAGGTGTCAGCATCTATGTGTGAGCAGCGATTTACATACGATTGATTCCATGAGATTGATGGCACGAACAACTTCAACAGTTTGACATCGACTTCTTCAGATGGCCCTTGGTTGTAAGGTATATTCAGTGTGTACATGTACCTCTTTTGCCATGCATTGTGCTGCACAAATCCATGTTTGATATTTGATGAGTGATCTTGTTTATTAATTGTTTTCATGATTCCTGCTTGATGTGATGCGGAATCGTCTATGTGATGTACTTGTTGTCATGATTCGTCATGTTATGTTTTGAGATCCTTTTGTTGTATGATGATGGGATACTCATGTTTTCGTCATGTATGTTTGCATTGAGATCCCTTTTACGCCCTGTTGGTGGGGTGCTCATCATGCATGAGTTTGTGTCATACTGATAGGAGTCTTTTGATTGAGAGTTCCTCTAGTCGAACACTCTTGGAGCCACTCCTGCATGAGGTAATTTTCCCTGTATGATAGCGAAATCACTTCTATGTACATCATCACTATTGGCAGCACTTAGTGCAGCGGCCTACACCATCTTGACACTGGGGCCCGAAGACGTAGTCCCTCTTGGACGAACTTCGTTATCAACGGCTTATGTTTTTATGTTGTTGATGATTGTCATGTCCCTCTTCTTTACAACATGCACATGTGTTCATTTATTTTCTTTAAAAAATGAAATTTAATACATCACGAAAGTAAAAGGCCTTGGAAGGGTCCTTCGTCACGCCTAGACCTGGATCAAACATGGATGTATTGTATGACTGGAACTTACACTTATTTATATAATAAGACCCAACGCATTTCATGCATATGTTGTATTGTATTCTATGCTATCTGGTTTACTCTAAATGATATATGTATTGGTTTGCTTACGTATGCATGTACAAACAATTATGTATAAGTATGTATGAATATTTCTGAAATGTGCTGTTTGTTTAACCATCACTTTGGATTTCTCACTAACTAGCCTTCCATGTTGTGATGTATCTTTTCTTGTGTGTTCCCTTCCAACCCAAGTGCTATCACAAGTTTCATATTTATTAGGATAATCTTTCCTTGATGAGATATTCCTTTTAGGAAGAGGATTCTTCTCATTCCTTGGATGAAATTTGTTTCCTACAGGGTTAGAATGATGATATCCTTTAAGGACATCAACACAACTTGTAGGATTTTCTTCATGATGAACATTAGTTTCTTCCTTTCAATTAGAAGATTCACATGTATAACCAAGTCCATATTTTTCATGTAGTGGCCTTTTAAAGCTGAGAATGACATCCAATGTCTCAGAACTCTTCAAATTCTTGTTAGCTTTTTCCAACTCTCATTTTAGTTATACAACTTCAGCTTCCAAATATCACAAATTTCTTCCTTTTCCTTCAGCTTGTTTCTCAACACTTCTTCTATTATATTAGCTTCTTCCTTCTTAGTTTCGAGAGAGTTGATTTCTTAAGATAACTTTTATTTCTTCTTTCTAAGTCTCTAATTTTATTCTATATCACTAATCAATTGTTCATCTACATTTCCTTCTACTTCTTCTCAAATTTCTTCTTCTTTTTGGATATTTGTTTAATTTGCGAAGAGCATGAATAATACTTCAGCGTTTCCACCATATTCTTCTTCTTTAACAAAGTCATCACTGTCGTCTTTGGAGAAGAAATTATTTTTGTTTGCGCCTTTCTTCTTAAATATTCTTCTCTTAGGTTTATCTTCATCATCACTGTCATCTTTAAAAGGGAAATTTTCTACATACTATCCTATTCTACCACATCTAAAGCAAATGAGAGGTAAATTACCTTTGAGTTTATGTCCTTTCTTCATCTTCTTGATAAATTGTGCCATTTCAGTCTCAGAATCATGACTACTACAATCACAATTCTTCCCCTTTTTAAATATCTTGGATGCCTTGAATGGAACTTTTTTTCAGTTGAATTTTCTCACCTCGTCTCATATGTTGCAAGAATTCCATGAAGTTCATCCACTCATAGAGAGTCCAAATCTTTTATTTCTTCCATGGCACAAACCTTGGCATCAAAACAATTTAGAAGATATATGAAGACCTTTTTTACAATCATATTTTCTTTGACATATTCACCTAGACCTTTGGGACAGTTGACTACCTCATCTACTCAAAGAAAATAAGCAGAAATATCTTCTTCATCATTCATCTTGAGGCTTTCAAATTTACTTCTATAGGTTTTAATATTTTCCTTTTTGACCTTGTCATCTCCTTCATAAATATGGATGAACTTGTCCCACATCTGTTTAACTATTTTAAAGGCCATAACTTTGGTGAATTCATAATTTGATAGACCACTTGCTATAGGCTTCAACGCCTTTGAATTTTCCACATATGCTTTATTCTCATCTGAATTTGTTGGAATAGGAGATGGGACCTTGTATCTATCTACAACATATTTCCATACTTCGAATCCAAGAGACGCTAAGTAGTACTCCATCCTAACCTTCTGGAGGGAAAAATTTGTTCCATCAAATTTGGGGACCTTGCCATCTTTACTGACCATTTTGATTCAAAAATCCTTCTTCTAGCTATTAGGATGATCTTGAATAAGTTGGCTCTGATACCAATTGTTGGAAATACTTAGAGGGGGATTGATGAAAAGCGATTTATTGGGGTAAGGCCAAAACCCCTCTCATATCAATATTCGATCCTGGGACCTATGGGTTATGATCCCATTACTTATCGAAATCGCTTCATAAGGTCTTAAGCCTTTAACTCGAACCATACAACTTTATCGGATTTCTTTATAAAAACTCAGGAACACATTACTTATTGGAAACACGGGAATCACAGGAAAAACCCGGCTACGAACCCTTGGGCCGGATCTCAAATATTATACCCCCAGTACTATAACTCCGTTGTGTCTGCTCTTTAATCGCTCGAATCCTTTCTGCCTACCTTTTCGATCTCCGATCGACTGATCTCCGCCATCCATTACGTCTCCGATCCAACGACTATCGGTGTATCGCTATGTTGCATATTCGCTAATCGCTCATCGACATATCCATCTGCGCCATCCCTTGACCTCTGTCTAAGGTGATTGCCGATCAATTCTTGACCGTTGATCTGGACTCAATCTGGCAGTCACTGTTAAATCGCATATCAAACAACTTGCACGACGATTCTCCGTTGTTGATCTACAATTAGTAGATCCAATGGTCCATGATGATTTCCGGTGGACAACAAGCGCAAGGATTAACTGCCCGAAAAGCAGTTTCCTCTCTCCTCCTCGCCGCTCCGTGTCGTTTGATGAGTGGAATCGGGTACTCACCCTTCAAAACTGCTTATGGTTTTGTAACCACCTGAAATACCACTTACAATGTTTAAAACCAATCTTCGCCAATTATCTTCCGCCATTACTGTCCGTCGATCTATGAGATCTGACAGCTCTCATCTCTTTCTGCCTACACCGTTGATCCTCTGCTATTTGATGGATTTCTGTTTTAAAACACGGGTCTGCCATAATTTGGAAACACATGACATAACAGTTTTAGATCGCCATCGATCCATACAGTGATTGATGGTCAATCAACAGTCTACCAACACTGGATTCAAGCCATCACGCATATGTACACAACATGTCTGAAAAGGAAATAATACACAGTCACGCGGAAATCCACAGAACACAATCTATTCACTATACACAATATTGAATACAGGCTAAGGCATTTCAGCCTTAGAGACAGTTCCCTCTCGACTACATTTTGAACACTCGAGTTTTCATAGAACTCTATATCACTCTATCTATCACCTCCTTACACAGAATCTCTTTATATAAGAGATTACAACAGTCATGGATCATTTAAGATGCACGATTCCTCCCACAATCACTCAACAAATCCCTAATCTCCCATTATGCACACATATGGCAGATTAAATTACATTAAATAAGTCTTCGAGAGACTTTATCCATTCCATCATTTACTCTGTTTTTAACAGAAATGTCCCTGTTTTGCTCCGATGGTCCACGTCCTCTCCTTGCTCCACTTTGGATTCCTCCTTTAATTATGAGTGCTTGGATGCTCCTGCATCAGACTCCCGAGGCACAAAAATTTATGACCTCCTGGTCATATGCTTCTCCTTATCCTTAGAAATTCTACCCACCTCTCAGTGGAGCTGCCTTCATGATCTTCTGTGAGCTGCAACCAACCTCTGCAGTAACAGTCTTCCTCTGCTACATGATACCTCACCAAGCTTTCCTCACTCAATCTTTTGGCATCCTTCTGGTTCTCTCCTCTGCAACCAATTGAGCACTCCTTGCTCTAGGTTGCTGCAAGTCTTCTCACCTTCCACTGTCATTCTCTTCACGACAGTAATACAATAAACTCTCTAGTCTTCACCACAACTGTACCTCCTTCTCCTTATGCTTGCACTCTTCTCCCTTCTCACAGGAAATCCTTTCTTGGCTTTGATACCACTTGATGAAAATAGATTTATTGGGGTAAGGCCAAAACCCCTTTCATATCAATATTCGATCCTGGGACCTATGGGTTATGAGCCCATTACTTATCAGAAGCGCTTCATAAGGTCTTAAGCCTTTAACTCAGACCATACAACTTTATCAGATTTTTTTATAAAAACTCGGGAACACATTATTTATCAGAAACACAAGAAAAACCCCACTACGAACCCTTGGGCCGGATCTCAAATATTATACCCCTGGCACTATAACTCTGTCAGGTCCGCTCTTTAATTTCTCCAATCCTTTCTGCCAAACTTTTCGATCTCCGATTGACTGATCTCCGCCGTCCATTACATCTCTAATCCAACGGCTATAGGCGTATTGCTATGTCGCATATCGGCTAATCACTCATCGGCATATCCATCTCCGTCGTACCTTGACCTCTGTCTAAGGTGATTGCCGATCAATTCTTGATCGTCGATCTGGACTCAATCTAACGGTCGCGGTTAAATCGCATATCAAACAACTTGCACGATGATTCTTCATCGTTCATCTACACTTGGTAGATTCAATGGTCCACGATGATTTTCGGTATACAACAAGCATGAGGATTAACCACCCGAAAAGTGGTTTCCTCTCTCCTCCTCGCCGCTACATGTCGTTTGATGAGTGGAATCAGGTGCTCACCCTTGAAAACCGTTTATGGTTTTGAAGCTGCCAGAAATACCACTTGCACTGTTTAAAACCACTCTTTGCCAATTATCTTCCACCATTACTTTCCGTCGATCTATGAGATCTGACGGCTCTCGTCTCTCTCTACCTACATCATTCATCCTCTGATATTTAATGGATTTCTGTGTTAAAACACAGATCTGCCAGAATCTGGAAACACACGACATAACAGTTTTAGATTGCCATCGATCCATACAGTGATCGATGGTCGATCAACAGTCTACCAACACTGGATTCAAGCCATCATGCATATATACACAACATGTTTGAAAAGGAAATAATACACAGTCACGCGGAAATCCACAGAACACAATCTATTCACTAGACACACTATTGAATATAGGCTAAGGCATTTCAGCCTTAGAGATAATTCCCTCTCAACTACATTTTGAACACTCGAGTTTTCATAAAACTCTATATCACTCTATCTATCACCTCCTTACATAGAATCTCTTTATATAAGATATTACAACTGTCATGTATCATTTACGATGCACGATTCCTCCCACAATCACTCAACAAATCCCTAATCTCCTGTTATGCACACATATGGCAGATTAAATTACATTAAATAAGTCTTCGAGAGACTTTATCCATTCCATCATTTACTCTGTTTTTAACAAAAATGTCCCTGTTTCGCTCCAATTTTCCACGTCCTCTCCTTGCTCCGCTTTGGATTCCTCCTTTAATTATGAGTGCTTGGATGCTCCTGCATCAGGGATGAACCAATATTTCTTTCAAATGATAAATTATGCTAGTTAAGATTTTTATCACAAATTAAACCATAACAAATGAAATAGAAAGACATAACATAGGATAGTTTTATTAATAAGATGGTGAAGACTCCATTCCTCTTTTATAAAAAAATTAACGCTCCAACCTATATAGCTATAAATTTAACTTCTTTAAGGCTCCAACCTTGAATGAGGACTCCAATCCTCACAACAAATCCAGGCTCCAACTTGGTCTCTCACAAGACTCCAACCTTGTATAAGGACTCCAATCGAGATTATGCTCCATCCGAACACTACTTCAGAACTTCAAAGGCCAAAGAATACTTTGAAACATCATAAAAAATACTTCAAACCTACTAGAATAATCCTTCCAAAAACCACTCCAATATGCTTTACAAGTTATGCATAAAAAGTTCTCTAATGGTTGCTACAACAATTCTACTAAAGGTTGCTTCAATGGCCTCAAGTATTGAAAAATGTGTTGAAAAGTTCTTTAAACATGATTTCAACAATGCTTCAATGATGTCTCCATATGTTGCAAGAGAATTCTTCAATACTTCTCAAGTAGATCCATAAAGGAGAGGCTTCAAATTTATTCATAGGTGCAACAAATAGTCTATTCCTAGTTTGTCCAAATGTCCTTCAAAATAGCTTAATCAAATAGTTAACAAAATTGCTCAAAAATCCTACTAAAAAAGTATTCTAAACTCTGCTCAAGAATGCTTCAAACTTTTCTTTAGAAGTGGCTTCAAGTATGCTCGAAATCCACCACAAGTTCAAGTTTGTTGCAGCTATGTCACAAGGTCGAAGTTCTAATTTTTTTGTAGAATTTTCATAAGATCAGACTTCCTACATTAGGGCTGAGGGTACTACTACTACTCCAAAAAGGGTTGAAGATATACTCTTGAAGCACTGAAAGTTCTATTTAATTAGGCTGAATATTTTACTCCAATTGAGGTTGAAGTCTAGTCTTTCAGAGGGCTTAAAGTTAGGTTACTTCATGATCGAATTATATGTATCTTCATATGTGTATTTAGCTCTTGCATAGGGCTAAAAATTCCTTGTCATAGGTCAGAGGTATGTTGAGTTGTAGTCTTTCCTTAGGGATATAATAATACTCCAACATGATCCTATTCCCAAGAAGGTCGAAATATTCCTCACAATAAACCAATGAATCCAACACAATAAGGTTCCGAAAGACAAACAAAGATCCACTAAGAAATTTTTAACCAAATATAGATATAAATCACAAAAGATTCTTGTTCCTTTTTATTAGGTTCATGAGCTATGAATTTGTCTTTTTTCTCAGTTGCAAAATCCTTCTCATCTTCCTTGTCGAGTTGGATAACTAAAATGGATGAGGAATAACTTCTATTTATACTGGTTCTATTTAACCGACATGTATGTTGGGTGAGGCCAACTTTTACTCGATACAAACATGGATTTCTTGACTTCAAAATTCAAATTATCATCAACTAATGGGAGTTAGGGGGGGAATAAATACGTGTTAGAAATCGCTTGAATTCCTCTACAAACTTATGTAATTTTCTTCTTGAGATAGTGTTCCCTTTGACATCAATAATAAGAATTATTCCAACAGAACAACCATCGGCCATCACCCGATCCTCGAAGAAGTGGGTGTGCCATAGTCTGAAGATCCCTAACCAGTGTGAGTTAAAATAGCAAGTTACCATTAAGGTAAGAATCCTATAGAGTCATTAGAGTATTAAGAAAAGATTCATCGTGAGAGCGCAAAGTTGTTGCCATTGTTGAACTATAAGAAACTTGTAGCCACCATCCATGAAGATTCACATTCGTTGACCATATTAACGAGTTGAATTACTTGGCCTCACCCCTAAAAACCACAAGCCAAAGGCTTCAAATTCAAAAGAGAGCACAAGGTTTTAAATACAATATTGTGAGAAGGTTTGACATGTTGTTTTTAAAGGTTTTAATTTTATGGAGTAAAATTTATTTAATTAAATAATTGGATAAATAAAAAGTGTTGTGAGGAAATAATTTGTTTGGGTGGTGTAATAGATTATGTTGAAAGAAATAAATGGAATGGTAAAATTGGTAGAAATATGTGTGTAGTCCTTGACAAAAATGTGTTGTCATATCATGCAAAAAAGAAGAAAAATATTTAGTTTTACAATGTCATCTGCATTTGGTGAGCATTGTAAAGTATAAGGTTAAATCATTTTGGATTCTTCAGCTACCATTCTTGCATAAAGGGAAATGTGTAGCTACCACTATTCGTGCGTCACCATTTTTGCACGCAAGGATAAGTTAGTCATCTTGGAAGTATCTGCAACCTCAATTGCTATGTTGACTGGAATCTACAGGGGCATGTTGTTCGGAGTGCAATGACCTGTAAGAGGAGAGCCATCAGTAGAAATAGTCAACAATGGTCTTCATTGCCTTGCAGTGCCACCGTTATATTGAAAAAAGAATGTGTTGCGCTAGCTGCCATTGTGAGCCATAACGACATCCACTGCTTAATGGAATTCACTTAAGGAAAAATATATTTTAGTGTTATATTTTAGTAAATCCATTATGTTCATCATATCCATGAGCTTGTTCTTTATTTAAGGGAAATTGAAAATTCATTTCTTAACAAAGGTTTTTTTTAAGTGTAACATTTTATTTTAAGTTGAACCATGGAAAGATAAAGATTGTTCAACCCGTATGTGAAGCAAAGATTGGGTAGAAATAGGAAGCCAAGACGTTGAGAAAGTTAAAGCAACGACAAGAGTTGTTTGAAATCTAGTTGAAAGAGTTGGAAACCAAAAAGAAAAATAATGTTTTGGCAATAAAATGCATAAACGAATCCATCGATGGCAACATTCTTCCCCTCCTTGTAGATGCAAAGACAATAAAGTAGGCTTGGGATATCCTTGAGAGGATCTTTTTTGTAAGGAGGAGTAATCAAGTTGAAGATAGTAGTGTTGTACAACCTACTGTAGCAGTGCTTCAAAATGAAAAGGAAGGCAGATATATAATAGTAGATCTATATAAAGATGAAGAGTTTGGTGAATCCCACTTGAAATTGGATGGTAATGGAGTGTTACCACTAGCACCTCAGTTTTTCATAGTTAAAGCTACCAATGGAGCAACAAGAGGTTTGGTGGATCCAATAATCAAAATTTTTGATGTTAACTTTGATGAAGAACAATTAACTAGTGATGAGTGGTTTCACATGATGCAACATAAATATATCATTGATATGTTGTTATTTGGTGAGAGAATACCACCTTTGTATGGAAGACAAGTGGAAGACAACCTATTTGCAGCAACAAAGGTTTGTAAAGGAGTGGAAAATAAATATTATGATGTAATGCCAGAGGTAGAGAAGGAAGAGGAAGGGGAGAAATCTCTCATTGTAGAGTAGAAAGAACAAAACAAATATGGTTCTAAAAATGTTTCTCATATAAAATTAAGTGTGCAAGTAAATAGGAAAATCATCTTCCAACTCTAGTAAAATGAGATGAAAATGACATAGAAAAAACAACAAAATTTGAAGAAGAATTAAAGTTCCTTGAACCAAGGTTTGAAACAACAGGTTTTGATGAAGTCTACATAGAAGTTGAAACAATGAGTGTTGAAGGCAACATGAATGATGTAGATAATAAAAACGTAATGAAATTTTCATGTATTGGAGCCCAAAGGATCAAATTCTATTATAGACTTATATTGCAGCAAATTGATAATCAAAGATTGATGATGAAGAGGAAACTATAGAAAATTACATCCATTTAGTTCATTGCATTTCCTATGCCCCTTTAATGTGCTCGATTTGATGCAGTTTTTTTTGCCCTTTCTTAAGACATTGTTACATCACATAATATTCATTTTCAAATATATCATGGCCTATCTTTAGTATTGTGGAAAAATCCTGTGTCAGCGATGTTTCTTTTGTTTAATTTTTCTATAATCTATGTAGTTCTTGGTAATTTAGGCGGTGTATGAAAGCCATTCCTGCAGTTTTGAGTACACTACATTTTTAAAAGATATGCATTTCCAAGTCTTTGTCAATCGTGTATCAAACGCAGCGTAAGATTTGAAATATTGAACTTTTATTTCTATTATAGATATGGACGCAGGGTCTCGCTATTATAATTACCTCTCTCAGATAACAACATCGGGAGGTTGGTTTTATTTAACTATATAAATACCACCTCAATTGAAGGAAGGAAAGAGCGAATAGTATTATGACAGCATCGGATCAAGATCATGAGGATGTGAACCTGCTTTGGATAATTTGGACGAGCTTGTCATCGATCTGGAAAGCTCTGGCGAGCACAGAGGCAGAAACAGGAGGAGAGGCTCCGAACAAGGCCGGCGCAACCTGCTGAGTTCCTGGATTCTGGCTGTTCAGTCCAGAGAAGGCCACTGCGTTGACAGGGCCAATGTTCTGTTGGAAATGCACAAGACCTCGAGGGAACACAAACACGTCTCCCTTCTCCAGCGTTGTGGAGAACAGAGTGTTGTTAGTGGTGATAAAGCCAACCAAGAGAGTACCCTCGATCACCACCAAGATTTCGGTGGCCCGCGGATGTGTGTGAGGAGGGTTGAGGCCGAGAGGAGCAGCGAAATCAAGGCGGACCAACGAAATTCCCAAGGTGTTTAAGCCTGGTAGCTGCGTTACAAAAGCTGGCGTTACAACGAATCCCAACTGGTTACTGGTATCTCCTGGTTTATCTAGGCCCCTCAACCGGAAGTCGTCTGCTGTGACCGTCATCGCATTCTTACATGGAAACCCGTTCACAATAACTGCACAATTCAAAATATATATAAAATGTTATTCACCCATGATCAGCTAGCAGACATTCGCAAACGCACAAGACATACATAATTACAACATGGAAACATTACCATTGCTTTGCATATCAGCAACGCAAATGTCTTGTAAAGGATCTGGATCACTTGCACGCACAATAACAATACTATTCGCGTATGATAAGATCACTAGTACTGCAACTGCTAACGCCGGAAAGGATTCCATGGCTGTAACTCACTATTTTTCTTTTCTTCTATTCGAAAATAAATAGAGATGGACTGAATTTGATTATGAATGGAGAGCGTTGCTCCCTTTTATAACTATGGTAAATGACCCGGTGTTGCAGGTCCACCCACCGAATCCCCTCTGCCGCATACGACTGTGTCAGAGTTCTGGTTAGTTAGAGTCTAAAGAATAAAAAAAACTCAAGTAATGGTTAGAGTCTAAAGAATACAAAAAGCTCATGTACAATTGTCTCAATCAGCGAAGTAATCAATATATATGTCTGTCTGTCTGTCGGGAGGATATGGTCAGTTGCGTATTTTCTTTCGACATTCAAAAATAGAAAATGTCTACAGATTGTCTTTTAAGAATGAAAAAGTTTGGTTTCATATAACGTGTTTTACTTTTTCAAACTAAAAAAATTGTACAATGATCGGGAGTTTGATACAGTTTGGAAGTTAATATTTAATCACAAAAAATAATTAATTGATAATGGTGTTCAATATATATATATATATAGATAGATATATTTATTTATTTGTTTAAAGTATATAGAGATATTTATTTATTTATTTAAAGTAAGATTGTATTGCTTAACAAAATCAAAGTTTCAGTGCATAGTTCTACTATCTACTACCATTACTAGTATTTTTTAGAGCAATTTATTGAATGGGAAACTATATAGTTTTGCTCATCTCCTAATAGAGTTATAGAGCAATCTGCCGAATTGGAAATTATATAATTTTGCCTATCTGCCAATAGAGTTATAGAGCAACCTACCTATTGGGAAATTATATAATTTTGACCATTTGCCAATAGAGTTATTACTGTAAAACTGCAAAAATTGTAAAATTTGCACTAGAGTGCCTATGGAGTCATCATACCACAAAAAACTATCAATCAACATTTAACGATTATGAATCAAACGAAGTTATATCAACCCACATTTAACAATTATGAATCATAAGAAGTGATATCAACCAACATTTAACAGTGATCAATCAAAAGAAGTGACACGTGTTTGATCTCTCACACTAGATCTTAGAGGTGCTAGCACATGGAATATGACACCCAATTTGAGCAAGGAAAGTGTCCATCCTCTCCACAAAGAACCACAAGTTCCACTATTCTCTTTTCACATCATCAAGGCTAGCAAAAACATTATACCTATCATCTTGTTTTTCCATAAGAATACTTCCTATCAAGGTTTTCATTTTCCAATAAATAAATAATGAAAAAAATACTACTCTTAGGGTCTCAAATCCACTGCCCGCATTCCTCCACTAGCTCTAAATCTGAGAAGAACTGTCTTTCTCTAGCTGCGATGGTCTCAAGGTTCTGAAATTCACTTCGAATATCAAGAGGAACATACCAATGAAATGACTCATCAACCTCCTTGGCTTACTAATGGGCTTGATTATGGCATTGTGGGCCTCATTCTCCCATCCTCCCCTTCTGCTCCTCATGCACTAACATTGCATGGGGGTTGGCTCATAATGCAAATGAAAATCAAACTAGGTTTGACCAAGATACCTTATTGGACAAAACAGAGAGATACAAAAGAATGAAATCAAATCTCATTAATCAAGCTGCTTGGACAACCGATACATTATATAGGCACACATAAATAGCTTCTAGGACAATCTAGATCCAAATAATTCAGATCACCAACTCACAACACAAACTACGAAGACACAACTCATGACAGATAGACTCAAACACTAACTATGAGAACACAACTCATCAACTCTATCTGGACACATCATTTCTACATTATTCCAACACCCCCCCTTATCGGAGAAATGGATTTTCAACAATGCCTAGTTGTTTACATATTTCAAAGTTATCCTTTCCAATAGGTTTGGTAAAGATGTGAGCTACATTCTCACTTGTATTACAATAGACTAAATGAATCTCATTTGATTGTATCTTTGCTCTTACAAAATGATGCTGAAATTTAATGTGTTTTGTTTTGGCATGATAAATTGGGTTATTTGCTAGTTTCATGGAACTCTTATTGTCACATTTGATGCTTGTTGGTCGTCTTTGCTTTTCTCCAATATCTTTAAGAATCCTTCTTAACTGAATAGGTTCACAAGTTGCATTGTTCAAGGCTTTGTATTCATCTTATGTGGATGACAAAGAAACAACTGGTTGTTTCTTAGTGCTCCATGATATGACCCCTGATCCTAAATTGAATGCATATCCAGATGTTGATCTCATATCATCAGGATTTCTAGCCTAATCTAAATCAGAAAAACATGCCAACTCAACATCAGATTCACCACTATACAAAATACCAAAATTTAGTGTTCCCTTCATATATCAAAGGACTTTCTTTGTTGTTTTCCAATGGCTTTCACAAAGGTTTAGCCATAAATTGACTAAGGGTGCTGACAAAATACGCTATATCTGGCCTGGTAGTGGTGAGGTAGTTCAAACTTCCCACCAATTGACGATACAAACTTCCATTCACTTCTTTAAATCCATCATAATTGTACAAATTGGCATTCTGTTCCAAAGGAATAGACATTGGTTTGCATTCAAACATATGAAATCTGTCAAGGATTGTCTTTTCATATTTTCTTTGTGTGATGAGTGTCTTACCAGATTCCCTCCAAATTTCAAGACCCAAACAATAATACAATTCACCAAGGTCCTTCACTTCAAATATCCGTGACAACTGAATTTTAATTTCTTCAATCAACCTGAGTGCACTCCCTATTATGATAAGATCATAAACAAACAAATCTATCAAGGCAATGTTCCCATTTTCATCTCTCTTAATGTACAAGTTAGGATCACTTTTGCTTCTCACAAAACTTTTTTCGTAAAAGAATAAATCAATTTTCACATACCAAGATCTTGATGCTTGTTTCAAACCATACAAATCTTTCTTTAACTTGCAAACAAGATGTTCTTGTCCCAGATTTACAAACCCTCCGGGCATAACCAAATAAACTTCTTCTTTTAATTCACCATTCAGGAAAGCTAATTTGACATCTAACTGATGCATTTTTCAATTTTGTTTTGTAGCTAATGCAATCATGATTCTAATTGTATTCAGTTTAGCTATAGGTGCAAAATTATCTTCATAATCAATGCCTTCTTTTTGTGAATAGCTTTTTTCAACCAATCTAGCTTTATACTTATCAATACTACCATCAACATTAAACTTTCATTTGAACAACCATTTGCATCCTATGGGAACTTTATCTTTAGGCAATTATATTAATTCACATGTGTCATTCTTCATTATGGAGTTATATTCCTCATTCATTTCATCTCTCCATTCTTTATATTCTTTAGCTTCTTCATAACTTGAAGGTTCTACAACATTCATTACATGATACATCAATGCATAATCTTTATACCTTATAGGTGGCTGAATTTGACGTGATGACCTCCTTAGAGTTTTATTGCTTTCATCCTTCTTTCTGCTCTGTGGAGTCTCTTGTTCTCTTCTTGGAGTGTCATGACTGTTGGATGCTTCCTGCCCTTGAACTTGTACCTATTGTTGTACCTGTTCATGTTCCTGTTCAAAACTTGCTTCTATTTTTTCATAATCATCAATATCATGCCATACACCTATGTTATTCATTTTATCACCTTCATCTTCATTTTCATGAAACACCACATCCCTACTTGCAAGAAATCTATGTGAACTAGGATCAAACAACTTGTATGCCTTTTGATCATCACAATAACCAATGAATGTGCACTTAATTGATTTTGCATCAAGTTTTCTTCTTTCATATTTTCGAATATGTGCAAATGCCTTACATCCAAAAACTCTTAAATGATTCACTTTTGGTTTATATCCATAAAATGGTTCAAAATGTGTTTTCAGATTTAAACTTTTGGTTGGACTCCTATTTTTCAAGTAAACAATAGTATTAATGGCTTCAACCCAAAAAACATTAGAGATATTGTTACCTTGAAGCATGCTCTGTGCACATTCCACTAGTGTTCTATTTTTCCTCTGAGCAACTCCATTTTGATGAGGTGTATGAGGCACTGTAAATTGTTGTAGAACCCCATGAATTTATCAATATTGATTAAAAACTCTTGATTTGTATTCTCCCCCTTGATCAGATTTGAGAATTTTGACGTATTTTGAAGTTTGTTTTTCCACCATGTTTTTTAATTCCTCAAAGTACTCAAAAACATCGCTTTTATTTCTTATGAAATAGACCCAAGTGTATCTAGATCTATCATCAACAAAAATAAGAAAGCACACTGCTCCTCCAAGAGATCTAGTTTTCATAGGTCCACATACATCAGTATGAATTAATTCAACTATTTCGCTTTGCCCTTTTTCTTCATGTATAGGAAATTCCTCTCTATGTTGCTTTCGAAGTGCACATGATTCACATTCAACATGATTATTCTTGATTACAGGAAGACCTTCAACCATTGTTTTTCTTTGAAGTAACATTAAATCATTGTGATTTAAATGCCCATACCTTTGATGCCATAAATTTTCTATTGACATTGTTATAGATGCCAATGCTTGATGCCCTATCCTGGTCACATTGAACATATACAAGTCTCCAACTCTGATGCCTGTGGCAATAACCTTGTAGCGATCCTGGTTATCTTTAACAACACAATGTGATTCAACAAAATCCACCTTTAGATCTTGATCAACAATAGTAGAAACCTAAATTAAGTTCTTTTTTACACCAAGAACATACATCACATCATGGATTTGTCTCTCTTTTCCATTAGGTAACATCACACCTATTATTCCATATCCTTGAACTTTAAGGGATCTGTTATCTCCTAGATAAACACATGTTCCATCAATGTTCTCATGATATTCATCAAACCAATCCTTATTACAAGACATGTGGAGTGATGCAAAAAAATCAATGAACCAAGCATTCACATCATCAGTCTCAACAGACAATGCAACATTAGAAACAAACAATTTGAGATTTTTAAATCCATCATTGATTGAGGTGTCTTTGTCCTCAAAAGTCCCATTATGCCTTATGTTTCTCTGTTTAGACTCATTATATTTTCTTTTATAGAAATCTTTAGAATGATGTCCAGATTTTCCACAATAATAACAATCATCATTTCTTTTATCATGAACTAGAAATTTAGGTTGTGCCATACCTTTTTGCTTTGCTTGAAAATTTCCTCCTTTGCTTTTGTCCCATGGCTTGCCTTTGTATGGCTTCTTACCCTTGGATACCAATGCCAAATCTGAATTGTTTGAGCCCAAACTGAAGTTCTTCATCTTCTCTTCCTCTTGTAGAAGAATACCTGTCAATTCATCCAAAGTAGGAGGCTTCTCTCTAGCTGAAAGACTTGAAACAAAAATTTGATAATCTTTCACTAAGCCATTTAATGTGATAGTGACCAAGTCAGTATTGGACACCTTTTCACCAATATCTCCTAACTTATCACTTAGCTCTTTGACATGAGAAATCAAATTGCTTATACTTTCATTGGCCTCCATTTTAATTGACAAAAGCTTGGTCTTCAAGAATAAAATCCAGTTAGTATTAGTTGTTTCATATAAGCTTTTGAGAACATCCCATGTTTCTTTGGATGTTTCACAATCCCTAATATGATGTATGATGTTGTCCTTAACTAACATTCGTAGCAACACCTTTGCTTTTGTTTCCCTTTTTTTCCAATTTGGAATAGCTGCAATAGTTGTGGGTTTGGGCTCCGCCCCACTCACTATGGGCCACAAATTATTTCCCTTTAAAACTGTTGATACCTTGAATTTCCAATTTGCATAATTTCATCAATCAAGCCTTGTGCACTCATTCAAATACGTTTCAGCCAAACATTTTGACATAATGACAAAAGAATTGTCACCAATCAACAAAATGCACCCAAATCCACCAGATCTACACCCAAATTCACCAGATCTACATCCAAATTCACCAGATCCAAAACCAAATGTGCATGATATAAACAAAAGCAAGAGTTAATCTTGCTTCGAATAAAAAAACAAAGCCAAAAAATACTCCTTATTTCTCCTTTTCACCCAACGTAATTTGCACTCCCAAAAAAGATTTCAAATGATTCTTCCACCCAAACATAAAAAAACACCCAACACCTTTTTAACTCTCTTCACCAAAAATAACTATAAAATAATTTTCACCAATAAATAAAAACAAAACTTTCACCATAAATTTTTTTCACCAAATTTTTAACTCCTTATGCCTCCATACCTCATCCACAATTTTCTCTCAAAACAAAAAATAAAGAAAATTTAAATAAGTAAATACGTGATAAGATTTTACATCTTTGACAGGGCTCCTTAGTGTGCCAATTTACTCCTCCATGAGAAATTAACCTCAAACTTATGGCTTGGCTTGATTTAAAAAATCAAATCATACCTTTCAAATTATGATGGTTGCGGTGGTTATATACTTCCACAGGCTTCTCACATGCGAAGACTGTAGTTATATACAGACACAACGAATGCAAACAACATCGTTCAACAATATTCGTCAACCAAATAACATAAAAATTTTGGTAGCAGCACCATAACAACAGGATCTCACAGCCCTCTATTTCACAACCCTCACAGATCTAGGCTCTTTTACTCTCATATCTAAAGCCTCACTAAATCACATTCTCTGGCTTTGATACCATATTGGAAAAACAGAGAGATGCACAAGAATGAAATCAAATCTCATTAATCAAATTGCTTGGACAACTAGTACATTATATAGGCACACATAGGCAGCTTCTGGGACAACCTAGATCTAAATAATTCAGATCACCAATTCACAACACAAACTACGAATACACAACTCATGAGAGATAGACTCAAACAATAATTACGAGAATGCAACTCATAAACTCTATCTAGAAATATCATTTCTACATTATTCCAGCACACATAATACCACTAACGAAGAAATGGTGCTCAAGCACTAGCTAGGAATGAAAAATAGAGCACCAAAGAGGTCCAACACAACCCTTAGCATGAATAAGTCAACATTCAAGGACAACTAAACAAGATTTAAAATATGTCCATATAATAGCAACCAATATACTGTCCCCCCACAATAACTAACCCCATAACAAGCACAATCATCCCAAGTACACAAATCCAACCAAACAACAAGCCGACTCAAGAGTGTCATAAATAGCGGATAAAATCAAGCTAACAAATTGAAGATTTTGAGATGGAGCAACAATAAAAATTAAGGTAACATAAGGGTTTCATAATTTATGGAAATGAGCCAAGCTCCAAATGCTACATGCAATAGAGTATATATGCTTTCAGAAGATTGAAAATGTTGATAACAACCTAGCCCCCAAAATCAACTTCAACCCACGTTCTAAACTCCCATCCCTCACCTTGGTTATAGAGCCCCTGGTCTTCAAAACAAAAATAGTTGTATTTCCATTGGTAAAGAGTTTCATTTCGTAACTTTGGTTTGTCAAGCTCTCACTGAGGCCTTGCGGGCCACCAGAGTGACTATACCAATTGAAACATGCGCCTCGTTCTAGCCCGATACCCTCCCAGAGCATATTTCAAGACCTTCTAACAATGGAAGCATACCAAATTTAAACTAAGGCAAATACAACCAGTGTTTTCGGTCCCTTTGTTCCTTACAAAATGACATGCATCTGATATCATAGATTGAAGTAATTTCATGTGTCTGCATGCACAGGGGTGGCGTTGCCACCACCAACCTTTAATCTTTCTCATTCTTCAAGGTGGCAGGCTCAACTACCCATGCTGCTAATTTTTTTAAGATAGAAAAAAACCACTCCTATATAGTATGTTTCACATTGTTATTTAAAAATAACACACACACACACACACACACACATATACTCACATAGATGTGTGAAATTTTATATTATTTATATTATTATTTATGAGTTTGTTTCAATCTTTTCTATAGGAATTCAACCAAATAATTTTTAATCAATTTATATTTTTGTTATGTTAAAAATATATTTTTGAATGCATAAATGCATTCAACCCTTAAAATATATATATATATATATATATATATATATATATATATATATATATATATATATATATACATATTTATTTTTTTAATAAAAAATGTATAATGATTTAGAATATCATACAATTTGTAAATAAATCACTTAAAAGAATTAGTTGGTAACCATGCTTATCATATATATTATTAAAATATTTTGAATAGGTAACATGTTTCACATTGCTATTTAAAAATAGAAAAACTATATACTAGTTTTTTTGGGGTATGATACCATTTCAATTTATGCGCAATTACATTATTATTTATTTATAAAATTTAATTATTTCAAATTATTTGTTTGTAAGTGTGTGTATTTATATGAAATTTTCAATTATAATTTCATATTATTGTTTAGGCATTTTCTAACTATTCTTGAAGTTCTCTTAATCTAGCCAAATATTTTTTAATCAAATTATGTTTTTATGTTGCTTAAAATATATTTTTGAACACACAAAAGGCCACCAGACATACATATTCTACATGGTTTTTTTAAATAAAAGAATATATAATGATTTAAAGTATCATAAAATCTGAAAATTAATTAGTTGGTAATGGTGTTGATCATATATGTTATTAAATTATTTTGATTTGTTGACATGTTTGGTATTATCTTTTAAGATAGAAAATAATCTACTTCTATGTAATACTTTTCACATTATTACTTAAAAATGGAAAAAAATACATTACTTTTGGGTATAATACAATTTCAAAGTTTTCATGTATAACTATATTATTTTTTATTTATACAATTTAATTATTTAATAGATGTTAAAAGGTTACTAAATCAATGAGTGTTTTTTCCTTTTCATGTTGGTGTAGGAGGGTTAGGGGGCAAGGGAGTGGAGTGGTTTTGGGAGCTACGGGGCATGGTGGTGGAAGTGGGAGGAAGAAAATAGATATATCTATATTGATTTATCATTGAGATATAATAAGAATAATGCCTTGTGTAATACTCCCTAGTAGCCCAATTAGGGCGATGCCACCGCTTCTGACTCTGATATCATAATCGTAATATAAAACATATAGAATGACAAAATAGTAAAATAACACGTTGGATAATCCATAAAACATGTATGTATATAAAGTTTGAAGCACTTATATATGAACTCAGTTGGCTGTCTACAAGACTCAGACATACCATCTAGCCATAAACCATGTTGCTCCAACTCTCTTAGCTTTCAATCACCCTCAAGTTAGGGATGTTACTCCATGATGGAAACACCTTCTCTATCCAGGTACATATCCACAACCAGATATAAATAGGGCCAATGTACCAAACCCTTGCAACCCTAAACCAATAGGCTCACATCCCCCACTAGCCCCACACTCAATTAATGCACCACCTTCTTTTCACTCGCAGTCCATTGGGTGGCACCACTACCTCCAAGATAACCAAATTGGTCGGCCATGGATGTACCAAACCCCATGGCTTCCAAGAGTTCCTACCACTCTTAGGGTTCTCTAGGTACCCTCTAGGCCCTCACGTAGTGGCACCTGTCCCTACTAATCCATATCCAATTGAATAGGCGAATTGTCATTTCACTAGTACAAAATGGCTAATTAGTTAATAAAAAATGACTAAAATTTGCATACAAACAACCATTTTTTAGTCGGTGACGAGTAGTAGCTAATTTACAGTATCTTATAACACGCCAAAATTTTAATCATTTTTAGCTTAGTCATTAATTGGTTGTCTCAATTTCATCGTTTTGTAGTATGTTTAGTCATATATTTGGCCATATTTTTGGTCATTGATTTAGTCATTAATTGCCGCAATTAATGACCAAATATATAACAAGATATATCACTATATGGTCCCCCGAGAAAACCAATTAATGACCAAAGAAATATGGCTAAATTTTGGTTTTGTTATAAGATATTGTAAATTAACTACTAATAGTCGAATATATGCAAAATTTAGTTGTCATTTGTAATAACAAATTAATCATTTGCAATAATCCTTTTTTTATATAGTTTCATGTTCATTATATAAACAACTAATTTAGTAGTTTATATTCATTTCAATTACTTTCATTAATAATCATTGTAAACAACTAATTTAGTTGTATATTTATTTTATTTGTGTTCATCATTAATCACTATAAATTACTAATATTTGTGTTCATCATTAATAACTATAAGTGATGAACCAACACTTGCATCCTATGCAATCTTGTATTACAATATTTGCAAATTACATGCTCAATTACATGACCAAACATGACCCAAGCATCCCGATACTTACTAAGAGTTTATAACACACACTCTTTGGTCAAGTTTACATCAGAATAGAAACCAATACCCCAACTATCAATACAAGGCCAAAACATCATCGTTGCTTTAATAAGCAATGAAAAACACATCATAACTTTTGTAATTTAAATTGTAGCAAATGATTTACAAAATGGGTCCATGACAAGCTACCATATCTAGAAAAACCATCTCTCACTCCTGAAAGTGAATGAATCAACATCTACTTGTGGCAGATTTGCTTGTCGAACAACTCTTCCAACTGGTTCCTGCATAGATTGTTTGTCCTTGAGATGTTGCTCTAGAGCCTCCAACATGTGGCTCTTTGATGACCACTTCTATTGCAATGACTACAAAAAGTATTATTCCTCCAGACCTGCTTAACCTGCTTCATTCCCTCATCTGGAGAAGGCCTTTCATGTCTCGTCCTTTTTCTTACTTCCATTCTCTTCCATCACTCAACAACCACATGGTTATGTAAACCAAGAAAATTACATGATTTTCTATGCCATGATTTATGTTCATCATTAACATGCTTGTAATGTGTGATTCTGGTGATGGGAGCTTGTCTTAACTCTCCCTTTCTGATGTGAACTTTCATGGGAGGATGGTGATGTGTTCTCATCATTCTCTTTCTTCGACAGTTTCAACAATTTCTTGGAAGCTTATAACACCTTTGAGATTTCTACTTCAGTGTATCCCAAACCTGCAAAACAAGGTCTTTATACAACTTCCAATGGATGAGTCATTCCTTGGCCATTAACACCAAGTCCTCCTATACAACCCATCTTGGTAAGGAGTCTCATGCCAGGTTCTGAAATGGGTACCTCCATGTTTCCAAAAAAAATAGTTTCATGTGAAAAAGAAACTAAATAATGATCAACATTGTTTACCTCAATTGTCAATTCAGAAACCAGCGGTGATGGATTTTCTAAGCCATCGTCGCACTTCAGTTTTTACAAGGCCTCTTCCATGGCTTGTAGTTGAAGCTGCAATCTCTACTTCTCCACTTTCACTTCTCGTAGAAGTATCCTCAATTCAATATTTTCTACTTGAAGGCTTTTTTTGATCTCCTCATCTGAATGATGAGAAGACGATGATGAAGATGAATGTGCACTTGATGGAGTAGATGGAGCATCGTCCTTTGCTATTTCTTTCTCCTATTCCTCCCTCTCCATATTCTCCTCATAATCTGCATACATTAAGTCCACCGTGTGTTCCATATTGAGGAGGTCCTCATAGATATCTCTATTGTTCTCCATTTCCCTTCTTGTTTCATATTCAATCATTCACACTTGCAATTCACATAAGTGAGAAGACCACTCTTATACCCAACTTGATCTGGATCTCTTCAGGGACCATAATTAACCAAGATATTTTACATCTGTGTTGCTAATAGAATTTCATATGGAAGAGTATGAAAATCCACATGTGCATATTGTAAATAAGATGAAAACATAATGATGATCATCGAATCAAAGTACACAAACATATTGATAACAAATTTCACCCAGCGTGGGTTTCGTCTCCAAGCCCTGGTGTTAATAGTGGGGATGCTACTTCATTGAATGCTACAAATGATGATGATGTACATGGTATCTTCTTTGTCGTTACAGGATGAATACCCTCAGCTAGAGTGGCATGTCTCTCCACGAGATGTTCTTAGGAACTCTCACTCATATGGGCAATTCCCTCACCAAGAGTGGCATGTCTCTCCACGAGACATCCTCCTATAGGAAATCTCACTCAAATGGGCATTCCTTCAGCACGAAAAGCTATTCAAATCTCACATGATGTGGTATACAAGTATCCCTCAAGGTAATGATAATCAGGGATCTCAACAACAAAGACATCATCTCAGCAAAATAAAATAAAAACATGGCATAATTGCATCATATACCTCCACTTTCAGGGATGGCCGAAAAATAAAAAGCTCAACTATTGAAGCGGACACCACTGTTGAATTCATGGTGTGAAATTGTGTCAAATGACTATAAACTTTTCCCCTTTTTGACTCCGTCAAATTCCGGACCCTTGGGAATCTTGAAGATTCCCCTAAAGATTCCTTCCTGAAGATGGATGAAAAAACTGTTGCTCGGATGAATATTCTCAGCACCCATTGCACTCTCTGTGAAATTCTGTGAAAATGGTTATAAAGTCAGCATCATTCTGTCTCAGTCAAAAATCAACCTCTAAGGGAATATTTTAGATTCCTTAAGATTCTACCAAGATTCCTTGTTGTTGGACACCTGGATTTCTATTGCTCAGATGGGTAAATAGACTACACAATTGGAATCTTAGAGAGAAAACATGCAAAAATGACTATGAACTTGTTAATTTCTGACACAAGCACCTCTGGACCTCTAAAGGAATCTTTTTAGCATCATGGCATATTCCCTTGCTCATGGTTCCGCGACATCTGGTTCGCTCGTGGTTCCACGGGTCCACCCTTCGTCAATCCCCCATTGAGAGATTGAAATGGGTTTATATAAATTGAGGTGGGAAAAAAATTCAATGTTGGTCGTTTGGCTCGTTGGTAAAGGCGTTATGTTGGGTGCAGGGTGGTCAGGTATTCCAAACCCACTGACCCCTAAAATGGTATGCACATTCTATATTTTTAACCAGTTGTTTGGTTGGTGGTTAGTGCTTCGCTGGTGGTCTTTGATTGTTGGCGAAGTTATTAAACATGACGCTATTTGAATATTCATTAGAGCCATGTTATATTTGAATGGTTGTGGTTGGATTTTGTTCCGTCGATGCACTGGCGACAGCCGGCCAGGTTTGACACCCGCTAAAACACACACACATATATATATAGTATGTGATATGGTTCCACCGACATTTTAACCATTTATATATATGTGTGTTGTTGACCATGGGATGTGGCGAGGGTTGCGGCCCACCACACTAATTATATTTTTTGTTTTTGATCAAACAATAAGCCATTTTTAGGCCACTCGAAAATAAGGGTCACTGAGAAAATTAACGATTCAACAATTTCTCCCTTTATAGTGGTCGGATTTTGTGCTCTGTATTTCTCCAATTTGTTGCCTCGTTAAGACTGCCACTTGGCTTAGTTTGACACGAACTTTGACAACGAATATCTTGGGCATACGGACTCGGATTTGAGTGTAGTTCATACCATTGGAATCAGGGTGATGAGAGCTACGATCTAGTCTAGGTTTCACTTCAATATGACAAATTTTATTTTTGAGTTTTTCCATAGACACTGTTGAATTTTCAGTGTGTCTAGAGCCACTTAGATCACTATTTGATCGATTACACTAGATGCATTGATTTGAGTGTAGATGTCATTTTCTAATCTCGTTTAATACCTTACACTAGATGCATTGATTTTGGTGTAGATGTTGATTTCTACTCCTATTTGATTTCTTGCATTGGATGCGTTGGCTTCAGTGTAGATATTGATTTCTAATCCTATTTTTTTTCTTGTACTAGATGCATATATTTTTCTGTAGATGTCAATTGCTAATCCTATTTAATACCTTACACTAGACACATTGATTTCAGTGTATATGTTGAATTCTACTCATATTTGATTGCTTGCACTGGATTGGTTTAAGTCTAGATATTGATTTCAAATCCCATTTGATCACTTGCACTAGATGCATTGATTTCATTGTAGATGTTTATTTCTAATCCTATTTAATACCTTACACTAGATGCATTGTTTTTAGTGTAGATGTTGATTTATACTCCTATTTGTTTGCTTGCACTAGATGTATTGTATTCAGTGTAGATATTGATTTCTAATCCTATTTGATTATGTGCACTAGATGCATTGATTTTAGTGTAGATGTTAATTTCTAATCCTATTTAATTATTTGCACTAGATGTATTAATTTCATTGTAAATGTTTATTTTTTATTTGATGCAACTAGATGTATGATGTACATTAATTTCAAAGTAATTAGATTAATTGTGTGCATTGATTTCAGTGTAAGCACATCTTTGCCCCTCCATATATATCTCTATCTCCCATTTTCTCTCCTTCTTAATCTCTCCACCTCACCCCCCAAACATACACACTCTGTATCCATATCTATCTAGCCCTCTATTTCTCCCTTCCTTTTCCCCTTTGTCTCTCTCTCTCTCTCTAACACATCTCTCTCCATATCTACATCTCTTCCTCGCTCCCTGTCTTTTCCTCTCTCTTCTTCCCTCGCTCCCCATCCTCCATCTATATCTTTATCTCCGCTTGTCTCTCCTTCTCACCACCAAAACATACACACACTCTCTCTCAGTGTAAGAATATAAAAATTATTCATAACGTGCATTGACTTTTGTGTTACAATAATTCAACCATAAATACAATAATTGAATTTTCATCCTAAATAAAATGTTCACTTACCCAAAATATTTTCTTCCTGAAACTGTAAAATATTTGTAATTGGCTACATTCTTATTATAGCCCTCTTTTATTTGGGGATTACCACTTCATATGTCACAATGATTGACTTTGGAGAAAACTATTATTAATTTTGGAGAGAAACAGAGACAATATATGACATTTACTATAGTAGCTCGAGTTAAATATTTGAATGGTCTATAATTTGAACTGCCCTTTCCATATGGTCGATATGAGAAAATGGAAAAACTAATAGGTGTGACAATAAGAATAATATAAGAAAATAGTTTCAGATTGATCATAATGAAGATCGTTTGGAATTGACTATACTATTATTATTCACATTTTCTATCATTCAACATTGTTAGATTGCCACTTTGAACTTAAAAAATTTATTTCATCATTTTTCATCATTCAAGTTACTAACATTTTCTCTCATCTCAAGAAAATGAGGTAGCTAAGAAAATTTAAAATTAAATTGACCAAATTAATATTAGACATATTTAGCGTATTTAAAAGGATCAAAATAATTAAATGTTCAACAAATTTTCTATGACCACACATGACTCAAATCAACCTAGATCCATCTTAACCCCAGATTAATCAAGCACCAAGAGGGATCAAATCTATTGAGGTGAAAACCTTTCTTCAAGTTTTGCACTCAAAAAAGAGGTTTGCACCTCGAGAGATTTTATCCCTCTTGACGCTCGATAGATCCGGGGTTTAGATAGATCTAGGCTCGTTTATTTACATTAAAAAAATAAAATCATGAAATGGATATTAATTCAAAGCTTAAACTTTTGTAATAAGTTAATTATTTTCAAGAATCAATCAATATAAATAGTTTTTTAAATCAATTTTATAATAATATTTTTCTTAAATATGTTTTCTTTCTCTAATTTCAACTATTTAAAAAACTTATTTTGAAAATGAAAAATTAGTAGACTCAATTGTTCCATGCAATAAAAATCTTTTTGTTTTGATTAAATGTTGTATTTTGAATAGATTTCTAATACTTATGGAATTTGAATTTCAATGTACACTTAGAGTTATTGTCACTTAATCCAGACATAAAACTTTTGACATAAACAAAGGCTAAACATAAACCCTATTTAGACCAATACTTTTTATTGATTGACTATTTGTATTCACTAATTGTAAATACTAATTGTATATGGTTTTGTTGATTTCATATATTTTTACTATTTAGAAAGTTGTTGAGTTTACAAATTTTTACTATTTAGAAATCTACATGTTCAAGAATTAAATTTTAAAAATATTTTGATTAAAAAATGTATATTATTTACTTAAATTAAATTAGATATATTAAAATTATTTTTTACTCATAATAAAATAACTTAATCGTATATAACTCAAATAATAACAATTATTCAAAAAAATAAATACATGAAATTAGAAATGATATCCTTTTCCAGCCGCCCATCCTACAGTCCCGGATTGAGATTGAGTTCCGAAGAATGTGGATCCCACGGTTCCCGATCTATCATTATAGCATGAAAAAATATTTTTTAAAAGAAACATTCAGATATACAAGCATCCCTACATAGTCAACAAACGGATAATAGAAATGACATTGACTAGCATATGTAGTTGGAGGAGCTGCTGGATCCATTTCCGGACCTGAGGAGAGAATGTTGGAGAAACGCCAAATCATTAGTCTATCTTATACTTCTGGATGACCATAAACCTACCATGCCCTTGTTGAGACAAATCTAAAAAGTGTGGTGCTAGATTTGTTGATGGGAAGGTTATGTATTATTATTATAGCTTTCCCAACAAACTTCTACACTCCTAGGGATGTTTAGTGTTGGGTAGGTAAATTAATTGATTTGGGGAATTTCGTGTCCTCAAATTATTTTCCCAGGATCCACATGAACAGGTTCGTGTCTTCAAATCATTTTTCCAATATCCATGTGAATAGGGATAGAGGGGTGGGCCTGAGTTAGCCACGTAAGGGTTTTTAATAAGAGTTTCTAATAAGAGAATAGATTATAATTTGGTTTAGAAAATAAGGGAAATTTTGATAAAATCTAGTAGAATTTTTTGGAAATTCAGATTATCTGGTCAATTAAAAAAATATTCCAACAATGCCTTTCAAATAACCTGCAATCGAGATAAACATACCATGCAGTTGCTGAGAGGAATCTAAAAAGTGTGGTTCTAGATTTTTTGATGGAGACAATTATGTATTATTATAGGTTTCCCAAGAAACATATCTAAAAAGTGTGGTGCTAGATTGATTGATGGAGACAATTATGTATTATTATAGGTTTCCCAAGAAACTTCTGCTACGCTCGTAGGGAATTTTAGTGGTGGGTAGGTAAGTTAGTTGATTCAATGTCCTCAAATCATTTTCTATATTAATGGGGCATTTGAGTTTTTTTCATCGAAACTAAGCCTTTGATATTTTCACCCCAAGGGAAAATGAGGATGCCACAAAGGCGGTGAAAACAAAAAAATACCAAAAATTTTGACACGGTCAGATGCGGTAGAGGGGCATAGGTGGGTAATGATCCACGTTATCTCCGTTTCACACAATTTCTACCAATTTTAATGTCAATATATATAAGCGGGTGGCCATGTCGTGAAGAGTCTGTCACTTAGTACTCTTGCTTCGATGGAGACTGAAATTAAAAGTTGGAAAATTAAGATCAAAATTGGCTTCTTAATGTCAATACAGGTAGCTTCATGTAAAAGTTCACGACTAGGTCACACACTCTTTTCTGAATTTATATGAATGCAACTACTGATTGATTTCCAACATGAAGTGTTATCTTACATCTTTATGGCTTAATGTTCCTTGAGCTGTTAACTAGGTTGAATACAATATTGTACGCTATCACATTTGTTTTTGTTGTTTGTTTGCTTGTTTCAGGTATTCGAAGGAAGGAAATGAAAGATAGTTTTAGTAAGGAAGCATGATCATCACCAAGCGAAATAGCATTCTAAGAGGTAGGCCCTCTTATTTGATTCTAGCTTAAGGATATTTTCCATAGATTGTTTCTTTGTGGCTAGACCCGCTCTCTTGGGCTGGAGGAATTTTTTGTGTCCGCACTGAGAATTTACATGCACCATAGGGGGCAAGTAACCCAAGTGTATTTTCATCCTCCAAGAGTTCGATTTGGAGTTCATCAAATCCAAGTTGAAGAAATCCATTAGCACGGACTAGAAATGGTTTGTACCTTAAAAGATACTATGCATGAGTGATTTTGCATAGTTCTCTGTGTACATGTTGTGTATATGTGTGTTGAGTGTGTTTGCAGTGTGACTCCCTTCAGATGTTATTATAGTTACATTAATCCTATTTACATTTGGTTTACATATGTCAGCATCCCTTCAACCATATGTTGACTATGTTGATGGCACTAGTCGTAGTACTCGGAACCCTTCTTATGTAACATGGGCTATATGTGCTATGAACTGTGAGTTAGTGAGTTTACAAAGGATTTGTATCGTTCACTCTACAAATAATATCATTGAGTATAGCGCAGGGATTGAATTTTCATTTGATGCTATTTCACATGGTATCCACTGTATAGTTATTAGACTTGACACACAACTTGTAGTACCACAATTGACTAATGTTTATTCAGTTATGAGTCCAAATATGCTTCATACGTTCTTAAGGGCTCGCCTTCTGGAAATATTTTTTGATTTATCCAATATCAACACATTTGTAGAAATCTAAAAACATTGACACATGCATTACCAAATTGTGTTTTCGATAGACGTTTGTGACACATGTAATTCAATACACATCACATACATTGAAAAAGAGATAATAGAACCATAAGAAACACTATATATATATATATATATATATATATATATATATATATATATATATATATATATATATATATATATATATATATATATATATACATATATATATATATATATATATATATATATATATATATATATATATATATATATATATATATATATATATATATATATATATATATATATATATATATATATATATATATATATATATATATCGAAGTTTGGTTTTGCAAAAAATTGTGCCTGAGACACATACTTCCACACAACCTGCCATATCAAAAACTATAGATGTAGTGAAAATATGCCTATATATATAAGCCTCCTAGTAGACTAATCATGGTGCTCATGATAGCAAGCCACTGCACAAGCCATCTTACGAATTCGTTAGCTAATACGACTAGGGATGCCAATAGTATGACACTACACTCTCATAGGAATTGGGTCGATCATAATCTCGAATATACCCTAGGTCAACCCCTCCATGTTTCGCTCGACCTCTGCAAGAGTCTCGGCCACATTGAGATCATGTAAGGCCTCTTGTCCCCTATAGAAACCTTTACTCTTAATGGTGCCTGTTGTGGTTCTCTCTCATGCTGAAGATAGGAGGAACCCATAGGTTGAATGGATCCATAGTTTAGTCTCAAATACATTAAAAATCACAATTTTTTTTTATAAAACTTAAAAAATCTAAAAATTATCAAAATGTTTCCTTTTTAATCTATTGCTCCCCATCGCTCTCCATCAGGAAGCACGAGCTCAAGGTCTCCATGAAAACCCATCCCTTCATATGGATAGTCTTCAATCATAATGAGTTGCATGCGCAACCATCGATAAAAGAGTGGTGTGATGCTCATCGATGACGAACCTGCATGTCTGGACATGAGATCCACCCACCTACTCATTCGTGGGACTTTCAGATCTGAAGGCTCGGGTGAAATATGTTGTGTCCTGAGCAATGGAATCCGATCTAAGGTAAATGAAATCAATATTGAACCATAACCAAAGTTCTTCAATCGTCCATCCTTTTCCTTGGTTAGTTTTTCCTTCATGTTTTCTAGTACTTCCTCACTCTAGTTGAATATTGTAAGCTCCATACATTCTAGAGCTTACTTCACATGATACATATTTTCCAATTGTAGATTAGCACTATTAGACAATCTGAAAATAATAAACAAGATCATCCTCAAAGGAAAATTGACCACATCCTTGATCTCGATCTTCCCATCCTTGATCAGTTGGGATCTCAGTCTACACTCTGCACTAATGTAATCCTTGACTGTGTCTCCACCCCTTCTCACATTAGATAAAGAGATGGGGGCACCTCACCTCGATAGACCTATCAAGAAGAATATATATTCTACCTGTATCTCAAGCACATGTGCACTAAATCTGAATGCTTGTGCCTGAACATCCCATGCTCGGACAAGATACGCCAACTTCTCCATTTGTTGCCTCATTTCAGGAAGACAAAAATATTTCAAGAGCCCACAATCTCTCAAATACTAGAAGTGGAAGGATCATTAGCTGCATTTAAATATTCTTCCTCATGTTTTCTTTCCCACCATTATAAAGCCATTTTGTTCTAATGAAGACCTGAAACACAACCAGAAGAAACATTAGTGTAACATTGATGCAAAAAATTAGCATAGTTTTTAGAGGAAAAACAAGTTTGGGAATTGCACTTAGAGCACTGATCTAAGGGGATATAGTGTGTTGCAACACCCTCCTAAGTGTATTTTTTTTTTTCAACACTCCTTTCAACTTGCTAGGGGTGTGGTTGACCTAGGCAAGAAATTAGAGCCCTAGGGCCCTTAAAAACTAAAAACAATTGCATGAAGTGAAAAAATGGAAGAATGAAAAGAAAGAGGAAGGTTATAGCTCCCACTTAAAAGTGAAGACACTTGAAATGGTCCATTGGATTGGTCACAATCAAATGTAGAAGATTAGGGTAAAAAGCACTCAGAACTCACTCACCAAGAGGTAAAATCCGTAATGGTAAAAATGATTTACTTTTTTCCTATTTATGGTCATTTTCATAATTATTTTATTAATGTTTTAATGTTTTGACCTAAATGTGACTCAATTTATCATGGATCAGGTACTTTTAATCCTCTTCCATGTACTTTTAATCCTCTTGTGGTGTTTTGAGCAGGTTGACAATTGTTTAACAAATTTGATGATGTTTGAATTAAAACAAATCATTTTGACCAGAGAGCATCCTTTAATCGCTTTTTCGGGATCTGTAAACTTACGAAAAAGGAAACCCCTAGAGTACTCTTTCAGTTATTTTCAGACTCCCAAAATATGAAAAGATCACCGAGCACTTTTCTTTTTGAACTCCTTAAAGTAAATTAAAAGGCATCTACTCAACTGTATAAGTTTAACCCCTTTATGGACTGAGATATAATATTTACGAAAAATGAATACCTTAGTCAAACATGGCTAAGAGGTTTTCCTGAGTATTGTTTTCTTCCTTTTCGGACTGAAGACACTATTTACGAAAAGGAACCTTTGGAGTTTTCTTTTTCACCTCTTTTTTAAACTCTCTAAACATGAAAAAGGAGTCGAGTTAGACATTTGTTGGACGCATAAAAACATCAAATAGTGATGGACTCATCGAACATGATGGGATTGAGCCACTCCTTCTTAGGGTTTGTTAAAAATACTCAAGAGGGATTCATTCCAAGGATGAACTTACAGATAAAGAATATGTTATCCTCCTCAAGCTTGTTAAAAAAAATAAAGAGGTACTGACCAAAAATCGTTGGGGAAATTGGGAAAATAGGGTAAGCCACATATTAATGGCAGTGAGTCGCTCTTGAACATGACGCTCTTCCACTTCATCTTTGTAGTTGTTGGATTGCGAAATCTGCTTGTCTTTTCATTCATCACACCATATGAAAGCCTCCACTTTTGGTTTTTGGTCAACGTTTCCAACTACATTCATTGTTGTTGATATGTTCAAGAGAAGTCCCTTAGTTAATATCTGCTACGATACTCTTAAGCCTTCATTCCATGTTTATCATTCCTGAACCAGTTTCATATCAACATCATTTTGTCTCAAATCATGATACCTATTTCATGTCGTTGATGGGGTATACATCAAGGCCCTCCTACGATGGGTCGCTTCTTGTCAACGTCAGCTTATTACCCAAAAAGTTGACTTAGAAACTCTTCCTTTAGTACCTTGGGACTTATATATATCAATGAAAAGTTCCTCACTCTCAGTGATGGGTTTTCATTATCAGCCTTCAACCAAATATTATGTGTGGTATTCAACTTAAACTCATTCCTTGACACCATACAAATTGTATTTTTGTACCATGAGATCAATTAACATCATCACTAGTTCCTCTCGCATCTGTTAACGACTTACATCATTGGCCGGTAACCATATGGTGTCTCCCATGTTAGACTCTGATTCCTTTATTCACATGGTTAGACTCGTACATTAGACGATCAAGTAAATAATATAGAAGACCTTGGATCTATTTCCTTCCATCTGGGTTGCTCTTTCAAGATTAATACAAGATTACAAAGCATGATGGATATGATCATACAAGCAGTCATCCAATCATGGATCCACACCTTCACATCAGTGGATGCGACTTCTTGATCATTCTACATGTAATTTTAGCTTATGTGTTGAGCATGGGTATGCGTCCCTTAGTAAAGAAACGATGATGAAAATGTATTGTAATAAATGAACTTGACCAGTTATTCTTGATCCGAACTTGTAACAAGGTAAATCACTTTAGTCATCAACTATCGTTTCTAACATTGCACTTTAGGGGGACAATCTCTTATAGGCCATTTTATCAAATTTGGTCAATAGGACTGCGAATCAAATCAATCACCATACGTGACCATGTTGTCATCATCCCTACACAAATCCCTAAGCATGACCTTTCCAAATCCCTAAGTTTCTGGGTCTAACTACCAAAAATCAATTCTCTTAAGGCCCAATGCACCCTGCCCCTTTAGAGACCTGCGCTCAACAACATGTTTCTCCATTCTGCATCAATGTTGATCAGCAACAACTTGTCCCTTGCTGGGGGTGCGCTAATTCTATAATTTCAAGAAAATTAAAAAGGATCTTGAAGCTTCCTCTTCTAGGGGCTTTCTGGAGTTATTTTAACCATTTACCTTGGATAAGAAGCTTGAATCCTATCTGATCCTACCTTAGAGACTTCACCTCTTATCCCTTGATTTCATGTTCCCATCTTAAGTGGATATCGAGCCTAGATTGGTAAATGAATAAGAATTCCTAAACTACCTGTTATAGACATTTTTGGGCACTGCAACCCCAATCAAACATGTCCATAAACCAAGGGCTCCTAAGTCCCTAAAAGTGTTGTTCCATACCCTAAAAGAACAAGGTAAACTAATTACATCATCTCCTAGAAGTTCTCCATGAAAAACTACTCAGAACTGGTCAAAACTAGACCATCTCACCTGCTCCATGGTCAAAGTACGATGCATCCCACCTAATGCACACGGGAGGTGCGATGCATACTAAAAAGCCCTTCTATGGGGTGCGATGGGTGAGAGTGGACAAATGGCAGAGTCAATTTGCGAGGTGGATGATCATGGAAACTTCCAGAAACTTCTCCTGTGACACTTGCCTCTCTGAATTTTCCCAGGGATGAGTAAGAGATCATCAATCTCCAAGTGGAATCAAGAACTATCAGAGAGAGGACACTAATCAAATCTCAGAAGCTGACTCACCTCCCTGCAATCATCTATATATGGATCCCTCATCCCAGAGATCCAGGGGTCTAGAATTTTGTATCTTGTAAGGAAGTGCTGCTGGCTTCTTGGTGTAACATCATAGTGTTGGGTGATCTAAGCTTTTCATGAGGTGAGAAGGGCTTTCTTGCTGAGAGGATGATGCTAGGTCAGAACAATTGGTTGTAATCCTCTTTTCTATTCTTGATATTAATAAAGTTATTCAAGTTTTCCTCCACATTCTTGTATGATTGATGATATATGCATTTTTGTGGTCAATATATATCTGGTCCTATATTGTTTGTGATAGTAGATCTCTGTTCTTGGATAGTGTTATGCTACTTTGATTCCACAGGTGCTCTTTTAAGCTGGGTAGACGCGGAAGCAAGTGGCAAAGATCTATAAGAAGGGAGAGGAATCAAGCAAGGAGCCAAGCGCAAGACAGAGGTTGGTCTCCTTTGTTCCCCTCTTATCTACTTCTCATAAAGGAAAACGAAAGTAGTTTTAGTTTGTTTGTTTCTAAGATAGCTACCAATCATAGTGGGACTAGCAACTCTGCCTGGACACTAGTTTTCCCGATAACAAAATGGCGACTCCGCTGGGGAGCAAATAGCTTGTTTACTTTTCTATACTTGTTTGTTTTATAAACTTACAGATGGAGCCTGAAGTCAAGCCAGCTAGCCTTCGAACTGCATTTGCTATGCAAGTGCAAATTAGATCAATGTTGCTTCAGTCCATCTCCGGATTTTGTTTATAAACTAAACAATTGATTTGTAAACATCCTAATTGCCCTTGTGGTGGCTCTAGTAACCTCCTTAGATCTACCCCTGTGATTTATTTATTGATTATCACTTGCTCGGCCTAAATCCCTGAACTGTGCTGCAAACTGTGATCAAGAACTGGATCAAAAGTCTCGCACTGTACCATCGCACCCTCTCTTCAAGGATATTAGTATGCATTGCACTTCCCGAGTGTTGTAGGTGGGATGCATACTGGAATCACTGTGTAACAGGTGCAATGGTCAGAGAAGGCTAATTTTTCCTCCAGACTTTGGTTTTTCTTCACTCTTTTCGGCTCTATTCAGGAGTTTTGCTGTCTGTAGTCAGTAGACCTCCATGGAAACCCCCTTCCTTGCCATTATTCCACCTTCATTGTGTAAAGAACTGTAAATGTTTTTATGTATTGTGAGCCATTTTCAGTTCTCTTTTACAAAGAAGTAGCGTAATTGAACTGTCGTTTCTCGATTTGGAAGTGTCGCAAGTGTTGTTTTCAGTCATAGAAGAGAATCTGATTGTTCTTGATAGTCGATTACACTGTTACTCTTGTATTTGATTTGAATTAGTTAGTTTTTCAAGTGTCGAAAGCAAGTTTCCAATTCCAAATCGCAAAGTGTCGTCATTGTCTTCATTTTGTCTTGAAAAGAAGCTTGTTAGTAATGTCGCTTTGAAAAATAATTCAGATTTGCGCTTGGCTTTCTTTTTATCATTCACACATTAAGAAGGCTGAAAACAAATACATGCATGTGCATTTGCATTTAGACTGTTTTTGGGTTTGATTTAGGACAGTGCATATAGTGTGTGCTCTCTGCTCTATGTTGAAAGAATATCATCTCTCTTTCTTTAGTAGCTAGGATTTTCATTGCAAAAAGAAGATTAAACGATTGTTTATCATCTTAGGTTGCATTTTAGGAATTGTATATCTACATCACGCGGTGAACCTGAAAGGCAAATTTCTTAAACAAGATCAACTGTAAAATAAATTTAATGAATCTAAAAACGCTTTGGAACCTAATGCACAACATTTAGAAGTCTAGGCTAGAGACGTATTCCGGCGTCGTAAAGCCTGGTAACTGTTGTTTTCATCGCTGGTTGGGTGACTCCTCCACTTTGAGACAACAAGTGCTAGTACGGACTTGTGCTCCCACATATCGTCGAGTATATATTGGGAGACCACAATAAGCTATATCCTTTATCCATAGGAAGCCGTGTCTGCCGCCCTATCGATCATAATTCACTGAACACAGCATTCAGGAAGATTGATTGTCGTACCATAAAAAGTATTCTGCAGTTTTTTGATTGGTTTGGTAATCCCTCTGTCTAGATTTCCAGAGTAGTCTCTTTCGTTCCTTTTCAAACTCCTTAAAGGAAAAGGTCCATCTGAGCACTTGTCACTTCAAGCTCATTAAAAATTGAAGGCAACTAGAGTCATCTTTTGTTTTTTCTCGACTCTTAAAAATTGAAAAAACAAGTTGTGTCAAAGCATCTAAAATTTATTTTAAT
Source organism: Pinus tabuliformis (assembly GCA_031772625.1). Classification (NCBI taxonomy): domain Eukaryota; kingdom Viridiplantae; phylum Streptophyta; class Pinopsida; order Pinales; family Pinaceae; genus Pinus; species Pinus tabuliformis. The sequence continues at coordinate 172,398,213 of CM062816.1, forward strand.
CGGAATAAACATCACCTTTCCTACGTTGGTCTTAGGTTGAGAAAAATGGAGTCCACCAACCAAGGATTTCCCCATGGAGGAAATCCTAGTCCTTTCTCCTCTTGGGGAGATGTTGGTGCACCCTATATGGCCACATTGTCGCTTCCAGGATTGACAATTGGCCTACCCATATGGCTCTTCTAGACCTCTGTCGTTCACAACATCGTGATTCCTGAGCAATCAAGTAAGCAACTAGACGATACCAAAGCTATCCCCCAACCTTCTACCTCATCTGATTCTCCCTCTCCTCCTTCCTCTTCGCTTGATGAAGCCGGTAAAGCCAAAAATCAAGTAACTAAGAAGGAGAAGAAGGGGAAGGATAAGAAAGAGAAGAAGAAGAAGGAGCTAAAGTCAAAAAGGGGCAACCAGGCATCATCTAGTGAAAATCCACACACTGCACTGTCAAAACCTAAATCTCCATGTGTCATTTGCAAAGGAGATCACTATCATCGAGATTTTCCTTGCATCCCTCGGATCTTAAGGGACTGGTCTCCTCGTTCGCACAATCCGGTGTCAACAACCTCTGATGATCATGTTGAAAGTACACCGTCAACTAGTGAAAGAGAAATGTCGGGACAGAAAAGGAAAAGTAAATTCCCTTGTAAACTATGTGAAGGCGATCACGTTGTCCACCGTTGTCCCTTCCTAGATGAGGCTAAAAGAGTTTTGGACGACCGTCCGGTTTCACCGTTACGGCTTCCTCCTGGATATAAGAAACTCTTGCCAAGTCCATCACTAGTTGAAAATCAGACTGACACGCCATTGTGGTCAGTCGAAGCATCTATCATTGAAGATAAACCATCTGAATTCACACTAGACAAAAGTCAAAAGGTTGAGGCGGCAGTTGACCCGATCTTGCCTTCAGAAGGTCCATCTTCAGATGATACAGTCACCGGAGAGAACAAGAATGACACCGTTAAATTCTCTTCGTAAACACAAACTCTGATGAACATGGGAGCAGTCTACCCATTCCTTTACTATAGGAAGGAAGTTCGTCAGGGTCATATCCAGCTGTCTATTCGGTCCCACCTCCAAGAAACCTAGTTGTTTCCTTCGATTGGAACCTACTAGGTAGACCCCGTTTACCGGCTAGTGTACCATTCCAAATCATTACACAAATATATAGAATGATCATGGCCGGTACCATCATAGATGAAGGGGCTTCTGTGAGTATCCTTTCCTCAACTGCTTGGAAAGCGCTTGGTTCGCCATCACTTTTGCCTGAGATGAGAAATCTAACAGGATTTGACAAAGGAACCAGTTGACCGTTAGGGATCCTTCCCAATGTGCTGATAACATTGAGAAGGAAAATTGTTCACATGAACATAATGGTAGTCCAAGGACCCCTAGATTATAATCTACTCTTTGGACGCGATGATATTTATTGCATGGGAGCCATCGTCTCCTCACTCTTTAGAGTAATGTGTTTTCCGCATGAAGGAAGAGTGGTCAAGCTCGTAGACTAGCTTTCATTCCCCAGCTCACACATAGAAAATAGTCAAATACCATCCCTGAATGGTCTTTTCACGCAAGGAATGTCTCATCAATCCCCAGTCCGTCCACCTGATGAGCGCGAGTGATCGGGAGGACATGACTGAAACCCACAGGGCATGCACCTTGGTTTGTTTCGGCAGAAAACCTTGGGCATAGGGTAGGTTTCCGCGAAGGATATATGATTGGTTTATGAGATTAGACTGGAATAAGATTCCTTCGTCAAAGTTATGTGAGTGGAGCAAGTTGCACCACTCACCTTTGTCTATTTTGGTAAACATCACCGAGGAAGTGTTTTGTCTGCAATGCGGATGGAACAATCTTTAGTAGCCTGGTAATTTTTCGCTATACCTGGGGGCATGCGAACCTCTTGTGAGCAAGAAAGAAACAACCAACTAACATTAACTCTATGATTCTGTTGACTTCAACCGCCTAGGTCGGGTGAGTGGTCGAATCGACCATTCATCTTCGCAGGGGCCACCATGGCACCAGCAAAGTAAAGGAAAAAGTTTCATAGCTAACCTTGGTATTGATCTTGGTAGCTAAGTAGGGGGGCGTAGTTGGTCGTTCCTAGCTTGCATGCGAGAGGCGTCGGGGCAAAGCTTTGAAAGGTGCAAGCTCCATAAAAAATGGCATCTTAGATGAGACATCCTTATTATACGACTGGATCGAGCCGTTTTTATGTGGAGTTCAAGCTCGTTAATAATTAAACATAAGCAATGAGAAAATGTTTTCCCCAGAGTTTAAGCTCATTCATTAAAAAATGAACCAATTTCCGGTAAATAACCATCGTGAAAGCATTATCATCAGCCTTTGAAGCCTTGGTCATGTTCTCATCATCACCTCCGCTCTGTATTGGCCGATCATTCACCTCCATTTGATTGTTTACCCTTTTTGAGGAACAGCTGCGAAGAGTGATCCTGTTAGCCATCCTTGTGACATTGCCGTGATTGGAAAATTCCAAACCTTACCTAGAATCAGCTGCTACCCAAATTTATCACTCGTTCCTCGAAAAACGAGTCTCCTTTAAGCTCTTTTCATCTGACTCATAAAATATGAAAAGATTACCGAGTAATTGGCCTCTCCAGCTCGTTAAAGTGACCGGAAGTGCTAAATTTTAATCTTTTTGGACCTGAGGGATTATTACACAAAAAGATCGAGCGCTTGTTTTGTTCGGCTCGTTAAAATTACCGAAAATTCATCCCTTTTGTATTATTTTATACTTTTTCGGACTTAATGGATTATATGACGAAAAAGGATTGTTGGAGTTTTCTTTACGTCCCTTTCAGACTCTCTAAAATTGAAAAGGACCGAGTTATCTTTGTCGTTAAACCCGTTAAAACCGAATAGCGACAAACTTGTCCACACAGACAAGAACGAGTTTCACTATCGCTAGGCTCGTTAAAACATAGCGATGGGTTTGCCCGAAGGGAAAATTATAGAACAAGCATATGTTATCCTCCTCAAGCTTGAAAAAAATAAAGAGGTACTGGTCAGCAATGACTGGGGAAAAATTGGGAAGAAAACTTGAAGAAACTTTATTGGTAGCAAGTCGCTCTTGAACATGAAACTTTCACTCCACATCCGATTCGGGTTTGGTTGTTCCATTCACTGGTCATATCACCATTGGTCCATCACACCATCCACATTCGGGGTTAACGCTACCAATCCATAATGTCAGTGTCGCCGGTATGTTCAAGAGAAGTCGCTCAGAGAATTCACCTGTGTCTCATTCACTGCAATACATTTACGCTCCATTCTTTCATGATCACCACCCTGAACCTTATATCACAAGATCGTTTTCACCTCCATTAAAATCATTTGCTCCGTTCCGTGTCGTAGATGTGGGATTCATTAAGGCCCTCCTATGATGGATCACTTCTTGTCGACATCAGCTCATTATCCAGGAAGTCGATCTAGGAACAACCCTTTCAGTACTTTGAAGCTTGCATACCTCAATGGCAAGTTTCTCACTTTCGGCGACAGGTTTACATCAATGGCCTTCGACCGAAATATTTTGCGTGGTGTTCGATGCCAAGTCCCTTATTCACACCACGTGAATTGTACTGTAGTACCTTGAGGGTCATCATCATTATCGGTGATTCCTCTCGCGCCTGTTAACAGCTTACATCATTGGCTGGTAATCAGGGGATGCCTTTCCATGTTCGACTCCATAACATCTCTCACATGGATCGACTTGTACTTTGAGTGAAGATCGAACGAGATTGAAGACCCCGGATCTAGTTTCATCCATCCGGGCTGCGATATATATTCAGGAAAATAAAGACATCAAATGTACATCATTGTTGTACAGATAATCATCCAATCTAAGGCATGATGGCTCTACCAGAATCATCAGTCTGCACACAGACGATTGTTTGTCTTATGTACATGAAAATGAATTTATAAAGTTGAGCATGGGAATGCCCGCCTCATCTAGATCATGAAAACATTATGAAGATAATGTATTGTATTGTATCTTATTACAAGTCACCTTCCAGCTCGAAAAAACTTCGAATCCTCATGATAAAGCATTTCACCCGACTTCAAAAGATTAACGACCTCATGCTTTAGGGGGCAACTGTTATAGACATTTTTGGTCACTGCAACCCCAATCAAACATCTCCATAAACCAAGGGCTCCTAAGTCCCTAAAAGTGTCGTTCCATACCATAAAAGAACAAGGTCAGCTGATTACATCATCTCCCAGAAGTTCTCCATGAAAAACTATTCAAAACTCGTCAAAACTAGACCATCTCACCTACTCCATGGTCAAAGTGCAATGCATCCCACCTAATGCACACGGAAAGTGCGATGCATACTAAAAATCCCTTCTATGGGGTGCGATGGGCGAGAGTGGACAAATGGCAGAGTCAATTTGTGAGGTGGATGATCATGGAATCTTCCAAAAACTTCTCCTGTGACACTTGCCTCTCTGAATTCGCCCAAGGATGAGTAAGAGATCATCAATATCGAAGTGGAATCAAGAACTATTAGAGAGAGGACACTAATCAAATCTCAGAAGCTGTCTCACCTCCCTGCAATCATCTATATATGGATCCCTCATCCCAGAGATCCAGGGAGCTGGAATTTTGTATCTTGTAAGGAAGTGCTGCTGGTTTCTTGGTGTAACATCATAGAGTTGGGTGATCTAAGCTTTTGATGAGGTGAAGAAGGGCTTTCTTGCTGAGAGGATGACGCTGGGTCAGAACAATTGGTTGTAATCCTCTTTTCTATTCTTGATATTAATAAAGCTATTCAAGTTTTCCTCCACATTCTTGTATGATTGATGATATATGCATTTTTGTGGTCAATATATATCTGGTCCTATATTGTTTGTGATAGTAGATCTCTGTTCTTGGATAGTGTTATGCTACTTTGATTCCACAGGTGCTCTTTGAAGCTAGGTAGACGGGGAAGCGAGTGGCAAAGATCTATCAGAAGGGAGAGGAATCAAGCAAGGAGCCAAGTGCAAGACAGAGGTTGGTCTCCTTTGTTCCCCTCTTATCTACTTCTCATAAAGGAAAGCGAAAGTAGTTTTAGTTTGTTTATTTTTAAGATAGCTACCAGTCTTAGTGGGACTAGCAGCTCTGCATGGACACTAGTTTTCCCGATAACACTACCATCCCTCTCCAATAAATTTACAGCCATCTACAACATCAGGGTTGGATTTTGGATACTGATCATGCCCTCATGTTGTTTCCTTCAATCTAAGAGAGTCATCATCTTCATGCATTAGGGTGACATTGAGGTGTGCTTTATGACAAGGAAGGGACAAATCAACTTGGGGAGATATCTATAAGTTCAAATACTATTCTTGGTTGTATACTCTCTCTTATTCATACTAATACAAAGAGTATACCATTTTCCTATATGTGGTATGTTACATTTACATTCATGTATTTAAATGCTTTGTTGATCCATTGAATAGAGTAATTGAATTATGCTAGGTAGATGTTGTGGATCCTTGGCTTGTTTTGAATATATGTGTAGGTTCTAGTTATAGAAATTGAAGCTACGATTGGAGCTTACAAGCCAGGAGGAAAGTAAAGCTTGCGACGAATTCCAAGTAAGCCTATTTCCCATTATTCAATTTATCTAAGGGACACTATATATTCTTTGCTTTCTATTATTCTCGACCAGGCTACTAAGTCTATGGAAGATTCTTTTGTCAACAATCATAAATTTTTCATAACATCTGTAACCCATAAATAGCCCTAATTATGTCATTGGCTCTAGCTTCTTCCTTGATTCTTTAGAGACACGGCACTAAACAGAGGCTCCAAAAATCTTGAAGTGTGACACATTCGACTTCCTCCCTGAGAAAGCCTCCATTGGTGTAATCATGCCTAGAATCCAATGAGGAATCTGGTTCTACAAATAGATTGTTATTTTGCATGCCTTGGCCCACAAATGCAGAGGTAGGCCTTGGTTATGCAACGTCACCCTCTCTGCTCCAAAAATGTTATGGTTCTTCATCCTAGCCACCCCATTCTAGTGTGGGTTGTGGGGTGCTATCAACTCTTGCCGGGTGTCTTTTTTTGCATAGAAATTTTTAAATTCATTCGACATGTACGCACCTCACAGTAGAACCTTTCTAGAACTAAATGTGTTTTTTTGTCTCAAACATGGAATGTTGATTTTGTGTACTTCCCAAAAGTACATCCTTTGCATACATCCTACAATTCAAGTGCTCCTTTGGGGAGGCATGTGGTTATCTACAACAAAATTCTCAAGGCCCCATGATGAAAATGGGCAAGTCTTCTATGCCAAAGTTCACCGACATCACATCTTTGCACCTTCTTCACCTTAATTCTTGATGCAACACAATACTCCACATATAGTGTATATAGGTTCTTCACGCGAACTCCAATCTTATTCACATGTCCCGTGGCTCAATGAGCTTCACATGAAGATCATTGAGCTAACACACTTTCATGCATATTTCGTAAATGCTATAAGACTATTATTTGAATGTTTTTGATATATGTCATTTTCATCTATACTAAAGAAATTGAACTATTTCGGTGTCTTAGGTGCGTATCTTGTTGAAGGTGTGTTGTACTTGCTTTAATGAACATTACTTCTATGTGAACTATTTTACTAGTTGGTTAAAAATTCTTTCATATATATATAGATATATATGCTCGTATGTCTTTATTAGAATCATGTGTCTTTATTAGATCACTAGTATTGCTCTTCTCTTAATGATTCACTTTTATTACCCCTCGAGTGAAATAACCTTGATACATTCTGCAACTAAACATTCCACAAGGCATGCTCACTTGTTCATTCAAAAGTACATGTACATTACTCTCTTGTGTTGACCATCGCAGCCAAGGCAAATCTCTAAGAAAAATGGTGCGAAGTCGAATTAGGACTTTTCACTAGGGAGAGCCCCTTGCATGTTGGTAGGATCGGGCACTGTCAACACATTCCTTCCCCACAATTCTTGTGGTCTTATTTTTTATCAGTCAAAGTTCTAGATCGATGACCCAACACAAAAGTTAGGTTAATAAATATTCTAACAATTCGAGTTATAAGGGTTTTAGATAAGGAATAACAAGAACATAAAATTAAACATATCAAGAAGGCTTTATTAAATAATGGATCAATTGAAAAAATAGATTTTGAATCAATTCAAGAAGAACTATACTTTAAGAACTCTATCTAACATGAACTGCAACCTACAATAACTATAACCAATGGGGATTATTCACACAATGACTCTAAATGGAAAGAACTTTGATCAATGAGTGAATATACGATTATAGGTCATTGGCGAAAATACTTCCCTAATCAAGGTTCTCGATCAAGAAAATTCTTATAACTATAACTAAAAAGCATTTTTCATGCATTTTTCATAGTTCATGTGAGTCAAGGTTCCCGAGAGACAAAGGATTATTCCATAGAACTATGATTAAAAAAAAACGACAAAGTTCCTATGACAGTCAAAGTTCCTAAGTGACAAGGGAACTATGACCCAAGGATCTATGAACAACAAAGGAACTCTAACCGACATAGTTCCTGAGTTCATAGCTCATGAGGATCAAAGTTTTCAAGGTCATAGTTATTATGCATCATAGCTCATAAGGATCAAAGTTCCCACATTGATAGTTCTTTTGTGTCAAATTTACTATAGCCATAGTTCTCCTAGGTCATATTTTCTATCTGTTAGAGTTTTGGAGCATCATTATTCTATTTAAAAGGTCACGACTCACAAAAATTAACATGTTCAAGTTTTCACATCCTCATAAAGTGTGAGTGTGAACAACATAAAAGATGTAAGTCATAGTTTTTGGTTTGAAATTAAATTCTCCAATTGTGAGGAAATGTTTTAACATTGTTTGTTTGTTGATTGGATTAGTGTTGTTCTATTATGAGGGCCATCATTCTTATTAATGAATTATTTCCTCTCAAATAAAATAGCTTTCCCCATTTGGAATGTTGTGGCTTGGATTTTTGTATCAACTATATTGAGTTATTTTTATTTTCCTTTATATTTTAAATATTTTATTATGTAGAAATTTGAAGGTGTTTGGGATGATAAAATTTTGGAAAACAAAGTACGAAGATAATTCTAGATTCTACTATAATTAGAATTTAGTTTACCAAACTATGTTGAAACCTAATATTGCTATGAGTTGATGCCTTCCACTGCTATAAGTCCCCTTTTTGTGAGTGCTTTAAATAATATACCTAACCCCTTCAAATGGTAGGGAGCTAAAAATATTTGATTAGGTTTGAATCTTCCACTCTTTGTCCATAGTTCTTGTGAGTGAAGGTTCTTGTTAGACAAAGGAATTATTCCATAGGACTATGATTGACAAACAAAGGCCATAATTCATATGACAATCCGAGTTCCTAATTGACAAGGAAACTATGACCCAAGGAACATGAACAACAAAGGAACTCTGTTCGGGTTAGTTCCTGAGTTCATAGTTCACGAGGATGAAATTTCTCAAGGTCATAGTCATTATGCATAGTATTTTCGAAGGGTCAAAGTTCCCGCATTCATAGTTCTTTTGTGTCATAGTTACTATAGTCATAGTTCTCCTAAGTCATATTTTCTACTTCTGAGAGCTCTCAAGCATCATAATTATTTTTAAAATCCTTGGCTCATAAAAATTAACATGCTCAAGTTTTCACATCCTCCTAAAGTGTGAGTGCAAACAACATAAAAAATGTATGTCATGTTTTTGGTTTGACAATTAAATGCTCTAATTGCGAGGAAATGTTTTAACATTGTTCGTTTGTCGATTGGATTAGTGTTGTTCTATTATCTATGCCATCATTCTTGTTAATGAATTATTTCCTCTAAAAGAAAATAGATTGTGCCATTTGGAATGATGTGGCTTGGCTTTTGGTATTAACTATATTGACCAATTTTGATGTCCCTTTACATTTAAAATATTTTATTATGTAGAAATTTGAAGGTGTTTCGGATGATACAATGTTTGAAAAGAAAGTAGCAAGATAATTCTAGATTCTACTATATTTAGAATTTAGTTTACGAAACTATATTAAAATCTAATATTGTTATGAGTTGATGGCTTCCACTACTATAAGTCCTCTTTATGTTAGCACATTGAATTATATACCTAACTCCTTTGAATGGTAGGGAGTTATTTTTTTTTATTAGGTTTAAATTTTCCACTATTACATTCTCGTGCTTGAAATGTGCTTATAAACATAAATCTAGTTAATTACGTAAACATTTGTTCCCAGGGAACAAATAATAATTTACCAAGATTATTGATTGACCATAGAGTTAATAATTACAACAATCATGTACACTAAAAATTAGAAGAGATGATATTTTTTCAACATTTATTCTACAGCATAATCCAAATTATAATTCTCAAACTAATATTATCTTTTAAGATTTTTTGTTTTTTTGCCTTTTGAATAAACATATTTTTTCTCATACAAACTATAATAAAAATGTTTTTGGTGAATTTAAAACCTTTGTATTAATCAAGAAAACATAATTAAAAAGTTATCCATGAGGACACAGAGGGTGTTCGAGATATGTGATCTTGATCATTTCCTATATCCATTGAAACTCATTGTATACATACAAAAAAGCTTTCCCCTAGCTTTAATGAATCTTGAAACCATTTGAACAAAAGAACAATTAGAAAATAGAACGTAACCACACTGATAGTGGCAACACCGCCTCTGTGTTGCCTGCATCATGCTCATCCATGAACGACAATCCATTTGTCACAAAGCGCAAGTATCCTAGGCATCAATTTTTCCGCCACACCACTGGAACAAACTCCCTGACATCAAGCCATGAAACAAATGACCACCATCAACTAGCCAAAAAGCACCAGAGTTTCGAAAAAAGATCTAATCCCAACCAAAAAATGCAGTATGTCGATAGTTGTAATTGCAATGAAAACAGACCAACACATGGCCAACCAGAAACAAAATATGAGTGCCCATAGGAGCGAGACCTCATCCAACACCACACAAACTTTCTACTCATTGTCAAATGAAAACACATTTTTTGGGACATCGACATTAGACCTAAGAAGGTCTCCACCATCACCCTCATTTGCTTTACTTTGTGTATTCAATGATTACAAATACCAACATTGTATGATGTTTAATATGGGTATGTCGAGTTTACATATTTTTATTATTTAAAAATCTAAATGTTAAAAATTAAATTAAATGAAATTAAATTTCTTAATTAAAATAATATATATATATTTTTTAATGAGTATTAGTTTTGATAGAGGTAAAATGAGAGAGATATATTTAAAATATTTTGTTTTATTGTAAACCAATAACTTAACGACTATATAAAGTCAAATAATTATTAATTTTGAAATGAATAAATACATGAAGGAGTTGCCGGATCCATTGTAGGACCTGAGGAAGAGAATGCTGGAGAAATGCCAAATTGTCAGTGTATTAGTCTGGATGACCATATGTTATGGATAACGGGCATACCATAAGGCAATAAATGCCCAGCTACATGCGTCTTCGATAACTTGATCTTTTCTCCCCAAGGGAAAATGAGGATGCCGTAAAGGTGGTGAAAACCAAAAAACACAAAAAATCCTGGCACGGTCAGATGCGGTAGAGGGGTGTTGTGTTAGACATATTCTACAATTTCAGCAATGATTCTGCATGCGGAATAAACTCAAAGAATCATTAAATCTTAATACCCAGGGATACGAGTTACCTCCAGCCATTGGTGATGTTTTGATGAAGGCCACAGTCCACTTGAATGCTTCTTCTTCAGCACTCCAGCTTCAATCCAAGCAAAAGAAAAAGAACACAATAATTATGAAGGCACTTCCAAGCTCTGCTATCTCAGCTAGATGGTGTAAAACTGAAGGGGTTTGAGATAGGAGCTTGGGGACCAAACAGATGAACATATAGCTAAGCTTCCATCAAGCTTCTCATAGCTATGTGTTAGATGTCCACAAATCAAGGCAGAGAACTCGATTCAAAGTGATGGACCACTTTAGTAGCTCCTAATTACAAAATTAGTAATTGCAGTTGCCTTTTCTTAACTTAAGGAAACTACTGCAGTCGGTTTCCATAAGTTAAGGAAAGACTGCAACTCCATAATTGTAGGCAGCAATTTGTGCAAAATTAATGGAGCTAACATTCTCCCACTTGGTCCATACTTCCAAACTTAATGTCTCAACTTAAAAACCATTGATAATCTGTATTAAGTAATAGATACATGAATCATGGAGATAAGTCCTCTAATGACGAGTATTATCTTCCATGTATTACTATGTATTTATTCTTATTATAATTTATGTGGCAACAATTTCTTAATGAATAAACCTTATGTTTATTCTTGGTCCTTCTTAAATGAATTTTCTCAAATCAACTTAAGGTGCACATAAATATGAGAAAAAACATCACAATAATTAAGAATTTCATTAAAATAACATTGTCCATACAATGAAAAACTACATAATGGAACCAAGTCCCATATTCAATACATGATCCTTGAATTTAAACGGTGGCATGCCCTTAGTCAAAGGATCAGCGATCATTAACTCAGTGCTGACGTGCTCAATGACCACTTTCTTTTCTTTAACACGTTCCCTTATAGCTAAATACTTAATGTCGATGTGTTTATTTCGACTCCCATTTTTAGCCATAAAAACAGCAGCTAAATTATCACAATATATTCTCAATGGCTTAGATATAGAATCCATAATTCTAAGCCCAGAAATGAAATTCCTAAGCCATACACCATGTAAAGTAGCCTCAAAACAGGAGACGAACTTGGCTTCCATAGTGGAAGTGGCAATCAAGGTCTTCTTGGCACTCCTCCATGATACAGCTCCACCGGCCAACATACAAATGTAACCTAATGTTGATTTACGTGAATCAACACATCCAGCAAAGTCAGAATCTAAGTAGCCAATTACTTCCAAGTTGTCCGTCCGTCTATACATAAGCATATAGTCTTTGGTTCCTTGAAGGTACCTCATAACTTTCTTTGCAGCTCTCCAGTGGTCTAAACCAGGATCACTCTGATATCGTCCCAACATTCCTACAACAAATGCAATGTCAGGTCTTGTGCAGACTTGAGCATACATTAGGCTTCCGACAGCAGAAGCATATGGAATGTTCTTCATTTGTTGCCTTTCAAAGTCGTTCTTCGGGCATTGGTTCAAAATTGAACCTATCACCCTTCACAATGGGAGCTACACTTGGTGAACAAACCTTCATCCGAAATCTCTCTAAAATTTTATTAATATAGGTTTCCTGGGACAGACCCAAGATGCCTCGAAATCTGTCTCTATGGATCTTAATGCCAATGACATAAGATGCCTCACCCATATCCTTCATATCAAAAATTTTTAGAGAGGAATTGTTTCACCTCATGTAGCAAACCCTTATTACTGGTTGCTAGCAAAAGGTCATACATAAGAAAACAAATTTTACTCCCACTAACCTTCAGGTATATACATTGATCCATAATGTTTTCTACAAAACCAAAAGAAGAAATTACATTATGGAATTTCAAATACCATTGGCGGGATGCTTGTTTTAAACCATATAATGACTTCTTGAGCTTACAAACCAATTGCTCACCATCACTAGAGGGGAATCCTTCAGGTTGTTTCATGTAAACCTCTTCCTCTAGATCTCCATTAATTCTATCTATGGAGATATGACCTAGTCTCCGGTGCCATAATTTAGAGGAATCTTCATTAATAACACATCGTTTAGTGCCAGTGTGAACATGCATTGAATCGTATGTGACATTGTTTTGTAAATTAATGCAGTAAAGACCATTAGACAAAATACCATTCCCAACATAATCAGATTTATAGAATAGACTGAAAGATTTTTCCGAAAAGTTTAAGGAATATCCAAAAGGTACAAGCCTTGAAACTGAGATCAAGTTTCTAGAAAAACTTGGAACATAAAAGGTCTTTTCTAATTCCAAAACAAAACCACTACTTAAAGTTAAATAACATGTTCTTATAGCTTCCACATGCGAGCCCATCTTGTTTCCTGATAAGATGCTTTGCTCACTTCCCACTGGCTTCCTTAGGTTTTTCAAACCTTGCAAGGAATTCGAAATGTGAATTGTTGATCCAGAATCAATCCACCATGTGTTAATATTAACATTAACCATATTAGATTCATAACAAACAAATGAGATTATTTCCTTAAGTTCGGGAATGTCACAACGAATTTCAGAGAAATTTGCAGGTTGTACTGCCGCATGAAAATAAAGAATCACATGCTTATGTTAAAATTGAGGCTTAATAACTTTCATGTTTTACCAATGTAAATCATGCTAAAAAGAATTGAATCAAATGACATAAAAATTGCCTGTGGGCTAAATTTTTAATTCAAACAGATTCAATAAAACTTTATGATAAAACTTATTAATTCATAACTCCTGTGGGTAGGTTATGAAATTTTATCCTAATTAATTACATAAATATAATAAAAATTCCTGTGGGATAAAATTTATTATATTCAATGTAAATCATGCTAAAAGGAATTGAATCAAATGACATAAAAATTGCCTGTGGACTAAATTTTTAATTCAAACAGATTCAATAAAACTTTATGATAAAACTTATTAATTCATAACTCCTGTGGGTAGGTTATGAAATTTTATCCTAATTAATTACATAAATATAATAAAAATTCCTGTGGGATAAAATTTATTATATTCAATGTAAATCATGCTAAAAGGAATTGAATCAAATGACATAAAAATTGCCTGTGGGCTAAATTTTTAATTCAAACAGATTCAACAAAACTTTATGATAAAACTTATTAATTCATAACTCCTGTGGGTAGGTTATGAAATTTTATCCTAATTAATTACATAAATATAATAAAGATTCCTGTGGGATAAAATTTATTATATTCAGTGTAATTAATTACAATTTAATGTCTAAATAATCTTTATGTGATCTTATCAAACAAAATATATAATTTTATTTAATTAAAGATATTGTGGCTATTCTCTAATTAATTAAAATTATATGGATCACTAGACATTATTTTGCTGCATAAACAAAACTTAACCAGAGAGAAAAATAATGTTTACTGAAGGGAGTAAGTCAAAATGACATTTTAATAAACTCCATATAACTGTAATAATTTTTCCAGCAAAAATCAAAATTTAAAGCAGTCATCATTACCGAAAATGACTACAAATTGATTGTTCAATTTATAAACTTAACCCGGAGATTGACTGAAGCAGCGTTGATCTACTTTGCACTTGCATAGCAAACGCAGTTCGGAGGCTAGCTGGCTTGACTTCAGGCTCCGTCCTTAAGTTTATAAAACAACAAAAATTGACCAGCAAACAAGTTATTTTGCTCACAAGATAAATAAAATTAAAATTAAATTTACATTAAATTTCAACAACGCTAATATGAACTTCATGCAAAATAAACACCCTTTGAACAACAATCATATGCTATCAGAACTCTGACTTCTTTACATATATGTCGGTTGAAGCATATAAATTAAAATGATTGTGGACACTATTATAGGGCATGAAAACAGATAAATGATTTGACAGACATATTATTAGTCAGTCTCACAGTGACAATCATTATGTCGGGTTTTGGGATGATCTACAATATTTGCCATGTTTATAGTTAACGTTACAAACCCTTCCACCTGTACATCATCAGGACAAGCATTCATTATCGGGATGATGAACCTCAGATGGGAAGGTTCGAAACGTTGACCATAAGACATTGTATATGGACACATATCACATATCATCCCACAATCCAGACCAAATAATGTGTTAATTAATTAACTACAGTTCAGCCATATACTAGAGCACTCCAATACCATACAAATTAGTATCTAATGCTCGCTGATCAAGATAGGCGATGTGCCAACCGAGTCAATTTTAATCATAATCATTACCACATCATACTAGCAACTACCTTGCAATCTGGAAACTTTACATATTCTGAAGAAACAAAAAGTATATTTTCAGTCTTTAAATCCGTGTGAACGAGATTCAACTCATGCATATCTGCCACATATCACTGGCGAAATTAGGAAAACAAAATCCTAAATAGATACTGCTAGTACCCTTTTCAAGAGCCATGGCAATGCCATCTCATAAAACAAGGCACCATCCAATATTATATTTTGGAGGCCATTAACGTTAGAATATGTTCACAATTTCCACAAGCGATGACTAAAGAGGTATTAGAACATAGGATTTCAACTTCACTAAACAAAATACTTAGTATAAAATTAAGAGGCCTATTCAAATCCCATTGATTCTTGATGATGACAAAGTAATAAAAACGAAAGCCTCCAAAACTTTAAAAAGTGAAGTGAAGGTTCAAATATGGCTACAACCATACGTAAAAATAAAAACCGAACTTGATGTGAAGAGAAATTTTAAAAGTAAATCTATCATGAAAGAATTATCTTAACAAATAACAAATAAGGCTCACAACATTCACCAATTGGAGCAGCACTATAAGAAACCAACCAATTGAGTATTCTAGTGAAGGGACACGGACAAAAGCATTTATAAAAATAAAATTACACACATGCTACAGATTCCAAGAGTTGTCTTCCAACCTCCTGGACAAGATCAATTGGAAATGGACGGTAATCGTTTTTCCGTAGAAAATCATATAAGCTTGGCCCAAGCTTCTCAAAAACAATGCAAGTGTGGTTCCGATAGTCAAAACATTCGCGCATATGAATGCAGCTTTATTGCGAAAGGGAATACATCTCAAGCAGTCATTTAAAAAAAAAAAAAATTGTGAAATATATCCTTTAAATCAATTAAATCATCTTAGCACGTAACCCAGCATGGCCATCTATTAAATCTTGGATGTAAAAATAACACACATCAAGTAATACATCAAAACAGATAGTGTCCACACGTTGTTTTCTCGTATAATAAAACTTCACCCCGGTGTTCGCAGTTAGCTTAGATTCATAGCACAGGTTGCATGTTCAAACCCCATCCCATGCCCTCACTTCCTTAAAAATAATCGCAATGAGAGCAAATACGTTCAGGTTTCAACTCTCGCAGAGTTGATCGATCTCACAAGAAGCATAAGTTATTTTCTAAATTTTCTAAATGCACAGAATTAAAAGACCCATCAAGAGAAAGATCCAATATCTGATCTTACCGATATGAAGAAAACTCCAGACCTCGGCTAGGGATACGACTACAGCGCAATTTTGACTTAACTTTGAAGATAAATGGGTCTTTAAATTTCACAAGAGCCCCTAAATTTCATGCGACCCTAAACTCCAACATTAAGCTTACGCTGTATACTTCAATGCCAAACTTTGAGCTTAAAAAAAAAAAAAAAAAAAAAAATTTTGAGAAGCTCGATTACATTCTTTACAAAACCCATTAACTTAAATCCCGCAAAGACTTGGATAAGATGGAGTGGAAAGCATGCTAGTCAAACAAATGGAAATGTAAACAATAACACATTCATGACATAGATTCTTGGCCAACACACAACAAGGCAGAGGTAAAAGGGCTCTGATACCAAATGTTAGACATATTCTACAATTTTAGCAATGATTCTGCATGCGGAATAAACTCAAAGAATCATTAAATCTTAATACCCAGGGATACGAGTTACCTCCAGCCATTGGTGATGTTTTGATGAAGGCCACAGTCCACTTGAATGCTTCTTCTTCAGCACTCCAGCTTCAATCCAAGCAAAAGAAAAAGAACACAATAATTCTGAAGGCACTTCCAAGCTCTGCTATCTCAGCTAGATGGTGTAAAACTGAAGGGGTTTGAGATAGGAGCTTGGGGACCAAACAGATGAACATATAGCGAAGCTTCCATCAAGGTTCTCATAGCTATGTGTTAGATGTTCAAAGTGATGGACTACTTTAGTAGCTCCTAATTACAAAATTAGTAATTGCAGTTGCCTTTTCTTAACTTAAGGAAACTACTCGAGTTGGTTTCCATAAGTTAAGGAAAGGCTGCAACTCCATAATTGTAGGCAGCAATTTGTGCAAAATTAATGGAGCTAACAGGTTGGTGGGTAATGATCCGCGTTATCTCCGTTTCACACAATTGCTACCAAGTTTAATGTCAATATATACAGGCGGGTGACCGCGTTGTGAAGAGTGCGTCACTCAGTACTCTTGCTTCGACGGAGACTGAAATTAAAAGTTGGACTTCTTAATGTCAATACAGGTGGCATTCATGACTGGGTCATTCACTGTTGGCTTGGCTTGGGTGGGGAGACTTGTATTAAAATCGGAAATGGCATATGGCCGCTACGTTATAAAAGGAAAAGGAAGAACGTTCAAAATTCATTTTTCATCGAACTACTCAGTGCAGCATCATCTATCATTTAAGCATCGAATCGTAAGGAAGAAAAGAAAAGAATAGTGAGTTGAGTTGAGTTGCAGGCATGGAATCCTTTCCGGCGTTAGCCCTTGCAGTACTGCTGATCTTGTCATATGCGAATAGTATTGTTATTGTGCGCGCAGGTGATCCAGATCCTTTACAAGACATTTGCGTCGCTGATTTAAAGAGCAAAGGTATAAATTTGCATTTGATGATGTGTATTCTATTTCTGATGCGTTTGCTATCAATAGTGTGATCATCGATGAATAAGTACATCACCTAAATGTTGTTTTAATTTGATTTATGATGCAGTTATTGTGAACGGATTCCCGTACAAGGATGCGGCCATGGTTACAGCAAAGGACTTCCTGTTGAGGGGCCTAGATAAAGCGGGAGATACAAGTAACATGTTGGGATTTAACGTAACGCCAGCCTCTGTCATGGAACTACCAGGGCTAAACACCTTAGGAATCTCCATGGTTCGGATTGATTTCGCTACTCCTCTCGGCCTCGTTCCCCCTCACATATATCCGCGGGCCACCGAAATTTTGGTGGTCATCGAGGGTACTCTCTCAGTTGGTTTCATCACCACTAACAACACATTGATCGCCACAAAGCTTGAGAAGGGAGACGTGTTCGTGTTCCCCAAAGGCCTTGTGCACTTCCAACTCAACATTGGCTCTGTCAACGCAGTGGCCATCTCTGGACTGAGCAGCCAGAATCTAGGAACTCAGCTGGTGGCCAACGCATTGTTCGGTGCCTCTCCCCCTGTTGATGCCTCCGTTCTTGCCAGAGCTTTCCAGATCGATTCCAAGCTCGTCCACCGTCTCCAAAACAAATTCAAGTCCTCCTCCTGATGTCATCTCATGACGATGTCACTTCTCCTTTGCATCAATCAGAATAGATTTGGTCTTTAGTTGTTCAATTCAGTTCAGTTGGTATTTATATAAAAAATAAAACCCCTCTCTAATTACTCTCAAGTCACGGAGTAATAGGTAGTCATTACTATCTAGTATGCAAGTATGGTACCCCAATATACCACATAAATGTATGGTACCTCAATATTGCAAATCGGCGGTGTTTGTTTGGATTAATAAATTTCACAGCTTTAATTTCATATCCGTCTATGCAGACTTATCCTGTAGACTTCCTTGCAATTTGGTTGTTATATACATATAATGAAATTCATTCGATCTGGACACCCTCTCCCCATCGTCATTCATATTTTTTCCACTTACTTTCGATATAATTCTCTACCACGGACAAGACGTTCGATTTGTTTATCTTCTTGTTATGTTTGAGCACATTATGAAATGTTAACTAAAACTCAATTCGAGGAACAAATATTTTGCAAGTGTTCGTGGTCATGTCTTCCATAGGTCATCATCTGCTTTTCCTAGGCTCTATGTTGCGGGTAAGCGTGGGTAAGCGTTGCTAAGGTTGTATACATAAGGTTTGTGGATATGCAACACACACTCCGGCCTTTATGTATTTAATATTTTAAATTAAATTTTAATTATAAATAAATAGTTTTAAAATTCAAACGAAAATGGTAACTCTTGTAAAACGTAAAACTTTTATTTGATTTTGATAAAAAATTTAGGAGTGGTTTTTAGTGTGACTTTTTGGAAGCTCTTATGGTGGCATTTTTCTAGTGTAATTGCAGGAATTTATTAAAATCGCAAGTTTGATGGGTAATCCTGTGCAATCGAAGTGCCTTGGGGGTTTTGGAGGGTGTTGAATCCATATATACATTGCAGGAATTTATTGAAATCACAAGCTTGATGGGTAATCTTGTGCAATCCAAGTGTCCCAAGGGTTTCCACGCGCTCAATCCATATATACAGTAAAAAAACTAGTTTAAATAACACAAATCAAGATTTCACCTCAAATTTTTCCACCAGATTCTGGCACCAGAAAGTCCAAAAAATCGCACTAAAGACAACTCCAATTTTTTATACACTCTGTTTGGTTATACAGGAATATATAGAACCGATTAATTGATATTCTTTTCCTCTTTCTACATTACTTCATAAAATTAATAATTTTGAATTATTCCATTTTTAGATATTATAAAGGATTTAAATATTAGATGTGTAATTATTTTGGAGTATGTATAATAAATGTAAAAGAATGATAATAAAAATTGAATTAAAATTAATTTTGGTTGTAAGAATAATATATGTGATGTTTCTGATTTTTTTTATTGAAAAATGGTTGAGTTATATGATACTTCGAGTAAGTTTGAAATCACTTTATTATATTTTTTATAACAATTGAGAAAATTTTAAGGATTTATATTTGAGGAAATTTTAGGATCTAAATCTTGCAGATGGGCTAATTTTCCATCTTTTTGCCGAGGGAAAATTATTTTCAGTTGTTCTTGCTCACGGAAAAAGATTTTTTAGATATTGTTAAAACAATTAACCAAATTTTGTAGGATAAAACTATTTTACCTCAAAAACTACCAAAATTTTATAGGAGGCTATATAAAATCATTATAAAAAAATCACCAAACATTTTGCAAATTACATATTAGGGGATTAGCCAATGTGTTTACATTCTAACAAAAAAATTCCATCCTTCCTATTTTCCATACTATATTTATCTTAGAGTTCAAAACATTTATTTCTTATCATAATTTCTCGAGTTTGATGATGAAAATGGGAACGCTGAAAGAAACTAAACACACATGAAATACAAACTGCAACTATAGTTGCTATCTACTCATGCAAATACGAAAGCCGAGTTGGATGATATATGCCTCTCAATGATCATTTCTATTTATAAAAAAAGTAGAGATGGTTACATCAGTTAAACAATTATTTTTCCAAACGGTGTTGGCCTTTCAAGTTTGAGAGGCCGAGGTGGTGTGATCGCAGGCGGTGGTAACTGTTGGAAATTGAACAGTCATGGCGGTGTGCGGGGAGGCGACGACGGTGGAAGATGACGCACGGTGGAATAATTACTCTTACGTTCTTCCCCTTAATTATTTCACCAAAAACAAAAACAAAAAAATTGTTATTTCATCAAAATGTAGTTACATCATACATACTCCTATGTTTTCCTTGTGAGTTTCAAACAATTCTTTACCCAAGGGTTTTGTAAATATATCTACAAACTAGTCTTCAAATCTACAAAACTCCATACATATTTCATTATTGTTTACTGATTCTCGAATGAAGTTATATCTTGTATCAATATGTTTACTCTTCTTATGGAAAACATTAATTCATGATATTGCAATAGCAGATTTGTTGTCACAAAAAGTTTGTGTTAGTTCTTTCAGTTCATGCAATAACTCGTTCAAAATTGTTCTCGCCCACACAGTTTGACATGTTGATGTTGTTGCTGCAACATCCTCTGCTTCAGTTGATGATAGAGTCATAATGGATTTAGGCCGAGCAAGTGATAATCAATAAATAAATCACAGGGGTAGATCTAAGGAGGTTACTAGAGCCACCACAAGGGCAATTAGGATGTTCACAAATCAATTGTTTAGTTTATAAACAAAACCCGGAGATGGACTCAAGCAGCATTGATCTAATTTGCACTTGCATAGAAAATGCAGTTCGAAGGCTAGCTGGCTTGAATTCAGGCTCCATCTGTAAGTTTATAAAACAGACAAGTATAGAAAAGCAAACAAGCTATTTGCTCCACAGTGGAGTTGCCATTTTTTTATCAGGAAAACTAGTGTCCAGGCAGAGCTGCTAGTCCCACTAAGATTGGTAGCTATCTTAGAAACAAACAAACTAAAACTACTTTCATTTTCCTTTATGAGAAGTAGATAAGAGGGGAACAAAGGAGACCAACCTCTATCTTACGCTTGGCTCCTTGCTTGATTCCTCTCCCTTCTTATAGATCTTTGCAACTCGCTTCCCCATCTACCCAGCTTCAAAGAGCACCTGTGGAATCAAAGTAGCATAACACTATCCAAGAACAGAGATCTACTATCACAAACAATATAGGACCAGATATATATTGACCACAAAAATGCATATATCATCAATCATACAAGAATGTGGAGGAAAACTTGAATAGCTTTATTAATATCAAGAATAGAAAAGAGGATTACAACCAATTGTTCTGACCCAGCATCATCCTCTCAACAAGAAAGCCCTTCTCACCTCATGAAAAGCTTAGATCACCCAACACTATGATGTTACACTAACAAACCAACAGCACTTCCTTACAAGATACAAAATTCCAGCCCCCTGGATCTCTGGGATGAGGGATCCATATATAGATGATTGCAGGGAGGTGAGTCAGCTTCTGAGATTTGATTAGTGTCCTCTCTCTGATAGTTCTTGATTCCACTTGGAGATTGATGATCTCTTACTCATCCCTGGGCAAATTCAGAGAGGCAAGTGTCACAGTAGAAGTTTCTGGAAGTTTCCATGATCATCCACCTCGCAAATTGACTCTGCCATTTGTCCACTCTCACCCATCGCACCCCATATAAGGGCTTTTCAGTATGCATCGCACCTCCCGTGTGCATTAGGTGGGATGCATCGCACTTTGACCATGGAGCAGGTGAGATGGTCTAGTTCTAACCAGTTCTGAGTAGTTTTTCATGGAGAACTTCTGGGAGATGATGTAATTAGCTGACCTTGTTCTTTTAGGGTATGGAACAACACTTTTAGGGACTTAGGAGCCCTTGGTTTATGGACATGTTTGATTGGGGTTGCAGTGCCCAAAAATGTATATAACAGGTAGTTTAGGAATTCTTATTCATTTACCAATCTAGGCTCGATATCCACTTAAGATGGGAACATGAACTCAAGGGATAAGAGTTGAAGTCTCTAAGGTAGGATCAGATAGGATTCAAGCTTCTTATCCAAGGTAAATGGTTAAAATAACTCCAGAAAGCCCCTAGAAGAGGAAGCTTCAAGATCCTTTTTAATTTTCTTGAAATTATAGAATTAGCGTACCCCCAGCAAGGGACAAGTTGTTGCTGATCAACATTGATGCGGAATGGAGAAACATGTTGTTGAGCGCAGATCTCTAAAGGGGCAGGGTGCATTAGGCCTTAAAAGAATTGATTTTTGGTAGTTAGACCCAGAAACTTAGGGATTTGGAAAGGTCATGCTTAGGGATTTGTGTAGGGATGATGACAACATGGTCACATATGGTGATTGATTTGATTTGCAGTCCTATTGACCAAATTCGATAAAATGGCCTATAAGAGATTGTCCCCCTAAAGTGCAATGTCAGAAACGATAGTTGATGACTAAAGTGATTTACCTTGTTACAAGTTCGGATCAAGAATAACTGGTCAAGTTCATTATTTCTTACAATACATTTTCATCATCATTTCTTTACTAAGGGACGCATACCCATGCTCAACACATAAGCTAAAATTACATGTAGAATGATCAAGAAGCCACATGTTGGAGGCTCTAGAGCAACATCTCAAGGACAAACAATCTATGCAGGAACCAGTTGGAAGAGTTGTTCGACAAGCAAATCTGCCACAAGTAGATGATGACTCATTCACTTTCATGAGTGAGAGATGGTTTTTATAGATATGGTAGCTTGTCATGGACCCATTTTGTAAATCATTTGTTACAATTTAAATTACAAAAGTTATGATGTGTTTTTCATTGCTTATTAAAGCAACGATGATGTTTTGGCCTTGTATTGATAGCTGGGGTATTGGTTTCTATTCTGATGTAAATTTGACCAAAGAGTGTGTGTTATAAACTCTTAGTAAGTATCGGGATGCTTGGGTCATGTTTGGTCATGTAATTGAGAATGTAATTTGCAAATATTGTAATACAAGATTGCATAGGATGCAAGTGTTGGTTCATCACTTATAGTGATTAATGATGAACACAAATAAAATAAATATACGACTAAATTAGTTGTTTACAATGATTATTAATGAAAGTAAATGAAATGCATATAAACTACTAAATTAGTTGTTTATATAATGAACATGAAACTATATAAAAAAAAAAAATATTGCAAATGATTAATTTGTTATTACAAATGACAACTAAATTTTGCATATATTCGACTATTAGTAGTTAATTTACAATATCTTATAACATGACCAAAATTTAGCCATATTTCTTTGGTCATTAATTGGTTTTCTCGGGGGACCATATAGTGATATATCTTGTTATATATTTGGTCATTAATTGCGGCAATTAATGACTAAATCAATGACCAAAAATATGGCCAAATATATGACTAAACATACTACAAAGCGATGAAATTGAGACAACCAATTAATGACTAAGCTAAAAATGATTAAAATTTTGGCGTGTTATAAGATACTGTAAATTAGCTACTACTCGTCACCAACTGAAAAATGGTTGTTTGTATGCAAATTTTAGTCATTTTTTATTAACTAATTAGCCATTTTGTACTAGTGAAATGACAATTCGCCTATTCAATTGGATATGGATTAGTAGGGATAGGTGCCACTACGTGAGGGCCAAGAGGGTACCCAGAGAACCCTAAGGGTGGTAGGAACTCTTGGAAGCCATGGGGTTAGGTACATCCATGGCCGACCAATTTGGTTATCTTGGAGGTAGTGGTGCCACCCAATGGACTGTGAGTGAAAAGAAGGTGGTGCATTAATTGAGTGTGGGGCTAGTGGGGGATGTGAGCCTATTGGTTTAGGGTTGCAAGGGTTTGGTACCTTGGCCCTATCTGTTTCCATCATGGAGTAACATCCCTAACTTGAGGGTGATTGAAAGCTAAGAGAGTTGGAGCAACATGGTTTATGGCTAGATGGTATGTCTGAGTCTTGTAGACAGCCAACTGAGTTCATATATAAGTGCTTCAAAATTTATATACATACATGTTTTATGGATTATCCAACGTGTTATTTTACTATTTTGTCATTCTATATGTTTTATATTACGATTATGATATCTGAGTCAGAAGCGGTGGCATCGCCGTAATTGGGCTACTAGGGAGTATTACACAAGGCAATATTTTTATTATATCTCATTGATAAATCAATATAGATATATCTATTTTCTTCCTTCCGTTTCCACCACCATGCCCCGTAGCTCCCAAAACCACTCCACTCCCTTGCCCCCTAACCCTCCTACACCAACATGAAAAGGAAAAAACACTCACTGATTTAGTAACCTTTTAACATCTATTAAATAATTAAATTGTATAAATAAAAAATAATATAGTTATACATGAAAACTTTGAAATTGTATTATACCCAAAAGTAATGTATTTTTTTCCATTTTTAAGTAATAATGTGAAAAGTATTACATAGAAGTAGATTTTTTTCTGTCTTAAAAGATAATACCAAACATGTCAACAAATCAAAATAATTTAATAACATATATGATCAACACCATTACCAACTAATTAATTTTCAGATTTTATGATACTTTAAATCATTATATATTCTTTTATTTAAAAAAACCATGTAGAATATGTATGTGTGGTGGCCTTTTGTGTGTTCAAAAATATATTTTAAGCAACATAAAAACATAATTTGATTAAAAAATATTTGGCTAGATTAAGAGAACTTCAAAAATAGTTAGAAAATGCCTAAACAATAATATGAAATTATAATTGAAAATTTCATATAAATACACACACTTACAAACAAATAATTTGAAATAATTAAATTTTATAAATAAATAATAATGTAATTGCGCATAAATTGAAATGGTATCATACCCCAAAAAAACTAGTATATAGTTTTTCTATTTTTAAATAGCAATGTGAAACATATTACATAGAAGTAGATTTTTTCAATTTTGAAAAATAATGTGAAACATGTTACCTATTCAAAATATTTTAATAGTATATATGATAAGCATGGTTACCAACTAATTCTTTTAAGTGATTTATTTACAAATTGTATGATACTCTAAATCATTTATATTTTTTTTATTATAATAAATAATATATATATAATATATATATATATATATATATATATATATATATATATATATATATATATATATATATATATATATATATATAGGGTTGAATGCATTTATGCATTCAAAAATATATTTTTAACATAACAAAAATATAAATTGATTAAAAATTACTGGGTTGAATTCCTATAGAAAACATTGAAACAAACTCATAAATAATAATATAAATAATATAAAATTTCACACATCTATGTGAATATATGTGTGTGTGTGTGTGTGTTATTTTTAAATAACAATGTGAAACATACTATATAGGAGTGGTTTTTTTCTATCTTAAAAAAATAATGTCAAACATGTTAACAACTCAAAATTATTTAAAAATTCCCGAACAGAGTGTGGTAAAACGAAATTAGCAGCATGGGTAGTTGAGCCTGCCACCTTGAAGAATGAGAAAGATTAAAGGTTGGTGGTGGCAACGCCACCCCTGTGCATGCAGACACATGAAATTACTTCAATCTATGATATTAGATGCATGTCATTTTGTAAGGAACAAAGGGACCGAAAACATTGGTTGTATTTGCCTTAGTTTAAATTTGGTATGCTTCCATTGTTAGAAGGTCTTGAAATATGCTCTGGGAGGGTATCGGGCTAGAACGAGGCGCATGTTTCAATTGGTATAGTCACTCTGGTGGCCCGCAAGGCCTCAGTGAGAGCTTGACAAACCAAAGTTACGAAATGAAACTCTTTACCAATGGAAATACATCTATTTTTGTTTTGAAGACCAGGGGCTCTATAACCAAGGTGAGGGATGGGAGTTTAGAACGTGGGTTGAAGTTGATTTTTGGGGCTAGGTTGTTATCAACATTTTCAATCTTCTGAAAGCATATATACTCTATTGCATGTAGCATTTGGAGCTTGGCTCATTTCCATAAATTATGAAACCCTTATGTTACCTTAATTTTTATTGTTGCTCCATCTCCCATCTTCAATTTGTTAGCTTGATTTTATCCGCTATTTATGACACTCTTGAGTCGGCTTGTTGTTTGGTTGGATTTGTGTACTTGGGATGATTGTGCATGTTATGGGGTTAGTTATTGGTGGGGGGACAGTATATTGGTTGCTATTATATGGACATATTTTAAATCTTGTTTAGTTGTCCTTGAATGTTGACTTATTCATGCTAAGGGTTGTGTTGGACCTCTTTGGTGCTCTATTTTTCATTCCTAGCTAGTGCTTGAGCACCATTTCTTCGTTAGTGGTATTATGTGTGTTGGAATAATGTAGAAATGATATTTCTAGATAGAATTTATGAGTTGCATTCTCGTAATTATTGTTTGAGTCTATCTCTCATGAGTTGTGTATTCGTAGTTTGTGTTGTGAATTGGTGATCTGAATTATTTAGATCTAGGTTGTCCCAGAAGCTACCTATGTGTGCCTATATAATGTATTGGTTGTCCAAGCAGTTTGATTAATGAGATTTGATTTCATTCTTGTGCATCTCTCTGTTTTTTCCAATATGGTATCAGAGCCAGAGAATGTGATCTAGTGAGGCTTTAGATATGAGAGTAAAAGAATCTAGATCTGTGAGGGTTGTGAAATAGAGGGTTGTGAGATCCTGTTGTGAGGGTTGTGAAATAGAGGGTTATGAGATCCTGTTGTTATGGTGCTGCTCCCAAAATTTTTATGTTATTTGGTTGAGGAATATTGTTGAACGATGTTGTCTGCATTCGTTGTGTCTGTATATAACTACAGTCTTCGCATGTGAGAAGCCTGTGGAAGTATATAACCACCGCAACCATCATAATTTGAAAGGTATGATTTGATTTTTTAAATCAAGCCAAGCCATAAGTTTGAGGTTAATTTCTCATGGAGGAGTAAATTGGCGCACTAAGGAGCCCTGTCAAAGATGTAAAATCTTATCACGTATTTACTTATTTAAATTTTCTTTATTTTTTGGTTTGAGAGAAAATTGTGGATGAGGTATGGAGGCATAGGGAGTTAAAAATTTGGTGAAAAAAATTTATGGTGAAAGTTTTGTTTTTATTTATTGGTGAAAATTATTTTATAGTTATTTTTGGTGAAGAGAGTTAAAAAGGTGTTGGGTGTTTTTTTATGTTTTGGTGGAAGAATCATTTGAAATCTTTTTTGGGAGTGCAAATTACGTTGGGTGAAAAGGAGATATAAGGAGTATTTTTTGGCTTGTTTTTTTATTTGAAGCAAGATTAACTCTTGCTTTTGTTTATATCATGCACATTTGGTTTTGGATCTAGTGAATTTGGATGTAGATCTGGCGAATTTGGATGTAGATCTGGTGGATTTGGGTGCATTTTGTTGATTGGTGACAATTCTTTTGTCATTATGTCAAAATGTTTGGCTGAAACGTATTTGAATGAGTGCACAAGGCTTGATTGATGAAATTATGCAAATTGGAAATTCAAGGTATCAACAGTTTTAAAGGGAAATAATTTGTGGCCCATAGTGAGTGGGGCGGAGCCCAAACCCACAACTGTTGCAGCTATTCCAAATTGGAGAAAAAGGGAAACAAAAGCAAAGGTGTTGCTACGAAAGTTATTTAAGGACAACATCATACCTCATATTAGGGATTGTGAAACATCCAAAGAAACATGGGATGTTCTCAAAAGCTTATATGAAACAACTAATACTAACTGGATTTTATTCTTGAAGACCAAGCTTTTGTCAATTAAAATGGAGGCCAATGAAAGTATAAGCAATTTGATTTCTCATGTCAAAGAACTAAGTGATAAGTTAGGAGATATTGGTGAAAAGGTGTCCAATACTGACTTGGTCACTATCACATTAAATGGCTTAGTGAAAGATTATCAAATTTTTGTTTCAAGTCTTTCAGCTAGAGAGAAGCCTCCTACTTTGGATGAATTGACAGGTATTCTTCCACAAGAGGAAGAGAAGATGAAGAACTTTAGTTTGGGCTCAAACGATTCAGATTTGGCATTGGTATCCAAGGGTAAGAAGCCATACAAAGGCAAACCATGGGACAAAAGCAAAGGAGGAAAGTTTCAAGCAAAGCAAATAGGTATGGCACAACCTAAATTTCTAGTTCATGATAAGAGAAATGATGATTGTTATTATTGTGGAAAATCTGGACATCATTCTAAAGATTTCTATAAAAGAAAATATAATGAGTCTAAACAGAGAAACATAAGGCATAATGGGACTTTTGAGGACAAAGACACCTCAATCAACGACGGATTTAAAAATCTCAAATTGTATGTTTCTAATGTTGCATTGTCTGTTGAGACTGATGATGTGAATGCTTGTTTCATTGATTTTTTTGCATCAGTCCACATGTCTTGTAATAAGGATTGGTTTGATGAATATCATGAGAACATTGATGGAACATGTGTTTATCTAGGAGATAACAGATCCCTTAAAGTTCAAGGATATGGAATAATAGGTGTGATGTTACCTAATGGAAAAGAGAGACAAATCCATGATGTGATGTATGTTCTTGGTGTAAAAAAGAACTTAATTTAGGTTTCTACTATTGCTGATCAAGATCTAAAGGTGGATTTTGTTGAATCACATTGTGTTGTTAAAGATATCCAGGATTGCTACAACATTATTGCCACAGGTATCAGAGTTGGAGACTTGTATATGTTCAATGTGACGAGGATAACACATCAAGCATTGGCATCTATAACAATGTCAACAGAAAATTTATGGCATCAAAGGTATGGGCATTTAAATCACAGTGATTTAATGTTACTTCAAAGAAAAACAATGGTTGAAGGTCTTCCTGTAATCAAGAATAATCATGTTGCATGTGAATCATGTGCACTTGGAAAGCAACATAGAGAGGAATTTCCTATACATGAAGAAAAAGGGCAAAGCGAAATAGTTGAATTGATTCATACTGATGTATGTGGACCTATGAAAACTAGATCTCTTGGAGGAGCATTGTGCTTTCTTATTTTTGTTGATGATAGATCTAGATACACTTGGGTCTATTTCATAAGAAATAAAAGCGTTTGCGAATGTCTGCTAGCTGATCATGGGTGAATAACATTTTATATATATATTTTGCTTGATTTGAATTGTGCAGTTATTGTGAACGGGTTTCCATGTAAGAATGCGATGATGGTCACAGCAGACGACTTCCGGTTGAGGGGCCTAGATAAACCAGGTGATACCAGCAACCAGTTGGGATTCGTTGTAACACCAGCTTTTGTAACGCAGCTACCAGGCTTAAACACCTTGGGAATCTCCTTGGTCCGCCTTGATTACGCTGCTCCTCTCGGCCTCAACCCTCCTCACACACATCCGCGGGCTACCGAAATCTTGGTGGTGATCGAGGGTACTCTCTTAGTTGGGTTTATCACCACTAACAACACTTTGTTCTCCACAACGCTGGAGAAGGGAGACGTGTTTGTGTTCCCGCGAGGTCTTGTGCATTTCCAACAGAACATTGGCCCTGTCAACGCAGTGGCCATCTCTGCACTGAACAGCCAGAATCCAGGAACTCAGCAGGTTGCGCCGGCCTTGTTCGGAGCCTCTCCTCCTGTTTCTGCCTCTGTGCTCGCCAGAGCTTTCCAGATCGATGACAAGCTCGTCCAAATTATCCAAAGCAGGTTCACATCCTCATGATCTTGATCCGATGCTGTCGTGTCAACTCATAATACTATTCGCTCTTTCCTTCCTTCAATTGAGGTGGTATTTATATAGTTAAATAAAACCAACCTCCCGATGTTGTTATCTGAGTGAGGTAATTATAATAGAGAGACCGTATCTGATATCCTCGTCCATATCTATAATAGAAATAAAAGTTCAATATTTCAAATCTTACGCTGCGTTTGATACACCATTGACAAGACTTGGAAATGTATATCTTTTAAAAATATAGTGTACTCAAAACTGCAGGAATGGCTTTCATACACCGCCTAAATTACCAAGAACTACATAGATTATAGAAAAATTGAACAAAAGATCAAGTAATAAACATCGCTGACACAGGATTTTTCCACAATACTAAAGATAGGCCATGATATATTTGAAAATGAATGTTATGTGATGTAACAATGTCTTAAGAAAGGGCAAAAACACTGCATCAAATCGAGCACATTAAAAGGGGCATAGGAAATGCAAAGAACTAAATGGATGTAATCATCTATAGTTTTCTCTTCATCATCAATCTTTGATTATCAATTTGCTGCAATATAAGTCCATAATAGAATTTGATCCCCTTGGGCTCCAATGCATGAAAATTTCATTACGTTTTCATTTTCTACATCATTCATGTTTCCTTCAACGCTCATTGTTTCAACTTCTACGTAGACTTCATCAAAACCTAGTGTTTCAAACATTGGTTCAAGGAACTTTAATTCTTCTTCAAATTTTGTTGCTTTTTCTATGTCATTTTCATCTCATTTTACTAGAGTTGGAAGATGATTTTCCTATTTACTTGCACACTCAAAATAAATCTTAATTTTATATGAGAAACATTTTTAGAAGCATATTTATTTTGTTCTTTCTACTCTACAATGAGAGATTTCTCCTCTTCCTCTTCCTTCTCTACCTCTCGCATTACATCATAATATTTATTTTCCACTCCTTTACCAACCTTTGTTGCTGCAAATAGGTTGTCTTCCACTTGTCTTCCATACAAAGGTGGTATTCTCTCACCAAATAACAACATATCAATGATATATTTATGTTGCATCATGTGAAACCACTCATCACTAGTTAATTGTTCTTCATCAAAGTTAACATCAAAAATTTTGATTATTGGATCCACCAAACCTCTTGTTGCTCCATTGGTAGCTTTAACTATGAAAAACTGAGGTGCTAGTGGTAACACTACATTACCATCCAATTTCAAGTGGGATTCACCAAACTCTTCATCTTTATATAGATCTACTATTATATATCTGCCTTCCTTTTCATTTTGAAGCACTGCTACATTAGGTTGTACAACACTACTATTTTCAACTTTTACTCCTCACAAAAAAGATCCTCTCAAGGATATCCCAAGCCTACTTTATTGTCTTTGCATCTACAAGGAGGGGAAGAATGTTGCCATCGATGGATTCGTTTATGCATTTTATTGCCAAAACATTATTTTTCTTTTTGGTTTCCAACTCTTTCAACTAGATTTCAAACAACTCTTGTTGTTGCTTTAACTTTCTCAACGTCTTGGCTTTCCTATTTCTACCCAATCTTTGCTTCACATACGGGTTGAACACTACAAGTGAAATGCTCTTTTATCTTTCCATGGTTCAACTTAAAATAAAATGTTACAATTAAAAAAAAAACCTTTGTTAAGAAATGAATTTTCAATTTCCCTTAAATAAAGAACAAGCTCATGGATATGATGAACATAATGGATTTACTAAAATATAACACTAAAATATATTTTTCCTTAAGTGAATTCCATTAAGCAGTGGATGTTGTTATGGCTCACAATGGCGGCTAGCACAACACATTCTTTTTTCAATATAACGGTGGCACTGCAAGGCAATGAAGACCATTGTTGACTATTTCTAGTGATGGCTCTCCTCTTACAGGTCATTGCACTCCGAACAACATGCCCCTGTAGATTCCACTCAACATAGCAATTGAGGTTGCAGATACTTCCAAGATGAGTAACTTATCCTTGCGTGCAAAAATGGTGACACACGAATAGTGGTAGATACACATTTCCCTTTATGCAACAATGGTGGCTGAAGAATCCAAAATGGATTAACCTTATACTTTGCAATGCTCACCAAATGCAGATGACATTGTAAAACTAAATATTTTTCTTCTTTTTTGCATGATATGACAACTCATTTTTGTCAAGGACTACACACCATATTTCTACCAATTTTACCTTTCCATTTATTTCTTTCAACATAATCTATTACACCACCCAAACAAATTATTTCCTCACAACACTTTTTATTTATCCAAATATTTAATTAAATAACTTTTACTCCATAAAATTAAAACCTTTAAAAACAACATGTCAAACCTTCTCACAATATTGTATTTAAAACCTTGTGCTCTCTTTTGAATTTGAAGCCTTTGGCTTGTGGTTTTTAGAGATGAGGCCAAGTAATTCAACTCGTTAATATGGTCAACGAATGTGAATCTTCATGGATGGTGGCTACAAGTTTCTTATAGTTCAACAATGGCAACAACTTTGCGCTCTCACGATGAATCTTTTCTTAATACTCTAATGACTCTATAGGATTCTTACCTTAATGGTAACTTGCTATTTTCACTCACAGTGGTTAGGGATCTTCAGACTATGGCACACCCACTTCTTCGAGGATCGGGTGATGGCTGATGGTTGTTCTGTTGGAATAATTCTTATTATTGATGTCAAGGGGAACACTATCTCAAGAAGAAAATTACATAAGTTTGTAGAGGAATTCAATTGATTTCTAACACATATTTATTCCCCCCTAACTCCCATTAGTTGATGATAATTTGAATTTTGAAGTCAAGAAATCCATGTTTGTATCAAGTAAAAGTTGGCCTCACCCAACATACATGTCGGTTAAATATAGGTTTGAACCAGTATAAATAGAAGTTATTCCTCATCCATTTTAGTTATCCAACTTGACAAGGAAGATGAGAAGGATTTTGCAACTGAGAAAAAAGACAAATTCATAGCTCATGAACCTAATAAAAAGGAACAAGAATCTTTTGTGATTTATATCTATATATGGTTAAAAATTTCTTAGTGGATCTTTGTTTGTCTTTCGGA
The DNA here is from genome assembly GCA_031772625.1 of Pinus tabuliformis. Taxonomy (NCBI): domain Eukaryota; kingdom Viridiplantae; phylum Streptophyta; class Pinopsida; order Pinales; family Pinaceae; genus Pinus; species Pinus tabuliformis. The sequence continues at coordinate 172,431,171 of CM062816.1, forward strand.
ACCTTATTGTGTTGGATTCATTGGTTTATTGTGAGGAATATTTCGACCTTCTTGGGAATAGGATCATGTTAGAGTATTATTATATCCCTAAGGAAAGACTACAACTCAACATACCTCTGACCTATGACAAGGAATTTTTAGCCCTATGCAAGAGCTAAATACACATATGAAGATACATATAATTCGATCATGAAGTAACCTAACTTTAAGCCCTCTAAAAGACTAGACTTCAACCTCAATTGGAGTAAAATATTCAGCCTAATTAAATAGAACTTTCAGCACTTCAAGAGTATATCTTCAACCCTTTTTCGAGTAGTACACTCAGCCCTAAGGTAGGAAGTCTGATCTTATGAAAATTCTACAAAAAAATTAGAACTTCGACCTTGTGACATAGCTGCAACAAACTTGAACTTGTGGTGGATTTTGAGCATAATTGAAGCCATTTCTAAAGAAAAGTTTGAAGCATTCTAGAGCAGAGTTTAGAATACTTTTTTAGTAGGATTTTTGAGCAATTTTGTTAACTATTTGATAAAGTTATTTTCAAGGACATTTGGACAAACTAGGAATAGACTATTTGTTGTACCTATGAATAAATTTGAAGCCTCTCCTTTATGGATCTACTTGAGAAGTATTGAAGAATTCTCTTGCAACATATGGAGACATCATTGAAGCATTGTTGAAATCATGTTTAAAGAACTTTTGAACACATTTTTGAATACTTGAGGCCATTGAAGCAACCTTTAGTAGAATTGTTGTAGCAACCATTAGAGGACTTTTTATGCATACCTTGTAAAGCATATTGGAGCGGTTTTTGGAAGGATTATTCTAGTAGGTTTGAAGTATTTTTTATGATGTTTCAAATTATTCTTTGGCCTTTGAAGTTCTGAAGTAGTGTTCGGTTGGAGAATAATCTCGATTGGAGTCCTTATACAAGGTTGGAGTCTTGTGAGAGACCAAGTTGGAGCCTGGATTTGTTGTGAGGATTGGAGTCCTCATTCAAGGTTGGAGCCTTAAGGAAGTTAAAGTTATAGCTATACAGGTTGGAGCCTTAACTTTTTTTATAAAAGAGGAATGTAGTCTTCACCATCTTATTAATAAAACTATCTTATGTTATCTCTTTCTATCTCATTTGTTATGGTTTAATTTGTGATAAAAATCTTAACTAGCATAATTTATCATTTGAAAGAAATATTGGTTCATCCCTGATGCAGGAGCATCCAAGCACTCATAATTAAAGGAGGAATCCAAAGCGGAGCAAGGAGAGGACGTGGACAATTGGAGCGAAACAGGGACATTTTTGTTAAAAACAAAGTAAATGATGGAATGGATAAAGTCTCTCGAAGACTTATTTAAAGTAATTTAATCTGCCATATGTGTGCATAACGGGAGATTAGGGATTTGTTGAGTGATTGTGGGAGGAATCGTGCATCGTAAATGATACATGACTGTTGTAATATCTTATATAAAGAGATTCTATGTAAGGAGGTGATAGATAGAGTGATATAGAGTTTTATGAAAACTCGAGTGTTCAAAATGTAGTTGAGAGGGAATTATCTCTAAGGCTGAAATGCCTTAGCCTATATTCAATAGTGTGTCTAGTGAATAGATTGTGTTCTGTGGATTTCCGCGTGACTGTGTATTATTTCCTTTTCAAACATATTGTGTATATATGCATGATGGCTTGAATCCAGTGTTGGTAGACTATTGATCGACCATCGATCACTGTATGGATCGATGGCAATCTAAAACTGTTATGTCGTGTGTTTCCAGATTCTGGCAGATCTGTGTTTTAACATAGAAATCCATTACATATCAGAGGATGAATGATGTAGGCAGAGAGAGATGAGAGTCGTCAGATCTCATAGATCGACGGAAAGTAATGGTGGAAGATAATCGGCAAAGAGTCGTTTTAAACAGTGCAAGTGGTATTTCTGGCAGCTTCAAAACCATAAACGGTTTTGAAGGGTGAGCACCTGATTCCACTTATCAAACGACATGTAGCAGCGAGGAGGAGAGAGGAAACCACTTCTCGGGTGGTTAATCCTCATGCTTTTTGTATACCGGAAATCATCGTGGACCATTGAATCTACCAAGTGTAGATGAACGACGAAGAATCATTGTGCAAATTGTTTGATATGCGATTTAATCGCGACCATCAGATTGAGTCCAGATCGACGGTCAGGAATTGGTCGGCAATCACCTTAGACAGAGGTCAAGGTATGACGGAGATGGATATGCTGATGAGTGATTAGCCGATATGCGACATAGCAATATGCCTATAGCCGTTGGATTAGAGATGTAATGGACGACAGAGATCGAAAAGTTTGGCGGAAAGGATTGGAGAAATTAAAGAGCGGACCTGACAGAGTTATAGTGCTAGGGGTATAATATTTGAGATCCGGCCCAAGGGTTCGTAGTGGGGTTTTTCTTGTGTTTCTGATAAATAATGTGTTCCCGAGTTTTTATAAAAAAATCTGATAAAGTTGTATGGTCCTAGTTAAAGGCTTAAGACCTTATGAAGCGCTTCTGATAAGTAATGGGCTCATAACCCATAGGTCCCAGGATCGAATATTGATATGAAAGGGGTTTTGGCCTTACCCCAATAAATCTCTTTTCATCAAGTGGTATCAGAGCCAAGAAAGGATTTACTGTGAGAAGGGAGAAGAGTGCAAGCAGAAGGAGAAGGAGGTACGGTTGTGGTGAAGACTAGAGAGTTTATTGTATTACTATCGTGTAGAGAACGACAGTGGAAGGTGAGAAGACTTGCAGCAACCTAGAGCAAGGAGTGCTAAATTGGTTGCAGAGGAGCGAACCAGAAGGATGCCAAAAGATTGAGTGACTAAAGCTTCGTGAGGTATCATGTAGCAGAGGAAGACTGTTACTGCAGAGGTTGGTTGCAGCTTACAGAAGATCATGAAGGCAGCTCCACTGAGAGGTGGGTAGAATTTCTAAGGATAAGGAGAAGCATATGACCAAGAGGTCATAAATTTTTGTGCCTCGGGAGTCTGATGCAGGAGCATCCAAGCACTCATAATTAAAGGAGGAATCCAAAGTGGAGCAAGGAGAGGACGTGGACCATCGGAGCAAAACAGGGACATTTCTGTTAAAAACAGAGTAAATGATGGAATGGATAAAATCTCTCGAAGACTTATTTAATGTAATTTAATCTGCCATATGTGTGCATAATGGGAGATTAGGGATTTGTTGAGTGATTGTGGGAGGAATCATGCATCTTAAATGATCCATGACTGTTGTAATCTCTTATATAAAGAGATTCTGTGTAAGGAGGTGATAGATAGAGTGATATAGAGTTCTATGAACACTCGAGTGTTCAAAATGTAGTCGAGAGGGAACTGTCTCTAAGGCTGAAATGCCTTAGCCTGTATTCAATATTGTGTATAGTGAATAGATTGTGTTCTGTGGATTTCCGCGTGACTGTGTATTATTTCCTTTTCAGACATGTTGTGTACATATGCGTGATGGCTTGAATCCAGTGTTGGTAGACTGTTGATTGACCATCAATCACTGTATGGATCGATGGCGATCTAAAACTGTTATGTCATGTGTTTCCAAATTATGGCAGACCCGTGTTTTAAAACAGAAATCCATCAAATAGCAGAGGATCAACGGTGTAGGCAGAAAGAGATGAGAGCTGTCAGATCTCATAGATCGATGGACAGTAATGGCGGAAGATAATTGGCGAAGATTGGTTTTAAACATTGTAAGTGGTATTTCAGGTGGTTTCAAAACCATAAGCAGTTTTGAAGGGTGAGTACCCGATTCCACTCATCAAACGACACGGAGCGGCGAGGAGGAGAGAGGAAACTGCTTTTCAGGCAGTTAATCCTTGCGCTTGTTGTCCACCAGAAATCATCATGGACCATTGGATCTACTAATTGTAGATCAACGACGGAGAATCGTCGTGCAAGTTGTTTGATATGCGATTTAACAGTGACTGCCAGATTGAGTCCATATCGACGGTCAAGAATTGATTGGCAATCGCCTTAGACTGTTGATTGACCATCGATCACTGTATGGATCGATGGCGATCTAAAACTGTTATGTCATGTGTTTCCAAATTATGGCAGATCCGTGTTTTAAAACAGAAATCCATCAAATAGCAGAGGATCAACGGTGCAGGCAGAAAGAGATGAGAGTTGTGAGATCTCATAGATCGACGGACAGTAATGGCGGAAGATAATTGGCGAAGATTGGTTTTAAACATTGTAAGTGGTATTTCATGTGGTTTCAAAACCATAACCAGTTTTGAAGGGTGAGCACCCGATTCCACTCATCAAACGACACGAAGCGGCGAGGAGGAGAGAGGAAACTGCTTTTCGGGCGGTTAATCCTGATGCTTGTTGTCCACCCGAAATCATCGTGGACCGTTTGATCTACTAATTGTAGATCAACGACGGAGAATCGTCGTGCAAGTTGTTTGATATGCGATTTAACAGCGACCGCCAGATTGAGTCCATATCGACGGTCAAGAATTGATTGGCAATCGCCTTAGACAGAGGTCAAGGGATGGCGTAGATGGATATGTCGATGAGCGATCAGCCAATATGAAACATAGCGATACGCCGATAGTCTTTGGATCGGAGAAGTAATGGATGGCGGAGATCGAAAAGGTAGGCAGAAAGGATTGGAGTGATTAAAGAGCAGATGCAATGGAGTTATAAGGCTGGGGTTATAATATTTGAGATCCAGCCCAAGGGTTCGTAGAGGGGTTTTTCCTGTGATTCCCGTGTTTTCGATAAGTAATGTGTTCCTGAGTTTTTATAAGGAAATCCGATAAAGTTGTATGGTCCGAGTTAAAGGCTTAAGACCTTATGAAGCGATTTCGATAAGTAATGGGCTCATAACCCATAGGTCCCAGGATCAAATATTGATATGAAAGGGGTTTTGGCCTTACCCCAATAAATCGCTTTTCATCAATCCCCCTCTAAGTATTTCCAACAATTGGTATCAGAGCCAACTTATTCAAGATCATCCTAATAGCTAGAAGAAGGATTTTTGAATCAAAATGGTCAGTAAAGATGGCAAGGTCCCCAAATTTGATGGAACAAATTTTTCCCTCCAGAAGGTTAGGATGGAGTACTACTTAGTGTCTCTTGGATTCGAAGTATGGAAATATGTTATAGATAGATACAAGGTCCCATCTCCTATTCCAACAAATTCAGATGAGAATAAAGCATATGTGGAAAATTCAAAGGCGTTGAAGCCTATAGCAAGTGGTCTATCAAATTATAAATTCACCAAAGTTATGGCCTTTAAAATAGTTAAACAGATGTGGGACAAGTTCATCCATATTTATGAAGGAGATGACAAGGTCAAAAAGGAAAATATTAAAACCTATAGAAGGAAATTTGAAAGCCTCAAGATGAATGATGAAGAAGATATTTCTGCTTATTTTCTTTGAGTAGATGAGGTAGTCAACTATCCCAAAGGTCTAGGTGAATATGTCAAAGAAAATATGATTGTAAAAAAGGTCTTCATATATCTTCTAAATTGTTTTTATGCCAAGGTTTGTGCCATGGAAGAAATAAAAGATTTGGACTCTCTATGAGTGGATGAACTTCATGGAATTCTTGCAACATATGAGACGAGGTGAGAAAATTCAACTCAAAAAAAGTTGCATTCAAGGCATCCATGATATTTAAAAAGGGAAAGAATTGTGATTGTAGCAGTCATGATTCTGAGACTGAAATGGCACAATTTATCAAGAGATGAAGAAAGGACATAAACTCAAAGGTAATTTACCTCTCATTTGCTTTAGATGTGGTAGAATAGGATAGTATGTAGAAAATTTCCCTTTTAAAGATGACAGTGATGATGAAGATAAACCTAAGAGAAGAATATTTAAGAAGAAAGGCGCAAACAAAGAGAATTTCTTCTCCAAAGACGACAATGATGACTTTGTTAAAGAAGAAGAATATGGTGGAAATACAAAAGTATTATTCATGCTCTTCGCAAATTAAACAAATATCCAAAATGAAGAAGAAATTTGAGAAGAAGTAGAAGGAAATGTAGATGAACAATTGATTAGTGATATAGAATAAAATTAGAGACTTAGAAATAAGAAATAAAAGTTATCTTAAGAAATCAACTCTCTCGAAAGTAAGAAGGAAGAAGCTAATATAATAGAAGAAGTGTTGAGCAACAAGCTGAAGGAAAAGGAAGAAATTTGTGATATTTGGAAGCTGAAGTTGTATCACTAAAATGAGAGTTGGAAAAAGCTAACAAGAATTTGAAGAGTTCTGAGACATTGGATGTCATTCTCAGCTTTCAAAGGCCAGTACATGAAAAATATGGACTTGGTTATACATGTGAATCTTCCAATTGAAAGGAAGAAACTAATGTTCATCATGAAGAAAATCCTAGAAGTTGTGTTGATGTCCTTAAAGGATATCATCATTCTAACCCTGTAGGAAACAAATTTCATCCAAGGAATGAGAAGAATCCTCTTCCTAAAAGGAATATCTCATCAAGGAAAGATTATCCTAATAAATATGAAACTATTTTTCCTTATATCATATTCCTTTTTAACTTTTCAAAATAATGTTAAATAAATTAACAATTCAAGATTTGATAATATATATGGTAATCACCATTACTGACTATTTATTTTGAATGATTAAGTATTGAATTTCGAATCGTATTATACCTGAAACGTTGTATATATTTTTTTATTTTAAAAAACGATGTAAAACACATTATACTAAGCTAGACTTTTTCATTCTAAGAAACGATGTAAAACACCTTACCCGAAGGTAGAATTTTTATAGTTTTGAAAAAAAATGTAAAACAGATTACCTGAAACATGAAATTCCCAGGGAATGCGGAAGGGAACACCCAACTAACCATATTATAATTTTATTTATATAAATGTTTTAGATGTGTTGACAGTGCTAGACCCGTTAACATGTCAGGGGATCTGCCCAGTGAGAAGTCCCAATTAGACCTTAGACCGTTTGGTGTAGGAGTCCCAGCAGTGGGTCGCACGGTAATTCTTTGACTGCGATTTCGCACAGAGGCATGTAAGATAAATTTGTTGGTTGGAAGGGTGTGACAACTGCAGTGAGTCAAGAAAGGTGCATGAGAGGTTCTGACACATGGGGGTTGAGATGAGTGTGCCCCTTGGAAACTTGTGATAGCACTTGGGTTGGAAGGGAACACACAAGAAAAGATACATCACAACATGGAAGGCTAGTTAGTGAGAAATCCAAAGTGATGGTTAAACAAACAACACATTTCAAAAATATTCATACATACTTATACATAATTCTTTGTACATGCATACGTAAGCAAACCAATACATATATCGTTTAGAGTAAACCAGATAGCATAGAATACAATACAACATATGCATGAAACGTGTTGGGTCTTATTATATAAAGAAGTGTAAGTTCCAGTCATACAATACATCCATGTTTGATCCAGGTCTAGGCGTGACGAAGGACCCTTCCAAGACCTTTTACTTTCGTGATGTATTAAATTTCATTTTTAAAAGAAAATAAATGAACACATGTGCATGTTGTAAAGAAGAGGGACATGACAATCATCAGCAACATAAAAACATAAGCCGTTGATAACGAAGTTCATCCAAGAGGGACTACGTCTTCGGGCCTCGGTGTCAAGATGGTGTAGGCCGCTGCATTAAGTGCTGCCAATAGTGATGATGTACATAGAGGTGATTTCGCTATCATACAAGGAAAATTACCTCATGCAGCAGTGGATCCAAGAGTGTTCCACTACAGGAACTCTCAATCAAAAGACTCCTATCAGTATGACACAAACTCATGCATGATGAGCACCCCACCAAAAGGGCATAAAAGGGATCTCAATGCAAACATACATGACGACAACATGAGTATCCCATCAACATACAACAAAAGGATCTCAAAACATAACATGATGAACATGACAACAAGTACATCACATAGACGATTCCGCGTCACATCAAGCAAGAATCATGAAAACAATTAATAAACAAGATCCCTCATCAAAGATCAAACAGGGATTTGTGCAACACAATGCATGGCAAAAGAGGTACATGTACACACTGCATATACCTCACAACCAAGGGCCATCTGAAGAAGTGGATGTCAAACTGTTGAAGTTGTTCGTGCCATCAATCTCATGGAATCAATCGTATGTAAATCGCTACTCACACATAGATGCTGACACCTGCATTCCACTTAGGAAAGTGGCTGGAAAATGAAATGAGATAATGAAAAATATGAACACACCATTAGATTTGTGGCGTCGAATAGTGCAGAATCGACTGTCAAATTTCTGAATTATGAGAAATTGAGAATCTAATTGAGAATTTGGGGCTCAAGGAATCTTTTAAATTCCCCCTAGGTTCCTCAAAGATTCTACTCCATGGGTGGACTGGAAATCTACAACTCGAAAGGTGAATCTGACCTCACCATTGCGATCCCTACGGAAAACCATGAAAAACGACTATAAACTTGACTATGTTTCAACAAAAATAACTTTTACCTCCTCAGAGAATCTTTGGTCATCAAAGAATATTCTGCCTCCTATGTCTCGAAATCCATGCTCGCTCCTGGTTCCTCCATCTCCCACCATGCATTGGTGAAAATCACTGTTTATATAAAATCTTGGATGGATTTAACAAGGAGTTAGTTTGGTGCAGTGGTAAAATGGTGAAGTTGTTGAGGAGGGGTCGGGGGATCAAATCCTGCCCCTCCTTTTTTTTACACATTACTATTTAATGCTTATAACCAAAATGAATTTAAGGGGGTCGAGTCTGCATTGGACGACCCACCCCCATAACTCCTCGCAGTCTCCGCGTTGATTTATATTAACGAGGGTGCATGACTGTTTTGGTTTGGCACATTTAATTGGATATGAGGCCACCAAGTGGGGGCTGGCCCATGTGGGCTGAGTGAGTTCGATCCCCACCAGCCTTGCCTTCATACATGGCACATTTGTTAAGGTTTTGGGGTGTGTTGGGGTTTGGGTCCATGCCCCAAGGCTGGACCACCCAAATTCCAGCTCCATTTATGTTGAGCCACGATGTGAGGGGTGGTGGGGTCATGGCCGCGAGCCGCACGTGGTGTTGAGAGGTTCCAGCGGCAGCAGGGTCATGGCCGCCAGCCCCTTTTATTTAAACATTTTTTTTATGAGATATCAGGGGTGGTGGGGGTGGTGGCCCGCCACCACACACACACACACACACACACATATATATATCTATCTATATATATATATATATATATATATATATATATATATATATATATATATATATATTATTTACAAATAGGCCCTTTTAAAATTATTCAGATTTTAGGTCGAAGGAGACAAATTAACAGAGCCAAAAATTTGCCTGGAATCTAGCCCAGGTTGGCCGAAATCCGGTGGCCGTGTTCTATCCAAATTGTGGCCTCCTTAATCCTGCGTAGTCAGCAAAAGCCAACCGAAATTTGACTACTTCTAACTTTCGCATACAGACTCGGTCTGATGAACTGTTCACATCACCGTGATCAGGACGACAAGATCTATGCTCTGGTCCTAGTCCGAAATCATTCTTTTCAATTTGATTTTCGAGCTTCCATCAGCCCTCTTTGTCCTGTGTATGTCTCTGGAGCCACCTGGATCAATGTCCAACCACTAGTCCCGACAGCAGAACGTTACAGCCACAATTGCCTGCTCCTCCAAAGAGATGTACTAGCTTTGAGCAGTGGAGAAGCCAAGGCTCATTACAATACTATCCAAGCTCTCTCCAAGATAGTCTTATCGAAAGCTTAGCTAACCAAAAGCCTATACAATGAGTTATGAGGGACTATTTATAGCAAAGGGTGGGGTGACCCTTGAAATTCCCCTTTGTGACAGTTCAACTACCCTCATGACTCTTCATCTACTCTATGACTATTACATCCAACTATCAACACTTGAATTACACTTGACAAGACATGTGAAACAAAATGGCTTGAGCAAGCCATGCTAGACATCACTCTGACTTAGACAACCATGGAATTCCAACTCCTGAACATCCTCTTGCTGATTGACAGTAACATACTGATGCAAATATCGGTAGTCCTTGATGATGTCTGTGTACTCAACGGTGGCATTTGTCTAAAACTTGACTCTTGCCTCATAGCATCTGAGTACACTACTCAGGCTCCTCTGTCCAACTCGTCTGAAAGCATGCGCAACATTGTCTTCAATGTGGCCAGACCAGCAACATACTTGTGCATGATGTCTGCACTGATGGGCAAGTCTTGGATGGTGGCAATGTGCATCAACTCGTTGAAGTACGAGTGAAGCTCTAGTCGGACATGTGCCTTTGTCTTCTCTTGGGTGAGAGTCCCAATAGATGGGATCACATATGTGCACACAACAACATCCATACTCTTGAATACTCGTGCATGGGAAGCCTGTATGCTAGTGATGAGCTGCGAGAGCTCTTCTTAGTTTTGGATATGTGCCTTTAACTTGAATGCATTGGCCCTCATTATCTTAGGCAAGTGAAGTGGGGCTCCCTTGTATTTCATCTTCCATGTTTGCATGTCATCAACAATAGCATGCAATTTCGTCAAGATACGTGATCTTCTAGCACATCATTGCTGCCATCTGTTGAGATGGATGACTGCCTTATGCATGGTACCAAACTTAGAGTACAATGTCACATAACTGTGTCAAGGGACAATACTTCATCGAGTATTTCCTTCTTCAGTTCAGCTCTAGCAGACGTTGTCACCAACTCTCCTCCTTGATTGGTTGTCTATAGTTCCTTCGTCATTCACTCATTCTTAGCTATTAGAAAGCAAACACTTGAGCTAGTGGCTTCGGCATACACTCTGGTTGCATCAGCCAAGGCCGCTGGATGTTTGTGCACATCAGTCACGATCACTCATTCCTCGACTTGTGTAGGAGATGTATGATCCTCTGGAGTTGACACTCTGCGAGACTACACAACTCTATGTTGAGACTCGTCGAATGAGATGTTGTGCATCTCTCCTTCTTGATGATCACCAAGGATCTTAGTGCCTCCTTGGTCACTTGAGACTTGCTCATCATCTAGATGCGGTGAAGCGGGTAAGTCGACCTCTTGGTGGTGAGGCATGAGGTTAGTGTCCTGTTCAAACTCCTGCTGCTCCATGTCTACATCCAATAGTTGAAGTGCTTGTTCTATCTCATGAGAGAAGTCTTTCTCCTGCGATGGTTCACCCTGTCTGCCCGATGCCAGCTGTTCTGATGAATCCGTTACCTGTACCAGTGTTTTTTCATCTATTTTCACATGCCGCACCCCCTATTGTACATGTTTTTCCTGCGCTTCCCTCTCCTATTTGTGCAGCTCTTGTTCCTTCCAGAGTTTCTCCCTCAGCTCATGCAACTCCTTCTCTGCTTCTTCCATTCTTCTCTTATCCCTCTACCTTTGCGCGATTCACATGTCGTGTTGGTGTCTCTTTGCCTCTATAGCCATAGTTTCTTTCTCTACTAATGGATCTTCTTAGAACTTGCAGCTTTGCTCCTCCTCCATGTGATCGACAATCTTCCTCTTTCCCTTGTCGTGCACTGGTATGCTTGCCTCTGCTGCTACTGCTAGTGCTGGTGTTGGTGCTCTCTGAGATGTTGCTTCATGTAACTTCGCTAACCACTCCACAGCGAAGCTGACTTATTCATTGGGTCTGGAGAAACTGTAGCAATGTCTCCATAGGTCATCCTCGGCCCAATGAAATGCCCCGTGGATCCAATTGAATTGAAATCTCGTGGAGTGATCCTTCACAATGCAATGCGAAACATACGGATTGTAACTTTGGAGGTCGAATGGATACTTCTTTACCTAATCTGCTTCAACATCTGCTTTCTTGATACTCCAGATCTCATATAGCCCAATTCGCAACGGAAGAGTGGGCCAAGGTGCCTTCTTCTTCTGGTGCAGTCTATCTGTCAATCCTTCCGAGGTGTGATATGATACTTCCTGCATGACAAGTTTGTCGAAGGAAAAAATCGGTAGAACATACGGACTGGCTGCTGGATTTGCGCAATGTGCAATCCAGACTAGTTACTAGCTGCTGGGATTGCACAATGTGCAATTACAGCTGGGAGTGACTGCAGCCTCAGGGACTGCATTGCGCAATTTTCTGGGCCAGCAGTCACTATCCCTCATAAATGAAAAAAACAATCCTGGAGGGTAGTGCCTAGGCAGAAATGCACATTTCTGTAGAAGAAGGCAGAGCCTTCTTTCCCCAAATTGCGCAATGTTGTCTAGGTGAAGGAAGAGTCCGAGCCAAGGTTGGCCAAACTCACCAATGGGAAACTGAAAGAAAATATAAAAGTGAATGCATGGCGACACTAAGTGAAAGTAGATGTGATTGACAGTGCATGCAAACATGAATGAAAGATTTAGTAAATAGATCAACATGCATGTTGGTGAAGCGAGTTGCCGAATCAGCGACCGTTCGTGAAAAACAGTTTCATGCATGCCACAGTAGTGAGATAGCAACGAAAACTGAAATAGTGTTAGGACAAGCCAGTATGCATGTAAGCGAAAACAAGCATTCAAAGAAATCAATCCAGCAACACTCACACAAGCGAAAACACAAAAAGCGATAGAAATGCTGAAAAAGACAAGTTGAGGCCACTTACCCGTTAATAGCTGAGCCAGATATGTCAAAGAGTCCTGGATGTGTTGTGGGATGTCAAAGCTCCAAGATTGATGCAGATGAATGAGCTATGATGCGTCGAATAAATAAGTTTTGAGCTTATGACGTGCATGCCACAAATCGAGGAAAAAGCGTCACTTGGAGGAAAGTTCCTAAACAAACTTTGCATGTAACCTCTAGCTACTAAAAATAGCTCCCTGAATCATGGGATGCCTTTTGAATGTTTCCCTTTTCTATTCTATGAAAAATAAAGCCTTGCATGCAAGTCAAGTTTTCTTGGTCCCAAGTGGAACTGGTCAACCCAACTACCCATGCATGAATCTACTCAACTGCTAGAAGGAAATGCACATTTCTGGCTAGGAGTTGGGCTACCTGCCTAGGATATTTGTGCAATTTTTGGGCAAAGCAGCTGACTACTGCCCAAATTTGTGCAAATCCTGGGCGGAGCAGCCCTGCTAGGGAAAATTGCACAATTTTTCATTGTGAGGGTTGACTAGCAGAATTGCGCAATTCTGGAGCCCAACAAGCTATCAGACATGATTGCGTAATTTCTGGAGGGAAGGCTCATTGCCCTCCATAATTTCGCAATTTATTGGGGGAGCTGCTCAGCCTACAACTCAACCAAGTCCGGATGAGCATCTTGTGAGGGGAATGCATCAAGCTGTGATCGACAGGCTTCCTTTATGCAAGAAAAACACTGAAGCTTGTGTACTTGACAAAGCAAGACAAGGTGCTATGAAAAGTTGGTAGGGAGGATCCAAAACAAATCTAAGGCAAAATTGTGGAGGGTGGTTGTAGCTGCTACAATAAGTTGTAAAGGAGGTTACTTTCTGTAAAAAAGTATCTATGAGGTATTGATTACTACACACAAATTTATTTTTGGAGAATCTAATTCAACCATCTATTAGGTGTCAAAACCGTCCCTCCAAGTGTCCTAGTTTAGTTTCATTAAGTCTAATTTAAGTTGAGTTTCACTCCAATCATTTATTACTGATATTTCCAATGTAGTCTTATTTAATTGATTCATAATACTGAGAAGAGAAATCCTCTGCTACGCATTATGTTCTATGTTCTCTTTAATTTTTGTCATTGTACGTGAGAATTATTGAGAGCAACATAAGAGAAGATAAGCTAGCTTGCACAACGTGAGCGATGTAAAAGCAATCGTCTGCTCCACTCTTCAATTTTTGTTATCTACCATCATAGACTCATTTTAAGTATTGATCTAACATGAGTAGAGAAGGATCAAATTTATGTAGGTGCAAACTTTTTTACAGTGTAAAATACAATCTGTTATTTTTCATTGTTTAAATTGTATTTTTGAATGCTAAATAGACTATATATAGAACCAAATAAAAGTTTTAACCGTAAAAACTTAATTTTTGTTTTATATAACTATATATAAAGTTGATATAGACATAAATTAGTTAACATGGATCTTCAAATAGTTTATTTAAATCTCTTATTACAATATTTTTGAAAAGTAAAAGGTTTAAATATCTGATTCACACATTTTTTACTTCTAATTACTTTACATCATATTCATTTTTTTTAATTATACAAGACATTATTTTTATATTTAGAATATACTTTTTAATTTACGAGTGGATGGACAAATTTACACATTCTGTCATACTCGGTTGTAGAATGAGTCTGTTGGCTTAATGAATATTTTCTTATAGTTTATTTAAATCTCTTATTAAAATATATTTGAGAAGTATAAGGTCAAACTTACACATCTCCTCATACTAGGTTGTAAAATGAGCTTATTAGCTCAATGAATATTTGCTTAGTTTATTTAAATCTCTTATTAAAATGTTTTTGAGAAGTACAAGGTTTAAACATCTAATTCACACATTTTTTACTTCTAATTACTTTAGAGTATAAATTCAATATATGACTAAATTAGTCGTTTATAATAATTCTTAATGAATGTAAATGAAATGAATGTAAACTAATAAATTAGGCGTTTCTATAATAAATACGAAACTACAAAAAAAATATACATGAATGTTGCAAATACGAGACATTATTTTTATACGAGACATTATTTTTATATTTAGAACATACTTTTTAATTCACGAGTGGATGGACAAATTTACACATTCTGTCATACTCGGTTGTAGAATGGGTCTGTTGGCTTAATGAATATTCGCTTATAGTTTATTTAAATCTCTTATTAAAATATATTTGAGAAGTATAAGGTCAAACTTACACATCTCCTCATACTAGGTTGTAAAATGATCTTATTAGCTCAATGATTATTTGCTTAGTTTATTTAAATCTCTTATTAAAATGTTTTTGAGAAGTACAAGGTTTAAACATCTAATTCACACATTTTTTACTTCTAATTACTTTAGAGTATAAAATCAATATATGACTAAATTAGTCGTTTATAATAATTATTAATGAATGTAAATGAAATGAATATAAACCAATAAATTAGGCATTTATATAATGAATACGAAACTACAAAAAAAATATACATGAATGTTGCAAATGATAAATTTGTGATTACAATTGAAGACTAAATTTTGCATATATACAATTATTGGTAGTTAATTTACAATATCTTATAACATGACGAAAAATTAGTCTATTTCGTTGGTCAATAATTGGTTTCAAACGATGACTAAAATTTGCATATATATGACTATTAGTAGTTAATTTACAGTGTCTTATAACATGAACAACATTTTGGTCATATTTCTTTTGGCATTAATTGGTTTTCTCGGATGATCATATAGTAATATATTTTGTTTTATATTTGGTCATTAATTATGACAACTAATGACTAAATAAATTACTATATTAATGACATAATTTATGAATAAATATACTACTAAATGATAAATCTGAAACGACCAATTAATGAATAACTTACAAATGACTAAAAGTTGGTCGTGTTATAAGATACTGTAAATTAGCTACTACTGGTCACCAACTAAAAAATGGTCATTTATATGCAAATTTTAGTCATTTTTTTGGTAACTAATAAGCCTTTTTTTACTAGTACTATAAAACTAAAACTACTTGGTGTCATATCCATTTAAACAACATCCAAAACTTGAAGATAATATTAGTATTACAATTCTTTTGTGTTAAAATATTTTCATATTCAAAGTTTATAGATATAAAAGATAAAAACAAATGTCAATGTCTTTGTTTGATTGTTACTTGACTTTGGTGTGGGCAGGTTAAAAGAAATGTGATTGGAAAAAGGATGGGGAGACAATGCAGAGCATGACTTGGATATGATTCATTTGTTGTTGGAGATCATTTAGGCACTCGAGCCATCGACTTTGGAAATTTTTCTAGTAGGGATTCCCATGGTTTTTAATGTTGTGATTCTTTGACCTCATTGGTTATTTTGTGCAAGTAAATGTTTTAGGAATGCCAAACAATACATCGTTGGACAGGTAAACAATTTTTTTATAATTGCAATGTCCATTCCATGATATCCTCTCTTTATTTTTTGATTGTATTTTGAACATTTCTTTTGATTTTGTTTCTTCTTTTAACTATGAAATTGAAAATACTTTGTATCATGTCCATTTAAACAACAACCAAATCTTGAAGATGAAATTAGTATTACACAATATTGATTGAAATCCTTTTAGCTATTTTGTGTTAAAAGATTTTCATGACTATTAGAAAAGTTTACTTTCATGTTGTTATTTGAGCACATGTTGTTTATATACTTATCCAAGTTCATGCATTAGAGAATGAAATGTTGTTGCGATTAAAACGACAAGGATTAGACATCACACCTCATATTAGTTTGTTTCACAAGTTATCTACGACTTGAGATTTTTAGCCTGTACCTTAGTTGCCATGATTATACCTTAAGCTTTCCCTAAAGGTGAAAACTAAGTTACTAAGGTGTTCTTTTCTATAGTGATGTTTTATTTGCTTTGTTTATACAGGTCATTTGGCCACATAATGGCCACTATCACCCAACTAAAGAAAAATTGTATGGGTTTCTTTCTTTTATGGGGAAAAATGGCTTTGACAATTCTGATGTTGAGGTATATGTCGTATAAATAATTTATAGTCTACTTTAGTTTATATTCTTATGTTCATTGTCTTTCATGTCTTACACTCTACACTGTATCTTATTTTGTTTTCAGAAAAGGAACTCAGAACTCAACATTGATGGTAAGAAGCAAGAACTGATGAAAGATGAGAACAATAACATTAGATTGACAAACGCGAAAAAAGAGAGAGACGAGAACTGGTCTAGCGATACCCTTAGAGCCAATATCCTTCATAAGGCACACACATAGAGAATGATGGTAAAGTCTTCGTAGTTGGTGACTTCACCTGCAATGCCTTGGAAACATAATGATAATGTTTTCAAGTGATGAAACAACATTTCAAGTGTAAATTGTAGTCCAACCAATATTAACTTGGAAACTCATATTGTAATATTTGACATTTTATATAATATAATTTATGTGATTGAAATTATTTATAGTTGCACTTGATATGGTTTAGTATTTTAATTAAGATATCTAACTTTTTGTTTTTATATTAGATGAACATGTACAATGTATGATTTTATTTATTTATTTTATTTATTTATTTATTTATTTTTAATTTAGTCACAAAATCATAGTAATTAATTTATTTTGATTAATAATGAACACATAAAATTAATCTAAAACTACTAAATTAGTAGTTTATAGTGATTAATGGTGAACACAAATAAAATAAATATACGACTAAATTAGTTGTTTACAATGATTATTAATGAAAGTAAATGAAATGAATATAAACTACTAAATTAGTTGTTTATATAATGAATATAAAACTATAAAAAAAAATTATTGCAAATGATAAATTTGTTATTACAAACGACAACTAAATTTTGCATATATTTGACTATTAGTAGTTAATTTACAATATCTTATCACACGACAAAAATTTAGCCATATTTGTTTGGTCATTAATTGGTTTGAAACAATGACTAAAATTTGCATATATATGGCTATTAGTAGCTAATTTACAGTATCTTATAACACAATTGACATTTTGGTCATATTTCTTTGGTCATTAATTGGTTTTCTCGGGGGACCATATAGTAATATATCTTGTTGTATATTTGGCCATTAATTGTGGCAATTAATGACTAAGTCAATGACCAAAAATATGACCAAATTTATGACTAAACATACTACAAGGCGATGAAATTGAAACAACCAATTAATGACTAAGCTAAAAATGACTAAAATTTTGGCGTGTTATAAGATACTGTAAATTAGCTACTACTTGTCACCGACTGAAAAATGGTTGTTTGTATGCAAATTTTAGTCATTTTTTAGTAACTAATTAGCCATTTTGTACTAGTGAAATGACAGTTCCCCTATTCAATTGGATTTGGATTAGTAGGGATAGGTGCACTTACGTGAGGGCCTAGAGGGTACCTAGAGAACCCTAAGGTTGGTAGGAACTCTTGGAAGCCACGGGGTTTGGTACACCCATGGCCGACCAATTTGGTTATCTTGGAGGTAGTGGTGCCACCCAGTGGACTGTGAGTGAAAAGAAGGTGGTGCATTAATTGAGTGTGGGGCTAGTGGGGGATGTGAGCCTATTGGTTTAAGGTTGCAAGGGTTTGGTACCTTGGCCCTATTTGTATCTGGTTGTGGATATGTACCTGGATAGAGAAGGCGTTTCCATCATGAAGTCACGTCCCTAACTCGAGGGTGATTGAAAGCTAAGAGAGTTGGAGCAACATGGTTTATGGCTAGATGGTATGTCTGGGTCTTGCAGATAGCCAACTGAGTTCATATATAAGTGCTTCAAACTTGATATATACATGATTTATGGATTATCGAGCATGTTATTTTACTATTTTGTCATTCTATATGTTTTATATTACGATTATGATATCAGAGTCAGAAGCGGTGGCATCGCCCTAATTGGGCTACTAGGGGTATTACACAAGGCATTATTCTTATTATATCTCATTGATAAATCAATATAGATATATCTATTTTCTTCCTCCCGCTTCCACCACCATGCCCCGTAGCTCCCAAAACTACTCCACTCCCCTTCCCTTGAACCCTCCCATACCAACATGAAAAGGAAAAAACACTCACTGATTTATTAACCTTTTAACATCTATTAAATAATTAAATTGTATAAATAAAAAATAATATAGTTATACATGAAAACTTTGAAATGGTATTATACCCAAAAGTAATGTATTTTTTTCCATTTTTAAATAATAATGTGAAAAATATTACATAGAAGTAGATTTTTTTCTATCTTAAAAGATAATACCAAACATGTCAACAAATCAAAGTAATTTAGTAACATATATGATCAACGCCATTACCAACTAATTAATTTTCAAATTTAATGATACTTTAAATCATTATATATTCTTTTATTCAAAAGAACCATGTAGAATATGTGTGTGTGGTGGCCTTTTGTGCGCTCAAAAATATATTTTAAGCAACATAAAAACATAATTTGATTAAAAAATATTTGGCTAGATTAAGAGAACTTCAAAAATAGTTAGAAAATGCCTAAACAATAATATGAATTTATAACTGAAAATTTCATATAAATACACACACTTACAAACAAATTATTTTAAATAATTAAATTTTATAAAAAAATAATAATGTAATTGTGCATAAATTGAAATGGTATTATACCCAAAAAAAAACTAGTATATATTTTTTCTATTTTTAAATAGCAATGTGAAACATGTTACATAGAAGTAGATTTTTTCAATTTTGAAAAATAATGTGAAACATTGTTGAATTGAGACTTCTGTGATCCATAACAGTTATAAGAAGAGCCTCGGCCTAAATCACATATAGAGGGCGCTCCATCCATCAGAGGATTAGCGAACATGCAGTTGACCTAAGACATGGGAGAACCAAGTCTTCAGCGCTAGCAGAGCATGTGGATAAGACCAAGCATCACATTTGTATTGAGGAGGCTAAGGTTGTTGCCAAGGTTTCCCAGTCATCATCGGAAACTCAGGGAAGCTATTGAGATCGAAAGAAGGCCTAACAATCTCAATAGAGATGACGGCTGGAAGATCAGTAGATGTTGGATCCATGCCCTTTCATCTTAGTCTCCCCCCCCCTCTTTCATCTTTTTCGCTTTCGTCGTTCCCCTCGAGCCTTCCTATCTCCTAGGTTTTATCCTTTTTGGCTCTGGACTCTTTCCAGTCCTTCTCCTGTTTATTTTGTGTCGCTCCTTTGTCCCTGATTGATATTGGTATCTATTATCATAACTAATATTTATTTACTTATTTTTATTATTATTATTATTTATTTATTTATCTTATATCATATATATATATATATATATATATATATATATATATATATATATATATATATATATATATATATATATATATATATATTTTAATATTTTAATTAATTATTTATTCATCTATTAACGAATATATATTGTTATTATTATTATTATTTATTTATTTGCTTATTTTTATTGTTGAGTCGCTCCCTTTCCCTAATTATTATTGTTATTTATAGTCATAACAAATATTTATTTACTTATTTTTATTATTATTATTATTTATTTATTTATTTTATTAGTTCTTCGTAACTAATTTTTATATATATTATTATTTTTTATATATATTTTATTATATATTTTAATTTATTTATTTATTTATCTATTAATGAATATATATTATTATTATTATTATTTATTTTATTATTTTTTCGTAACTAATTTTTATATATTGTTATTATTGGTAATTTATTTATTTATTAACGAATATATATTAGTATTATTATCATTTTTATTTTCTTATTATTATTTACTTTATTATTTCTTTCATAACTATTTATATATATATATATATATATATATATATATATATATATATATATATATATATATATATATATATATATATATTATATATTTTTTATCTATTTATTTATTTATCTAACGAATATATATTATTATTATTTATTTATTTGCTGATTTGTATTATTATTTATTTTATTTAATTACATTTACCTTATTTATAAATAAGTTAGGTCTTCAATTTAACTAATTCCCATTTAATAAAAAATTTTAATTATTAAATTATACATTTTAACTAATTATTGACGTAAACCCCGTCTAAAATTATTTCATTTATATAATTATATATTTATATATAGGTATGGTCATTAACTATCTTCCTTTAAATAATCAATTTGACTTTTTGACTGTCCCTAAGTCAAAGCTAGTCGTTAATCTAGATAGCTGTTGGAGGCCCTGCTCAGACTATTTAACACACAAAGCTGGATTTGTTTCTTCAACTTGTCCTGACGATGAGCCACACTTGCTGGCTCGAAACGCGTAAACAAAGGTCTTTCTATATGTGATTTACGCCGAAGCTCTTCTTATAAATGTGAAACATGTTATCTATTCAAAATATTTTAATGATACATATGATAAGTTGATCCGGATTTAAACAGGAACGCAACAAATTACAGAGATAACCATATACACAAAGATGCAGTGGAAATAATACTTCATTTCATTAATGGAAAATACTGAAATATGCTTACAATCAGAAATGGAAATAAACCAGCTAGGGCGATGGTAGCTTATCTCTGAGGAGAGATGTGATGGCTACATGCCTCTGAACTGTGTTACAATGAGGCTCGAAGGCCTATTTATTGTTGAGAAACAATGGAAAACCCTTAACATTCCAAAACCTAACCCTAGTAGATGAAACGCCAAACTGTGGGCCCCGTTTGGGGTAAATTGGTACATCAACTTCCCGGGGTCGTAACTTTGGCATATGATCTCTGTTTGACGCGTAAAATAGCTCATTAGAAAGATCTATCCGAGCACTATCATTGTTGGAACAGGCAACATCGGTCCATTCCATGGACCCATGTTGCCTCCGGATTCACCAAAAAACGTCATTTAGGGCCTCAAAACGGCTCCGGAAGTTCAGGACCCGAAAAACTGCTAAAAATAGTAAGTTGTGCTACAATTAAGGAAATTGAAAATGCTGAGAAAGACAATGGTGGGGGTCCAGGTGGACTTGGCAGGTGGCCACCAATATCCACCTGGATCATTCCTCCCCCCTTAGGAAGCAATGGTCTCCATTGCGTTGAGCTCCTCCATGAGATGAGGAAACTTCTGCTGAACTTGTTCCTTGGTGAGCCACTTGCCTTGCTGAAGGAGTTGGCCTGCTTTGACAACTCTATACAGTTGGATATTCTGTTGGCGAGTCTTCTTGATCTGTGTGTCCATGATCCGATCAGTTGCAGCTTGTTCCATGCAATCTGGATTTAATTTTGTGGGTTTGAGCTGTTCTACAATGTCGGATGTGTCTAGCAATGGTGGAAAGTATGGCCGAAGGCGGTCCACATTGAACACTGGGTGCAGGCCAAGGAATGGGGGAATGCTGAGCTCAAATGCATTGTCTCCCATAGCCTTAGTAATGGTGTACGGACCATATCGGAGTGGTCTTAATTTCCGATAGGCTCCAGTAAGGCGTTCCTTTTGCAAATGCAACCAGACTTTGTCGCCCACCTGAAACTTGTGTGGCACCCGATGTTGATCATGTCGTTGCTTGTACTTGGCATTTGATTTCTCAAGAATGTCATGGACCTGCTGGCGAATATGTTGGATGCGCTCAATGAAGCTGGTGGCCTTATCTGTTTCGGACTGGACATGAGCTGAATTCATGTGAGTAGCTGCAAGTGGCATGGCCACTTCAATGGGGCATAGTGGCTGGAATCCCAAACCCACCTGAAAAGGGCTATGGCCAGTGGAGCTGTGAAGAGCTCGGTTGTAGCTGTGCTGAACATAGGGGAGGCTCTCGTCCCACGTGCGTGGATGCTTTGAGTTATACATGCGCAGGATGTGCACAATCATCCTATTGACAACCTCTGTCTAGCAATCAGTTTGAGGATGGAAGGCTGTGGACTTCGTGAGTTTGGTGTCCAGCATTGACCAGAGACTGGACCAAAATGTGCTGAGAAACCGACTGTCCCGATCTGAGATGATAGACTGTGGGATCCCAAAGTGCACCCACACTCGTTCAAAGAAGAGTTTAGCAGTGGCTTCTGCTGTGATATTCTTCTTGCAGGCCACCATAATGGCCATCTTCGAGAACCTGTCGACGACCACAAAAACACAGTCATTTCCATGCTTGGTGGAAGGAAGGCCTGACATGTAATCCATGGAGATGGATTCCCAAGGTCGACTAGGGGTAGGCAACGGGGTATAGAGGTCGTGCTTCTTAATGGTCGGTTTGGCAATGGCACAAGCAGTACATGATCGGATGTACTTCCCAACATCCTGTCGAAGATTCGGCCAATAGAAATAATTTTGCAGTACTGCCACTGTTTTCTCGACCCCGAAATGCCCAATAGCCCGACTGTAGTGTGCTTCCCAAATCATCTTGGCACGCTCGCTTGAAGGAACACAAAGGTGACCGAGGTGGCATAATAGGGCATCCTGGAGGTGAAAATCTGCAACATGCCGACCCTCCAAGAGTGTTTGGTAGGTGTGGCCGAATTCTGGGTCGCTTTTGTAAAGAAGTGGCCAATCAGAAGTCTCGTGCCCACAAGAGTTGAGCACGGTGGTTAGCGCCATGATCGGTGGTCGACTGAGGTTATCTGCAACATTATTGGTGCTGCCATTTTTATACTTGATATTCAAGTGAAACTGTTGCAGGTATGTAGACCACTTCTGATGGCGATCATTCTGCAATTTCCCTTGGGTCTGTATGAACTGCAGGGGTCGGTGGTCTGTGTGGATGACTGTTTCCTTCCCCAAAATGTAATGCTTCCATTGTCGGCAGGCCTGTACAATGGAATACATCTCTTTATCATAAGTGGGGTACTTCCGGACTGTGTCTGAAAGTGTTTCACTGTGATATGCCACTGGATGTCCATGTTGAGTAAGGACTGCCCCAATAGCATAGTCAGAGGCATCTGTCTCGACCTCAAATGGTTGTTGTAAATCTGGTAATGCGAGCACTGATGCCGTGCAGAGGCGATCCTTCAACTCCCTGAATGCCTTCTGTTGAGATTCAGACCAAAAGAATTTTGCTTTCACCCCTCCCTTGGTGACTTGACTCAAGGGCCAAGAAATATGAGAAAACCCCAACACAAACCTGCGGTAGAAGTTGGCAAGACCTAGAAAGCTGCGGAGCTCTGTTAGAGTGGTTGGAGAGGGCCAATCCCGAATGACTTGGACCTTGGCTGGATCGACATGCACCCCCTGTTCATCAATGATGTATCCCAGATACTGAACCTGGGTCATGCCAAAAGTGCATTTCTCCAAATTGGCACATAGCTTGTGTTGCCACAGTGTTTGGAGAACCTGTCGGATGTGGTGGAGGTGCTCTTCCCAACTCTGGCTGAAGATCAGAATGTCATCCAAGTATACTACTACAAAGGAGTTGGTGAATGGCCGCAAGATGTCATCCATTAGCCTCATAAAGGTTGCAGGAGCATTCGTCAATCCGAAAGGCATGACCAACCATTCGAAGAGGCCCTCCTTGGATTTGAAGGTAGTCTTCCACACATTGGAGGGTTCGATTGGTACCTGGTGATATCCTGACTTCAGATCGATCTTGCTGAAATATTTCGCCCCCTTTAGTTGGTCTAGGAGGTCATCAATCCGCGGGATCGGGTACCTATTACGGACAGTGATCTTGTTCAGCGCCCGATAGTCAATACAGAGTCTCCACGTCCCATCCTTCTTCTGTACCAACACGATCGGGCTCCCACAGGGCGATGAACTCGGACGGATGTGACCTTTCTGCAGGAGCTCCTGAATCTGCCTCTTGATTTCATTGTTCTCCAGAACGGAGCGCCGATAAATTGGTCCATTGGGCAGCGGCGCACCTGGGGTTAGATCGATGGAGTGCTTGACTTGACAGTGCAGAGGAACCCCTGCCGGGGAGGTGAAGATGTCCTCGTACTCCTCCACAATCTTGTCCATTTGTAGTTGTCATGCAGAGGGACCCCGTTTGGAGGCCCTGACCACTGTCTTCTTCTTTCCTTGAGGGCGTATCATCAGGAAAACAAATTTCTTGGTTTTGGAAATGATCTTACTGCATTGTTTTGCAGTAATCAAAGAGATGGCGGCAGGTGGTGCTACCTCTGGTATCCTGAACAACTTATTTCCCAATGTAATAATAACAGCACGGGGCCTTGATTCATACACAGCATGTCGCTTCCACAAGTATGGTTGTCCTAGTAATACATCACAAACTTCAAGGGGAGCAATGTCACACAATACCTCATCTGTGAAGGGCTTGATGTTTTATGGAAGGCGACACTGCTGGCTCACGCGAAGATCTCGTCCTTGGTGAAGCCACCCAATGGTGTATGGTTGTGGATGTGCTGTGGTCGGTAAGCCCAACCGCTTCACGACCTCTGCCGAAATGAGGTTCTTTTGACTCCCGCTATCAACAATGAACTGTATCAGGGAGCCCTTTACCCACATCTGGGAGTGGAAGAGACGCTCCTCCTCCTCTGGATCTTCGGGTTCATTTTTCTGGATCTTTGTGGTAGCAACAGTGGCGCTGGGATCCGCATCAATGATCTGCTTCCCTTTTTCATACCCCTTATCGGGTTCTGACTCAGAGTCGGAACATGCATCTGATTCTGAAACCTTTAGCTCAGCCACCAGTGACTGCTTGGCCCGACACTCACTTGTGTTGTGAGTGGAGCTCTTATGGAACTCGCACCATTTTCCAGTGTCCTTTCTCGGCTTCGCAGCGCTGTTCTTTGCTTGCAGCTTCGGCTGGTTGTCTTGGGCTGTCCCACCTTGGCTTTGTCCTTTGTTCTGTGGTTTAGGGGCACCTTTCCCCTGCTTTGGATTCGCAGATCCAAAGTCTCGCTTCTTTTGTTTAAACTTCTGTTCGACCTTGACGGCATATCGGTATGCTGCGCCAAGCGAGGGGATGTTTAGGAATTGTATTTATTCCTGGATGTACTTGTGCAGGCAGCCACGGTATTTGAGTATCAAATGTTGCTCCGAATCCTTGATACCCAACTTTGTGCGAAGGGTATGGAAAAGATTGGTGAACTCCGGCACGTCTTGGTCCCTTCCTTGCCGCAGCGTGGTCCACTTTATGTATTCATCCTCATAGCTTCCGACAGGGTAGTACTGCTCCTTGACGGCATCCCGGAACGAATCCCAGGTGGGTGCGGCTGAAAATAGTGAGCCAGTACTTTCATCCTTCTGCTCGCAGTAGGTTTCCCACCAGTCCTCGATGTGGGGGGCTGCTTTGAGAAGAGCAAAAACAATCTTTTCCCGACTCGAAAATTCATGAACAGAAAAATAACCCTCTAGCAGATTTAACCATTTATCTATGGCATCTGCGTCTATCTGACCCTCGAATATGGGGATTTCAAAATTAACTTGTACCTTAAAGGGTGTGGTGTTTCCAGAGTAGCTGCTGGAAGCCGATGCGTCACTTCTGGGTAGCCGCTGAAGGATCTGGGCAAAGCTGTCCATCATCGCGTTCCGTTGTCGCTCGAGGGCTTCTTTGAGCAAGATTTTGATGGGATCTCCTGCCCCCTCGTCTTTCTTCTCGTCCGCCATGGGAGGCCGTCGGGATTTGCGAGGCTGGTCTTGCAAAGGTTCAACTAGTTCAAGCCCTAACTCCTTATATCCCGACCTTGTTGGGGACATGCAAAGAAAAACAGAGAAAAAGCAGACCGCTCTGATACCACTGATCCGGATTTAAACAGGAACGCAACAAATTACAGAGATAACCATATACACAAAGATGCAGTGGAAATAATACTTCATTTCATTAATGGAAAATATGGAAATATGCTTACAATCAGAAATGGAAATAAAACAGCTAGGGCGATGGTAGCTTATCTCTGAGGAGAGATGTGATGGCTACATGCCTCTGAACTGTGTTACAATGAGGCTCGAAGGCCTATTTATTGTTGAGAAACAATGGAAAACCCTTAACATTCCAAAACCTAACCCTAGGAGATGAAACGCCAAACTGTGGGCCCCGTTTGGGGTAAATTGGTACATCAACTTCACAGGGTCGTAACTTTGGCATATGATCTCCGTTTGACGCATACAATAGCTCATTAGAAAGATCTATCCGAGCACTATCATTGTGGGAATGGGCAACATTGGTCCATGGACATGTTGCCCCTGGATTCCCCAAAAAACGTCGTTTAGGGCCTCAAAACGGCTCCGGAAGTTCAGGACCCGAAAAACTGCTAAAAATAGTAAGTTGTGCTACAATTAAGGAAACTGAAAATGCTGAGAAAGACAATGGTGGGGGTCCAGGTGGACTTGGCAGGTGGCCACCAATATCCACCTGGATCATAAGCATGGTTACCAACTAATTATTTTAAGTGATTTATTTACAAATTGTATGATACTGTAAATCATTATATATTTTTTATTAAAAAATACAAATATGTAAAATATGTTATATGATGGTATATATATATATATATATATATATATATATATATTTAAGGGTTGAATCCATTTATGCATTCAAAAATATATTTTTAACATAACAAAAATATAAATTGATTAAAAATTATTTGGTTGAATTCCTATAGAAAACATTGAAACAAAGTCATAAATAATAATATACATAATATAAAATTTCACATATCTATGTGAATATATATATATATATATATATATATATATATATATATATATATATATATATATATATATATATATAGAGAGAGAGAGAGAGAGAGAGAGAGAGAGAGAGAGAGAGAGATATCTATGTGTGTGTGTGTGTTATTTTTAAATAACAATGTGAAACATACTATATAAGAGTGGTTTTTTTCTATCCTAAAAAAATAATGTCAAACATGTTAACAACTCAAAATTATTTAAAAATCCCCGAACGGAGTGTGGTACAAGGAAATTTGTAGCATGGGTAGTTGAGCCCGCCACCTTGAAGAATGAGAAAGATTAAAGGTTGGTGGTGGCATCGCCACCCCTGTGCATGCAGACACATGACATTACTTCCATCTATGATATTAGATGCATGTCATTTTGTAAGGAACAAAGGGACCGAAAACACTAGTTGTATTTGCCTTAGTTGAAATTTGGTATGCTTCCATTGTTAGAAGATTTTGAGATATGCTCTGGGAGGGTATCGGGGTTGAACGAGGTGCATGTTTCAGTTTGTATAGTCACTCTAGTGGCACGCAAGGCATGAATGAGAGCTTGACAAACCAAAGTTACGAAAGGAAAATCTTTACCAATGGAAATACAACTATTCTTGTTTTGAAGACCAGGGGCTCTATAAGAAAGGTGAGGGATGGGAGTTTAGAACATCGGTTGAAGTTAATTTTGGGGGCTAGGTTGTTATCAACATTTTCAATATTCT
The DNA here is from genome assembly GCA_031772625.1 of Pinus tabuliformis. Taxonomy (NCBI): domain Eukaryota; kingdom Viridiplantae; phylum Streptophyta; class Pinopsida; order Pinales; family Pinaceae; genus Pinus; species Pinus tabuliformis. The sequence goes on from CM062816.1 coordinate 172,459,173, forward strand.
GAAAGCATATATACTCTATTGCATGCAGCATTTGGAGCTTGGCTCATTTCCATAAATTATGAAACCCTTATGTTACCTTAATTTTTATTGTTGCGCCATCTCCCATCTCCAATTTGTTAGCTTGATTTTATCCGCTAATTATGACACTCTTGAGTCGGCTTGTTGTTTTGTTGGAGTTGTGTACTTAGGATGATTGTGCTTGTTGTGGGGTTAGTTATTGGTGGAGGGACAATATATTGGCTGCTATCATATGGACAAATTTTAAATCTTCTTTAGTTGTCCTTGAATGTTGACTTATTCATGCTAAGGGTTGTGTTGGACCTCTTTGGTGCTCTATTTTTGATTCCTAGCTAGTGCTTGATCACCAGTGCTTTGTTAATGGTATTATGTGTGCTAGAATAATGTACAAATGATATTTCTAGATAGAGTTTATGAGTTGTGTTCTCGTAATTATTGTTTGAGTCTATCTCTCATGAGTTGTGTCTTCGTAGTATGTGTTGTGAATTGGTGATCTGAATTATTTAGATCTAGATTGTCCTAGAAGCTGTCTATGTGTGCCTATAATATGTACTGGTTGTCCAAGCAGTTTGATTAATGAGATTTGATTTCATTCTTGTGCATCTCTCTGTTTTTTCTAATATGGTATCAGAGTGAGAGAGTGAGATCTAGTGAGGCTTTAGATCTGAGAGTAAGAGGACCTAGATCTGTGAGGTTGTGAAATAAAGGGCTGTGTGATCCTGTTGTTATGGTGCTTCTCCCAATTTTTTTTTATGTTATTTAGTTGAGGAATATTGCTGAACGATGTTGTCTGCAGTCGTTGTGTGTGTATGTAACTACAGTCTTCGTATTTGAGAAGCCCATGGAAGTATATAGTGACCGCAACCATCATAATTTGAAAGGTATGATTTGATTTTTTAAATCAATCCAAGCCATAAGTTTGAGGTTAATTTCTCATGGAGGAGTAAATTGGTGCACTAAGGAGCCCTGCCAAAGATGTAAAATCTTATCACGCATTTGCTTATTTCAATTTGTTTTATTTTTTGTTTTGAGAGAAAATTGCAGATGGGGTATGGAGGCATAAGGAGTTAAAAATTTGGTGAAAAAAATTTATGGTGAAAATTTTGTTTTTATTTATTGGTGAAAATTATTTTCATAGTTATTTTTGGTGAAGAGAGTTAAAAAGGTGTTGGGTGTTTTTAATGTTTGGGTGGAAGAATTCATGTGAAATCTTTTTTGGGAGCATAAATTACATTGGGTGAAAAGGAGAAATAAGGAGTATTTTTTGGCTTTGTTTTTTTATTTGAAGCAAGATTAACTCTTGTCTTTTTTTAGATCATGTGAATTTGGTTTTGGATCTGGTGAATTTGGATGTAGATCTGGTGAATTTGGGTGTAGATCTAGTGGATTTGGGTGCGTTTTGTTGATTGGTGACACTTTTTTGTCATTATGTCAAAATGTTTGGCTGAAACGTATTTGAATGAGTCCACAAGGCTTGATCGAGGAAATTATGCAAATTGGAAATTCAAGATATTTACAGTTTTAGAGGGAAATAATTTGTGGCCTATGGTGAGTGGGGTGGAGCCCAAACCCACAACTACTGCAGCTATTCCAGATTGGCAAAAAAGGGAAACAAAAGCAAAGGTGTTGCTATGAATAACAGTTAAGGACAACATCGTTCCTCATATTAGGGATTGTAAAACATCCAAAGAAACATGGGATGTTCTCAAAAGCTTATGTGAAACATCTAATACTAACTGGATTTTGTTCTTGAAGACCAAGCTTTTGTCAATTAAAATGGAGGCTAATGAAAGTATAAGCAATTTGATTTCTCGTGTCAAAGAGCTAAGTGATAAGTTAGGAGATATTGGTGACAAGGTGTCCAATACTGACTTGGTCACTATCACATTAAATGGATTAGTGAAAGATTATCAAATTTTTGTTTCAAGTCTTTCCGCTAGAGAGAAGCCTCCTACTTTGGATGAATTGATTGGTATTCTTCTACAAGAGGAAGAGAATATGAAGAATTTCAGTTTGGGCTCAAAAAATTCAGATTTGGCATTGGTATCCAATGGTAAGCAACCATACAAAGGAAAGCCATGGGAAAAAAGCAAAGGAGGAAATTTTCAAGCAAAGAAAAAGGGTATGGCACAACCTAAATTTCTAGTTCATGATGAAAGAAATGATGATTGTTATTATTGGGAAAATCTGGACATCATTCTAAAGATTGCAATAAAAGAAAATATAATGAGTCTAAATAGAGAAACAGAAGGCATAACGGGAGTTTTGTGGACAAACACACCTCAATCAATGATGGATTTAAAAATCTCAAATTGTTTGTTTCTAATGCTGCATTGTCTGTTGAGACTGATGATGTGAATGCTTGGTTCATTGATTTTTTTACATCACCCCACATGTCTTGTAATAAGGATTGGTTTTATGAATATCATGAGAAAATTGATGGAACATGTGTTTATCTAGGAGATAACAGATCCCTTCAAGTTCAAGGATATAGAATAATAGGTGTGATGTTACCTAATGGAAAAGAGAGACAAATCCATGATGTGATGTATGTTCTTAGTGTAAAAAAGAATCACATTTATGTTTCTACTATTGTTGATAAAGATATAAAGGTGGATTTTGACAAATCACATTGTGCTGTTAAAGATATCTAGGATCCCTACAAGGTTATTGCCACATGTATCAGAGTTGGAGGCTCGTATATGTTGAATGTGACTAGGTGTTGTGCTGTACAACAACCCCCCATTCCATAAAATTTTTAGACAAAATCATAATATGAAATGGGTCCCTCTCATAATAAACTTAGATGTGTAAATAAATTGGTATTAACCCATCATAAGAAAACCCTTATTAAAAGGTTTAACTTAGATGAATAGAAATAAAGATTGGCTTTGAAATATTATAAAATCCTTCGTTATTGCGATAAAGTGATCGGAAGATCGCATATCGCAATAAAAAGGGAAACATATGCGAAGACACATCCATTCCCTCCGATCCGAAAATCATATCGCAATCAGATATCGGAAAAGGTAAATGCCAAAGCACCAATGTAATTGAGCCCTTTTCAATCCTCCGATGCGATAAAGCGTATTGCCTTCGACAACCGGCAATAACAAGTCAACACATGATGGAAGGCAGACTCAAATCCTTTGATGCGATATAAAGCATATCGCAATCGGCTATCGGTGAAATCGCATTGACACATCAATAAAGTCCGAACGCATTCCCCGATTGTGATGCATTAATGAGGTGCGTATCTCAAGGATATATCTTAAAGGTTTGCATGCGTTATATCAAATTTCAGTGACCGGAGAAGTTTAAAACAAGCTTTAAAGCCTTTCCTTTCACATTACCAATCGCTGATTTGCAAATTATCACTGATTATCCATTAAAGAAATCTAAGCCACGTTTGAATGAATCATTTGGCATATAAATGACATGATGGGCATCTAAAACATCTTTTATCATGAATGACAGGTTAAACAGCTAATCAATGAAGCAGTTAAGGGTAGATCTTTTCTTTAGATTCTACCCACGACAATCTTACTCTAGTCCATTATCACCTGCTCATCGACGTAACTCTTTCATTATCATATTGGTCTGTAGCAGCATTTCTCTGTATCACTGTTTTTCTAATCGCTTGTGCAGAATTCTACAGAAATTAGGAATTTGAAACAAATGGGAAAAAGATCAAATAAATCCACAGCAACGGCTCCTACAGCAGCAGTGCAGCCAGCCAAGGATCCTGGACCAAGAAAAAAGGGTTAATCTCAGACACTACATGCCTCGGTGTTGGAAATACAAGTTGGGAAAGCATCTACAATCTAATAGAAGCAGAGGAGCCTCAGGAGATATCAGAAGAAGCCACAACTGATTCAAGTAACAAATTGGAAGCATCCCTCAAGGATTTAGCATGTTCATATTTGCACAGAATAGCAGCACAAGAAAAAATCCTCCCATATACTAACGTAGTGAGGTGGGTGGTAGATGAAATTCTAGTCTCAAATAGAACATTTTTCACAATTGACGGGAGGATATTTGGCTTGTTTCGACGTGATGATCTAAGGAAAATGTATCATGTTATGCTCTTAACCTGCAAAATGATACCCAAATACAGAATATGCAAAGAAAAGATACCCAGAACACAGAATAGCAATGATTTTATTATTCAGAGAGTAATGTTCACTTGCCTCTTCGAGGGGGCAACCTCCAATAGAGCAGAGATCGATTACAAAATAAGACACGATGCTCCTCGCAGGGAGTCTCTATCCTTTATATATGACTCATACATGCAATACCACGGGCCAATACCGAGGGTTTTATTAATACCATCTATCTAATACTACGGCCCATTTGCAACTAAATGTGGTTCCGTCATTAATTGCGGATTAACCACTTACAACTATTAATATGGGCTTTATTGACTCTTGACTATGACGTGATCCCATTACATAAATAAGGGGGTTAGGGTGGGACCCTAACATGCCCTCCCCCTTAAGACTAGCCTTTTCCTCAAGGCTGAAGCTGCGGAAACTGCTGAAGAATAGTGGCTGGTTCCCAAGTTGCATCTTCCGGAGAGGTGTCTTTCCATTTGACGAGGACTTCCTTAATCATGCGGCCACGCAGTTGCTTGTCTCGTGTGGCTAGGACTTGTTCGGGTTGAAGCCAGATGGACCCTTCTTCGTCCAATTCAGGTAGACTGGTCTGAATTCTGCAATTGTTCCCAATCACTTTCTTGAGGCATGAGACATGGAAAACTGGATGGATTTTTGCAGTAGGTGGCAAGGCCAATTTGTAGGCCACTTCTCCAATGCACTGAAGTACTTGATATGGTCCGTAGAATTTGGGAGAGAGTTTCTGACACCCCTTGTCTTTGAGTGATGTTTGCTTATATGGTTGTAGCCGTAAAAATACCTGATCCCCTTCTTGAAATTGGCGCTCTGAGCGATGCTGGTCTACCTGTTTCTTCATGTGGTTCTGAGCTTGATGAAGATTCTCTCGAATATGGGCGAGCATGGTTGCGCGGTGTTGTAGGAGTTGATCCACTGCTTGTACTTTTAAGCATCCCTTGAGATACGAAGTAGGTGAAGGCGGGAGTTGACCATATACTGCTTCATAGAGAGTCATTTTGGTGGTGGCATGATAGTTGGTGTTATACCACCATTCAGCCAAAGGTAACCACTATACCCAAAGGTGTTGCTTTTCTGAAGTGAAACACCTAAGGTAGGTTTATAGACATTTGTTGACGGCTTCGGTTTGACCATCTGTTTGCGGATGATAGGAAGTACTGAGTTTGAGTTGAGTGCCTTGTATTCTGAAGAGTTCCTGCCAAAAATTACTGGTGAAGATCAGGTCGCGGTCGGACACAATAGAAGTGGGCATGCCATGCAATTTGAAGATCTGATCCATGAAAGATTGAGCAACCAAAGTTGGTGTAAACGGGTGGGGTAGGGCGCAGAAATGAGCATACTTCGACAGTCGGTCCACAACCACCATGATGACTAACTTGTTCCCTGACTTTGGAAGACCTGTAATGAAATCCATAGAAACCTCCATCCAAATTGATGCCAGAATGGGCAATGGTTGTAATGTGCCTGGTGTGTTGACGGTTTCCCCTTTGTGGCGTTGACAGACATCGCATTCTGCAACGAAAGTAAGGATGTCCTTTTTCATGCCTGTCCAAAAAAATGATCTTCTGGTGCGAGCATACGCCTTCTGAAAGCCCGAATGTCCTGTAATGGGAGATGAGTGCAATTCTGCCAAAATGCAACTTTTGAGGGTGGATGTTGATGATATTACGACTATGTCCTTGTAGCGAAGAATATCATCCTACCACGAGTAGCCCTTGGTGGAATTTGGATCTACCTGCAATTGAGAAATGAGTTGGGAGAGCCCGGGCTGTGAAAACCATTCCCTGCGAGCCTCTTCAATCCATTCTGGAATGGGGAGGGAAATTGCTAGCAGAGTACTTTCCTCCTCAAATTGGCGAGATAATGCATCTGCTACACTATTGTCTTTCCCTTTCTTGTAAATGATCTCATAATCATATCCCAGCATTTTGGCGAGCCATTTATTTTGTTGTGGGGAGGATAGGCGTTGCTCCAAAAAATATTTAAGACTGTGATGATCTGTGCGGATTTGGAAACGTCGCCCCAATAAGTAAGGTCGCCAGGTCTCGACGGCATGTAATATGGCCATCATTTCCTTCTCGTAGGTAGATTGGCCTAGATTCCTCCCACTGAGTTGTTGGATTGTGAAGGCCAACGGTCGCCCTTCTTGCATTAAGACCGCCCCAATACCTGTACCCGAAGCATCACATTCAATGACAAAAGATTTGGTGAAGTCAGGTAGTGCTAAGACTGGAGTGGAACACATGGCATTTTTTAGAGCTGTAAAGGCCTGTTGTGCTTCCTCATTCTAGAAGAATGAATTTTTCTTTAGGAGTTGGGTGAGGGGCTTCGCTATGCGACCATAGTTGCGGACAAATTTACGATAATAGCCTGTGAGACCCAAAAATCCTCTCAAGCTCTTCAAGGTCTTAGGTTGAGGCCATTCCTGCATTGCCTGGATCTTTTTGGGGTCCACCTTGACACCTTCACGCCCCACAATGTGGCCCAAATACTCTACTTCTGCCATGCCAAACGAACACTTGGACATCTTGACAAATAATTTATGCTTGCGGAGCAGTTGCAAGAGTAGATCTACATGCTGAAGATGTGCGGCCCAAGTGCAACTATAGATGAGGATGTCATCGAAGAAGACAAGGACAAATTTCCTGAGATATGGTTTGAGAATGTGGTTCATAAGGCTCTGAAAAGTAGAGGGGGCATTACAAAGACCAAATGGCATGACCAGGAATTCATAATGGCCTTCATGAGTTCTGAAAGCAGTCTTGGGAATGTCGACTTCCTTCATGTGAATTTGGTGGTAGCCTGAGCGAAGATCCAGCTTAGTGAAGAATTGAGCCCCATTGAGTTCATCCAGCAAATCATCAACCACCGGGATGGGAAATTTATCTTTGACTGTCAACTTATTGAGGGCCCTAAAGTCGGGACACATCCGCCACTCCCCATCTTTCTTGAGCAACATGACCACTGGGGATGAATAAGGACTAATGCTGGGACGAATGACACCTGCTTCCAAAAGTTCCTTGATGATTTTTTCTATTTCATTCTTTTGGGTGAACGGATATCTGTATGGGCGCACATTTGGGGGTTGGGCCCCTGGAACCAAGGTGATGCTATGATCATGTTCCCCTGGCGATGGTGGAAGCTCATGAGGCTTGTCAAAGACCTGCAGATGGTTATTTAAAATCTGTTGCATCTGAGGATGAATTGGCAGAGGCTTGGTTTCGACTGCCTGGATGGCATTAAATTGAGCTACAACTCCATGATTGACCTTTTTTAACAATTTTTCCATCCTATGCGAGCTGATGATAGAGGGGGCTCCCGCCTGGAGTCCACGGAGGGTATGTGTGTAGTTGTTATGCTTAAAACTCATATATAACTCCTGGAAATCCATTGTGATTGGCCCAAGAGTGCGGAGCCATTCAACGCCGAGGACAATGTCGCAACCCCCCATGTGTATGGCAAACATGTGGGTTTTCAACTGATAATCCCCCATTTGAAGTTTGACATTTTCACAGCGGCCTTCACATTTCATTGCGCCTCCATCCGCAATTTGAACTTGGAAGTTAGAAACTACTCGTACAAAACATTGCACTGCTTCTGCGACTTTTTGATGGATGAAATTATGTGTACTTCCACTATCAATCAAGACTACTACTGGGCGATGTTTAATAAAACCTCTGATTTTGAGAGTTTGAGGGGAAGAAATTCCTGCCAAAGCATGCAACGAAATAACTGGTTCGTCAGCGACATTGTCCTTTTGGTTGTCTTCTTCTAGCGGCTCATGTTCCTCCAGTGGTGGATCTTCCTCTGTTGAGCTGTAGTCAGTGGCATCAATTTGAAAAAATTTGGGCTCCTTGCATTTATGACCTGGGGAGTATTTTTCATCACAGTAGTAACATAGGCCTTGTTTTCTTCTTTCGGCCATTTCCACAGGTGACACCTTTTGGACCTTAAGTGTTTGAGTCGTGTTGTGAGCCTGTGGGGGGCGACCTTTAGCGAAGAAATTTGGGCGAATGTATTGGGCTGCTAATGCACGTTCCACGTTACGAGCTACCTTGCCAGCCTCCGTCCATGTGGGAAGGTGGTGCAGTAGGACTTGGGCTTTGATAGCTTCTTTAAGACTGTTGATAAAACATTCTGTGTAGAACACATCTGAGAGACCCCAAGTGCGGAAGGCTAAGGCTTCAAAAGCTGTAATCTATTCATCCACTGTACAAGTCTGTCGAAGCTTAGTAAGACGACCCAAAAAAGATGATTCCTGGTCAAAGCAGTCTTGAAGAGCTTTGGTGAATTTGTTCCAAGTCCTAAAAGGTCCAGTGCAACGTTGATGCCATTCCCACCATTGCCACCTTTCATTGTCCAAGTACATGCTCCCCAACATAAGTTGAGTCTCATCATCGAAGATGTGATTCAGTTTGAAATACTGCTCCATTTGTGCTATCCATGCATACCAGTGAGAACCGTCAAATTTATGCATATCCAACTTGGGAGGTCGCTGATTGGGTTGTTGGTGGGTGTGCCAGACGTGAGGAGAGTGGCTAGACTCACCCTCATTGTGTTCATTGCCATTATACGCCTCCTCGTGGGCTTTCTCCTTGCCCTTCAGGACTATTTTCTCGACCATGCTACATAGTCCGCTAAGCTGAATGTGGAGGGATTGCACTGATTCTTCAAGTTTGTCCATCCTTTGATTGGCCATCGCTTGAGCTCTAGTTTCTACCATACACCAACCTGATTTTTTTTTTTAAATTGGGACCGCCTAAAAAAAAATTTCACTAAGAAGTGAATGGTACCACCGTGCTCAGCTCGTCGTCCTGATTCTGATGGGCTAGATGACCAACAAGTGCCCCGAAAGATCTCAGACTCGTTTTTTTTTATTTATTTATTTATTTATTTATTTATTTATTTTTGAAAACTCCTAACGGAGTTTTACTCCTTCCTTATCAATACTGCAGTGGCCAAATCCTCAAAATGTCAATGCGGCCAAAAGTCCTGCGAAAATTATACGCCGGTATAGGAACCCTTCACGACGACTCCGATCTGGTGGATCTGAGAGATCTGAATGGCGGATATGATAGCTCTGGGCGGCGCAACAGACTGCTTCTGTGGATCTGATGGATCTGCGAACTCGAGACTGCGGGACTGATGTCTGCTGCTGCTGCACCCCTTTTCACAAGCGGATCTGGAATAGATGATGTGTGATCCCCCGATAGAAAAGGGAACTATGGTCTTGAGGAGTGTCAGGTGCTACAAATCGCAATATACATAAGGGTCTGGTAGTAGTACTTGGCCCAATGTTTCAGTGCTCTAACTAAGGAGGATCGACTGTACCCTTAGTCGTACAACCCGACTACCATATCGTACGGGCGAGTAATCTCTCCGAGTGCTGTTCTTGGTGTACTGTAGCCGCAAGACGCCCGACGGTTTATCTATGGCGAGGTTTCAAGGGAGCCTAGGGGGCTTCCGATATACCCAGAGGGTACGTGGAAGATAGTCCGTGCGCGGTTCTGTCTAATGCGCTACTACTCGAAGGGGTACCCACACGGGTTACAAGGGAGTCCAACAGACGTGACCACCTCTTGTATTTCCTGTGTGCATGCCTCCCCAAATCCATAGGTTTATGCGCTCAACGACAGATCCCGTGGTTTAAAGACACCGGAACACGTCTCTAGCCAAAAAAAATTTGCTAAGAAATGGAGATCCCACTGGCCCTGGAAAGTTCTCTGATACCAATTGTTATGCTCTTAACCTGCAAAATGATACCCAAATACAGAATATGCGAAGAAAAGATACCCAGAACACAGAATAGCAATGATTTTATTATTCAGAGAGTAATGTTCACTTGCCTCTTCGAGGGGGCAACCTCCAATAGAGCAGAGCTCGATTACAAAATAAGACACGATGCTCCTCGCAGGGAGTCTCTATCCTTTATATATGACTCATACATGCAGCCATGGGCCAATACCGTGGGTTTTATTAATACCATCTATCTAATACTACGGCCCATTTGCAACTAACTATGGTTCCTTCATTAATTGCGGATTAACCACTTATAATTATTAATATGGGCTTTATTGACTGTTGACTATGACGTGATCCCATTACATAAATAAGGGGGTTAGGGTGGGACCCTAACATATCACTTGCCTGAGCCTGAAAAACGGTACAAAGAAGCCTTCCTTGAGAAATTTGCAAATGAGAACGAGACAGAATTGGCCCCAATTAGGCAGTGGAGACATTTTCCCGAGAAGCACAAGCATGAATCATCAGGTAAGTACTCGGTGGACTCATTAGCTTCTCCTTATTGTTATGCTGGAGCAATGATGTGTAGAATATGGGGAATACATGACTCTGCCAAGTTTACTATTGAAATGGTCCCTTTGATGGAGGCTGCCATCAACAGTTATGTGATGGATTTGGAAAACATTTTTTCTGATAAATTAGCCACAACAATTCTCGAATTCAGGTCAAATTCATGAAAAATCACCAGGACCATTCCCCCTTTTTATTACAGTGCTTATATTATGGATACTCTTTGCTTTAATTCCGAATATCCGATACTCGGATGGAGATGGACTCCCGAAGACCCTAAGCCAATCCATATCTATCATCAAATATTATGGAAGGCTCACTACAAAGATCATTTGTACAAAATTTGTAATGGTTTTATGTTGCCTATCTACTATGCTATTTTTGATAAGCCTGCCCCCAGGATTTCCAAGGAAGCAGGGATCGATTTGACTGTAGTAGGAAATTGGTTCGGAGAAGATAAATTCACTTAAATAAGGCTTTTTTGTAGCCTTACAGAACCCAATTTCCTTCCGCTATATGTGCCCGATAAGTTGTTAGCTCGGAAATTGGCCTACCAGATAAAACGGAAGGGACATCCAAAACCCTTAAAAATTCCAAGAAATAGGTATGGCCTACATTTCCTTTAAGATGCGGTGTTTACACTCTCCATGATTAAAAACATTCAGAAAAGGAAACAGAAAAAAGAAAAATGCTCAATCTTGCAACAATTCCCAATAGACAATATGATCCAAGAAAAGTTGTCTATAATGTTCTTGAGCAGGCCAAACTTGCAAAGTTTGATCATGAGAAGGATGACTTTGATGACCTATTTTCCTCAACAGAATCATTATTTCAGGTAAAAATATTGGTCAGGATCAGGTATCAAGATGAAGGGATGGAAGTGTTTAATAGGCTTAGAGAACAAAGGTTGCAAACTCTGCCTCTAGACTTATTAGTCACCACCCCGACAATCCAGTCAAGCGAGCCTAAACAACAAACTGTTGACAAATCTCCTACTGTGGAAAAAATTCCTGAGAAAGGAAAAGAGCCAGCTCAGGAGAAAGAACAAGGAAAAGGTAGTGAACACATGGATATAGATACTCAGATTGATCCGAAGCTCCTTAAAGAATGGCAACAGTTCGATTCCATTATAAGCAATCCTGAGAGTTCACAGGGTTGCACCACGCCTGAAGTGACAATTGGTCACAAGAAATCAACAAATACGGTTCCAACTGAAGGAACCAGTGGCCTACCTATGAGTAAAGATGTAGAGATAATTCCTAAGGATCCATTGGATGAAATTGTTTTGCATATAGAATAGATACCGCCTTTAGATGTCTTCTACAGCCCCAAGCATAGGGCTGTAGTAAAAAGACAACGGAAAAAGAGAAGACTTGATCAATCTTCCCTTTTACCTGCACAAACAGAGATGGCTAATGTGGTATGGAAAGAAGAATTCAATCCTTCTGAAGACCTCACAAAACTCTCTCAATATGCCAGAGCATATTCAACAGCCACTATGGATAAAGCATTAGAAGTGAGCAATTTACTCAAGGAAAAAGATCAGACAATTGTTTCATTGGAGGCACAGGTATTCGAAAGAGAGCAAAGAATAGAGCAATTAGAACAGCAGTTAGTAGCACAACAGCAAGTAAACGATCAACTGAACGAGAAATTGCTCAAGGAAAAGCAGAGAATAGATCAGAGTGCAGTGCAAAAACAGAAGGAATTATCCTGAGCATTAACCAAGCTAAAGACAACAGATAGAAAGGTTCAAAAGTTTTCCTCAACCAGCAGAGTTCAGGTCCGAAGCTCTCCAGATCAATAAGGCGTTGATTAAACAGTTAAATTTACTATGTCATAATATTTCCCTTGTCGAGCCCCTCTGTGAAATTGCTTCATCAATGATTGACAAATCAGTTGATGCAAGGCAGAATTTGGAACAGGCCGATGAGACATTAACAAACTTTCTTGCCTGGCAAGAAACTAGTGAAGGGCAAGCTGCAAATCTACCTAGAATTCTAGAATCGCACAAGGAAATTCTTTTCCTAGAATGGCAATCACAATTGATGAAAGCAGAAAGGGAAACTTCAAGATGTAGATCAGCAACTAGTAATTTAATTGAGTTAATTAATGATACTCTTTATTTGTCTAATTTGATTTCACAGTGCACTCCAGGTAAATTTCCATCAGCTAAGGCATTGGAACAGACATGCAATCAAGAATTGGAAAAGAAGGAGAGATTAATCGCAGGAATCCAAAGTTTAACTTGGGACACCTTTTGGTTCTTCCTAGTTAAACCATACAATATAAGGGCAGCACTCAAATGTTTAACCGATGCGATTAGTTATATGATTCCCGAAATTCATGATGCTACATATTCAGCCCAACTGCATTCTCATCTGAGTCACCCTCCAGAATTGCAACCAATGCTTGCTATCTGCCAGCTCAAACCAAAGGATGATCGGCCGAAACAGTGAATCATTCTACTGACTACAAATAGGCCTATTTCAAGGAGATTCTCATGGTTTGGTTATACCACCTAATAGCTTTTTATTTCATAATCACTTAGCTTAGATAGTATTTATAGACCCTTTTATGTCTTTAGAAAGGGTCCTCAATTTTTGAATCAAACTTGGATCGGAAGTCACACTATTGTTCTTTTGATATATATATTTTTTATGAAGACTAGGCCTATATTCTGAATTTCAATGAAGAATACTTTGATGAGATATGCCCTACTGCTTTTTGTAAAAGTTTTTCTAAGTTGGAAGACGGAATCTGAATGCAATTGATATCAGGAGTGATCCAAATAACATGTGGTACTATTATCTATGCTTTTGCTCCATTCTTTTATATTAATCAGAATTTTTTTTAATCTTGCTATCATTGGATGTATGTATGTATTTTAACAGCAGTCCTTATATTTATCACTATTGAATGTTTAAGGAATGTTAATTTTTCAATCATATTTATGTCAATGATATATGAAGAATAGTGTAATAATCTTTTAATGATTACTTTGGTCAACTAATTGAACAAAGTAATTATCATATGAATGAATGTCTTAGTTTATCAATGGAGTCATCTATATGCCTATTTGTAAACAAAGATCATCAAAAATTACACTAAAGCGAAAATTTCCTGGGATAGATTAAGTTATTCTTTAATTTTGCAATTTAGAATAAATCATCCATCATTATCATTACATAATAGAAATTCAACCACTTATCCATCCTATTTACAAATCATTGGGAAACTGGTCCCATTATATCCAGTCGGAGCCACCACACCAAATGGAAAAGGAGCTGCCTTTAAGGTCTAGACCGGGTGGTTTTCCCCAATGTTGATGCAGTGATTTTCGAGGTATCAAAATTTTCGGCGCTAGAAGGAGGGAATGAACTATGAATGGCGAGAAAATCCAAACCTACAACCCATTCTGAGAGTAAATCTCTCTCCACTTCACCTCCGACCTCTCCTTTGAAGGCTGGAACCGCGGTCTTCAAACAAGAAGAAAAGAAGACTACTACCACTGCTCAACCCCAACATGCCCCAAAACAGTTAACTCCTGAGTCTCCTGAAGTATAGTCTCTTATCCATAAACTTCAAGGCTTTTCGATATCACCACAGAAATCTAAGGTATCCCAAGGCAATGAGACTTCGCAATTCATTCCACCTCATCACCTCACCAGACTTCAGAGCGGAAAGCTTGGTATTGAACCTACTGAGTTGCCTTTACCGAAAAGGAAAAGGGTGAGAAAAAAAACTAAAGGATCTGATAGTGAGACTTTCTCATCATCATCCTCCATTTCATCTTCTCCAGTGCAAAGTCAGCCATCCACTCCTCCATTACACATTGTTTTCCAACAGGGATCTGGAACTTCAACATCCCAACCACCTCAAACCTCAATATCATCTCCTTCCCAAACATCTAGAATTTCATCGGTAATATCATCTACTATTAGTTCTACAATGGCTCAGAATCCATGGAATAATCCTGGTGCAGTCATGATGCCTGCACAATTACATCCATTACCAGCACATCTTGAAAAATGGTTGGCGAAATTTAATCCAGATGCAGGAATACAAGCCGATGAGCATATTAACAACTTCATGTTGGCAGTTAACTTAAAAGGAGTGACAGAGGAAGATGTTGTTAGGCTTTTCCCTTATACCTTACAAGGATCAGCTAGGTCTTGGTATTTTTCCTTGCCTTCAGGATCCATTACAAGTTGGAACATTTTTCAAGAACAGTTCTTGACTAAATATGGTGATGACAGATCTCTAGCAACGTTAATCAATGATTTCTCGAATCTTAGGATAGAATCTAAAGAACCTATAAAGGAGTTCAATTCACGGTTTAATAAACTCTTGAATAAGATTCCAACTGCCTCTAAACCAAGTGAGAAAATTAGAAAGGAATGGTATATAACGGCTTTACCTTCAAATATAGCTATTTTTGTAGATAGAACCGCAAAACCAACTCTAGATGAAAAAATGAAAGAGTAACTTGCTGTAGAGAAATGCATTATTGATTTAGAAAAGAAAGCTACTCTTGAAGATAGAAAATCCAAAAAAGTCTCTTTCAAAGATGATTCAAAAAAGAAAATGCCTAAAGATTCATATGATATGGAGGGTCTCCAAAAAGTTCTCAAGACTATGTAAAATGAAATGGTAGAAATTAAGAAGGAAGTAGCTGAGACTTCAACAAAAAGGCCATTTAGAAACTTTAAGAAACTTGAATCAAAACCATGAAATACTATATCTAATGCAGAATCAGATCCTGAAGAGGAAGAAGAGGAAGAAACAGTTTTATCATCTGAAGATCCTGAAGAAGAAGAAACTGTAGAATGTCATGGGATGTGGGACTTTATTTTGCCCAGTTCTGATACAGAAAATGAATAGGAAGCTTTTCCTGTGACTACCAGGAGTAAGGTTACTCCTGAACTTGTTCAAACAACCCAGAAGAAAAGGAATGCAGGTACTACTACTACCAAAGAAACGATTCCCACAAAGAAATCTACAGTGATACCGTCCCAAAATCAACCATCAGCTTCAAATCCACCTTTAACATCTAAGACATTAGTAGTTACGGATTCTATGGACTACAAAATTATTGAAGACATGAAGAAAACAAAGGCAAATATCACTATGTTTGAGCTTAGTAAACTCAAACATCAACAAAAATTGCTGCTTAAAGAGTTAGATGCTGTACCTTCTTCTCCTCTTCCCAATGTCGTATTGTCGAAAGTTGCTAATGAGTCAGGTAAACCACCTCCTGGTAGAGTAGAAGCTACTGATGATGTTTTAATTGGGCATAGATCCAATTCCCATACTCCTCCTTTTCTCTTAACCTACGAGATCTATAATAGAAATATACACAACTGTTTGATTGACTCTGGGGCTTCCTCTAATATAATGCCAGCTTTAGTTTGTTCTAAACTGAACATTGAACCCCAAAAGTCGGTAATTCATATTGTCCAGTTGGATAGAACTAAGGTCCAGGTTTTAGGAGAAATCAATTCAGTTAAAATTAGGTTATCAGCTGATCCAAGAGTGGTTCAAAGAATTGATATTTTAATTGCTGATATACCTAAATTCTATGGCTTGATTTTGAGTAGAGACTGGTCTGAGAAACTTCATGGTTATATTTCCACCGATTGGTCTCATATGTGGCTACCTTATAAAGGAAAGCCAAATCAGATCAAGATTGATCGGGAGAAACACATGACCCATACTGTTACTGAATTCGAACAAGAAAATCAACCAATAGCATTCAATAACAACATTTTGGGGAATTACTCATCTGAATCATTCTTTGGCAATTTTACTGCTCAACCATCCCCTTTCTCAGTTAATAATTTCACATCTCAAATTGAAAATTTTTCACAAACAGATACATCAAGATGTGTTAAAATTGCCGAGGAAACTGTAAATAAAACTGTAGATAAACCTTTGTTTTGGTCATTATATTTTGATGGGTCCAAATCTAGTGAAGGTGTAGGAGCAGGATGTATTTTAGTCAGTCTTGAGGGGGAAAAGCCCATGTTATCATGCAGGTTGGAATTTGAATGCACAAACAATACAGTTGAATATGAAGCTTTGATTCAAGGACTCTATAAAGCAATCGGTCTTAGAGTTCAATATTTGAAAGTTTTCAGTGATTCAGAAATTGTTATAAAACAAGTCAGAAATACAATTCATTGCCTTTCTAGTCACCTCAAACACTATTAGTCATTGGTACAGGACCTTATATCACAATTCTTAGCATTCAATATTTCCCCCATCCCTAGGTCCCAGAATGCAGTAGTAGATTTACTAGCTAATGTTGCTTCCAAACTCCTTCCATCTGAAGATTACAACCCAGATAGATTCTCAGTAGAATTAATTTTTAGACCATCAATTCCTGATAATGTCACTAATTGGCGAGTGTTCAATCATGATGAAGACATTTTAAATTTCTTAACTTCTGATAAATACTATAATGATCAAATTATTGATGAAAGTGATCATGACCTTCAAACGAAGGAAAAGAAAGAAGAAAACTCAATACCTAAACCAGTGGTCAAGCTTGAAGATCTTTATGACATCAAAGACAGGTTTAAACAGGTTACTAATTCAAAGCTCCAGAGTTCCACTTTGAGATTTGAATTAATAAACCTTGGAACTGAACATAATCCACAAAACATCAATTTGGGATTAAGACTTTCTTAAGAAGAAAGAATTGCATTCATTAGATTATTGCATAAATACAAAAATGTCTTTGCTTGGAAATATGATGATTTGAAAACATATGATACATCTATCATTCAACATACTATTCCAATGCTTTCTGAACAAAAACCAGTACAACAGAGGTTAAGGAAAATTCATCATAACTTAGAGAGTCAAATAAAAGATGAATTAAATAAACTCTTGAAAGCTAAGATAATTTTTCCTGTTAGACATTCAAACTGGGTGTCCAATATGGTGCCAGTATGAAAGAAAAATGGCGACATTAAAATTTGTATTGATTTCAGAAACCTTAACAAAGCAAGTCAAAAGGATAACTTCCCTTTACCTACCATGGAGTAAACACTTCATTCAGTAGCTGGTTCTGAACTGTTGTCCTTTTTAGATGGTTTTTCGGGGTATAACCAAATTTTGGTACACCGTGATGACATACGCAAAAGTACTTTTAGAACCAAGTGGGGAACTTATGCCTATCAAAAAATGCCTTTTGGACTTATCAATGCTGGAGCTACATTTCAAAGAGAAATGGACATAGCATTCAAAGGACTAATCAATAGGTCAGTAGTTGTCTATTTGGATGATATCACTGTATTCTTTAAAAGAAGGTCAGACCATTTGCATGATCTGAAACAAATATTTCAATGCTACAATAGGTATGGCATTTCACTAAATCCAAAGAAGTCCTTTTTCACTATTGATCAAGTTAAGCTCTTGGGCTTCATTGTTTCAAAGGATGTTATTTATATTGATCCAGATAGAATTAAAGATATTTCTGATATTCCATTCCCTCATAATAAGAAATCCATGCAGTCATTTTCGGTCAAATTAACTTTGTAAAAAGATTTGTTCCAGATTTCTCCCAGATTGTTTTGCCATTACAAACCATGATCAAGAAAAATTCAGTGTTTAAATGGGGGTCTGCAGAAAAAGAGGCATTTGATTCTATCAAACAATCAATCATAAATTCCCCTGCTTTAAGCACTCCTAATTTTTCAAATCATTTCACGTTATACACCTTTGCATCTGATTCATCTTATGCAGCAGTGCTGGCACAAATTAACGATCAAAACTTGGAAGCACCAATCGCATTTTATAGTTCAAACCTTCAAGGTGCTGAACTTAATTACTCCGAAGTTGAAAAAAAATCCTTTGTTGTATACAAAGCCATTAAACATTACAGACCCTTTCTCTTAAAAGCTCACACAAAAGTTATAGTCCCTTTTTCAGCAGTAAGACAATTACTAGTTCAAAGCGAATTAGGAGAAAAGAGAGAAAATTGGGTCACAACATTACAAGAATATGACTTGGAAATTAAACCAGCAAAGATTGTCAAAGGCCAAGGTTTTTGCAGGTTGTTAGCAGGAGCTTCTAACATTTAGGAATCTGAAAGTACCAAAGATACTGAAGAAATCAATCAGATAAGTACCTCTAATCCTGAATCCCAATATGCAGATCTGATTTTTTATTTGAAAAATGGATATGCTCCTTCTAATATTTCCTATAAAAACAAACGTGCTATAATATTGAAAGCAAAAAACTTCATAATTGTAGATGATGTATTATTTAGATGAAATTATGATTCAATTTTGTTAAGATGCTTAGAAAAACTTGAAGCGCAAAAGGTTTTGCAGGAGCTACATGATGGACCAGCAGGAGGACATTTTGGAGCTGATACAACAGCTCACAAAATCATTCATGATGGATATTATTGGCCCACCTTTTTCAGAGATTCTCATGAATATGTAAGGAAATGCCAAAGTTGTCAAACCACTAGTGGAAGACAAAGGAAGCCAGCTTTCCCTTTGCAACCAGTCAACATTGAACAACCTTTTGAATAATGGGGATTGGATATCATTCGGGAAATCACTCCACATTCATCCAAACAGCATAGGTGTATCCTTACAGCTACCAATTACTTTACTAAGTGGGTTGAAGAAATTCCTCTGAAGACAGTAAACTCTGAAGCAATCATTGAATTCATAGATCGGTTCATTATTACCAGGTTTGGTGTCCCAAACGCTCTTATTTTTGATAACGTATCTTACTTCTCTGGAAATTCTATATTTGATTTTGCTATCAAAAGGGGATTTAAATTGAAGTATTCTGCAAATTACTACCCTCAGGGTAATGGCTTAGCAGAATCTACCAATAAAAATATTATCAAAATCATTAAGAGAAATATTGAATAGAATCATAAAAACTGGCATAAATCTTTGATATTTGCACTATGGGCTGACCGAGTAACACAGAAAGCCTCCATAGGCACTTCTCCATTTAACCTAGTGTATGGAAAGGAAGCTGTCATACCAGAAAACTTGGTACTTCCATCACTGGCTTTAGTGCAGTTTATTGAAGAAAGTCCCTTATCTTCTATTCAACTAAGACATGGTCAGATCTTGAAATTAGAAGAAGAAAGGGAGAAAGCCCGAATTATACATGCAAAACATCAGCAGATTATCAAGTCATCTTTCGATGCAATTTCAATCGGCTCAAAACATTTACAAGTTGGTGATCTAGTTTTGAAATCGGACAAAGCCCATGAGGATAAAGGAAAACACACCAAGTTCCAGAAAATGTGGCTCGGACCATTCCAAATCAGTGAGAAGATCGGCCCTTCTACATTCATATTACAAGATCTATCAGGAAAGAGAGATTCTCTTCCTGTAAACGGCCTTATCTTGAAAAAATTCTTCAATTGAGGAGGTAACCCGTTCTCCCTCTGTAAATATTCAATTTTCAGCAAGATTTGTGTGGATAACTTATTTTATTTAAAATCCAAGGAAAATAAAGTTGTCAAAAGCCTCCCATTGGTCCTTGCTATATTGAAAAAGTTACTCAAAAGAAAATAGTTTTGATATTTACTTTTAAGAAATGGAAGCCTTAAAAGAAAAAGAAATTTCTAGGAAATTAGGTATAATTAGATTCTGAAAATCCCATTTTATTTTTTTGAAATCTTCTCAAAACTTAGAAATACTGTAAACCATTTTAAAGTTTTAGTAGCCTGAAAACGGTTATCAATACAGAACAAAGACTGATTCAGTCTTAACATCTTCAACCCCTACACTGTCATGCATATTCTCTTAAGGAGAAAATTGTTCATCCCATCCATCAAAGTTTATAATTACTCAGAGTTTAATTCTAAAATATATTTGATGTAAAAGATAAGAGGTCTTACTACAAGCCTGCTTACCATGATCATAGGGGAATAGTTCAACTGACATTACCAACACTGCATACCAAAACAGGGTAATGGCTTATAATTATAAGACAAGGGGTCTCATCACGAGCCAGCTTTTTCGTTAAATTACAACGAGTGAATGACATTGTCAATAGCTGGCCACCAAACCAGGACAATGGCTTTTTATCTTACAAAATAAGGAAAAAAGGAAAAAGTAATACAAAAATTATGGAAACATATCTTTTGGATTCATTATTTTGATTATACTATGAAATGGATGGAATAATGAATTATCAAATGGTTAAAAGGTAACCCTGTCGAGACTATAAACGTTTTCTAGTAGCAGAGGCTCTACCCATGACAAAGGAGTCATTATAAAAGCTAAGTTGGAAAAGCCTTTTGTTTTATCATTATCAACCAATTAAGGCTTATTTAAAACCTAGAATGTATTTAATTTTAAGAAAAGAAGGAAGTAGCAAAAATAGTTATCATTATGATCAAAATTTATTGATTACCTAGTTATATTAGATTTTCTCTATCATGTAAGATTTCTAGATTAAGAAAGTTTAAGTATTTTAATTAATTTCTCAGAGATAACTATTTCTCCCAGTAAATCGCCAATTTTTGTGCTGTACAACAACCCCCCATTCCATAAAATTTTTAGACAAAATCATAGTATGAAATGGGTCCTTTTCATAATAAACTTAGATGTGTAAATAAATTGGTATTAACCCATCATAAGAAAACCATTATTAAAAGGTTTAACTTAAATGAATAGAAATAAAGTTTGGCTTTGAAATATTATAAAATCCTTCGTTATTGCGATAAAGTGATCGGAAGATCGCATATCGCAATAACAAAGGAAACATATGTGAAGACACATCCATTCCCTCCGATCCGAAAAACATAATGCAATCGGATATCGGAAAAGGTAAATGCCAAAGCACCAATGTAATTGATCCCTTTTGAATCCTCCGATGCGATAAAGCGTATCACCATCGGCAATCGGCAATAACAAGTCAACACATGATGGAAGGCAGACTCAAATCCTTCGATGCGATAAAGCATATCACAATCGGCTATCGGCGAAATCGCATTGACACAGCAATAAAGCCCGAACCCATTCCCCTATTGCGATGCATTAATGAGGCACGTATCTCAAGGATATATCTTAAAGGTTTGCATGTGTTATATCACCTTTCGATGATCGAAGAAGTTTAAAACAAGATTTAAAGCCTTTCCTTTCACATTACTGATCGTCGATTTGCGAATTATCACTGATTATCCATTAAAGAAATATAAGCCACGTTTGAATGAATCATTTGGCATACAAACGACATGATGGGAATTTAAAACTTCTTTTATCATGATTGACAAGTTAAATGGCCAATCAATGAAGCAGTTAAGGGTAGATCTTTTCTTTAGATTTTACCCACGGCAATCTTACTCTACTCCATTATCACCTGCTCATCGACGTAACTCTTTCATTATCATATTGGTCTGTAGCCACATTTCTCTGTATCACTGTTTTTCTAATCGCTTGTGCAGAATTCCACGGAAATTAGGAATTTGAAACAAATGGGGAAA
Organism: Pinus tabuliformis; assembly: GCA_031772625.1. NCBI lineage: Eukaryota > Viridiplantae > Streptophyta > Pinopsida > Pinales > Pinaceae > Pinus > Pinus tabuliformis. The sequence goes on from CM062816.1 coordinate 172,481,109, forward strand.
AGATCAAAGAAATCCACAGCAGCGACTCCTATGGCAGCGACTCCTACAGCAGACTCCTACAGCAGCAGTGCAGCCAGCCAAGGATCCTGGACCAAGCAAAAAAGGGTTAATCTAAGACACTACGTGCCTCAGTCTTGGAAATACAATCTGGGAAAGCATCTACAATCTAATAGAAGCAGAGGAGCCTGAGGAGATACCAGAAGAAGCCACAACTGACTCGAGTAACAAATCGCAAGCGTCCCTCAAGGATTTAGCATGTTCATATTTGCACAGAATAGCAGCACGAGAAAAAATCCTCCCATATAGTGACATAGTGAGATGGGTGGTAGAGGAAATTCCAGTCTCAAAAAAAACATTTTACACAATTGACGGGAGGATATTTGGCTTGTTTCAACCTGATGATCTAAGGAAAATGTATCACTTGCCTGAGCCTAAAAAGCGGTACAACAAAGCCTTCCTTGAGAAATTTTCAAATGAGAACGAGACAGAATCGGCCCCAATTAGGCAGTGGAGACATTTTCCCGAGAAGCACAAGCATGAATCATCAGGTAAGTACTCGGTGGACTCATTAGCTTCTCCTTACTGTTATGCCGGAGCAATGATGTGTAGAATATGGGGAATACATGACTCTGCCAAGTTGACTATTGAAATGGTCCCTCTGATGGAGGCAGCCATCAGCAATTATGTGATGGATTGGGCAAACATTTTGTCTGATAAATTAGCCACAGAAATTATCGAATTCAGGTCAAATTCATGAAAAACCATGAGGACCATTCCCCATTTTTATTACAGTGCTTATATTATGGATACTCTTTGCTTTAATTCCGAATAACCGATACTCGGATGGAGATGGACTCCTGAAGACCCTAAGCCAATCCATATCTATCATCAAATATTATGGAAGGCTCACTAGAAAGATCATTTGTACAAAATTTGTAATGGTTTTATGTTGCCTGTCTACTATGCTATTTTTGATAACCCTGCCCCCAGGATTTCCGAGGAAGTAGGGATCGATTTGACTTCAGTAGGAAATTGGTTCAGAGAAGACAAATTCACTTATATAAGGATTTTTGGTAGCCTTACAAAACCCCATGTTCTTCCCTTGTATGTGCCCAATAAGCTGTTAGCTCGGGGATTGGCCTACCATATAACAACGGAAGGGATATCCAAAACCCTTAAAAATTCCAAGAAATAGGTATGGCCTACATTTCCTTTAAGATGCGGTGTTTACACTCTCCATGATTACAAACATTCAGAAAAGGAAACAGAAAAAATAAAAATGCTCAATCTTGCAACAATTCCCAACAGACAATATGATCCAAGAAAAGTTGTCTATATTGTTCTTGAGCAAGCCAAACTTGCAAAGTTTGATCATGAGAAGGATGACTTTGATGACCTATTTTCCTCAGCAGAATCATTATTTCAGCTAAAAACATTGGCCAGGATCAGGTATCAAGATGAAGGGCTAGAAGTGTTTAATAGGCTTAGAGAACAGAGGTTGCAAACTTTGCTTCTAGACTTATTAGTCACCACCCCGACAATCTAGTCAAGTGAGCCTAAACAACAAACTGTTGACAAATCTCCTGCTGTGGAAAAAATTCTTGAGAAAGGAAAAGAGCCAGCTCAGGAGAAAGAACAAGGAAAAGGCAGTGAACACATGGATATAGATACTCAGATTGATCCCAAGCTCCTTAAAGAATGGCAACAGTTCGATTCCATTATAAGCAATCCTGAGAGTTCACAGGGTTTCAGCACGCCTGAAGTGACAATTGGTCACAAGACATCAACAAATACAGTTCCAACTAAATGAACCAGCGACCTACCTATGAGTAAAGATTTAGAGATAATTCCTAAGGATCCATCGGATAAAATTGTTTTTCATATAGAAGAGATACCGCCTTTAGATGTCTTCTACAGCCCCAAGCATAGGGTTGTAGTAAAAAGACGAAGGAAAAAGAGAAGACTTGATCAATATTCCCTTTTACCTGCACAAACAGAGATGGCTAATGTGGTATGGAAAGAAGAATTCGATCCTTCCGAATACCTCACAAAACTCTCTCAATATGGCGGAGCATATTCAGCAGCCACTATGGATAAAGCATCAGAAGTGAGCAATTTACTCAAGGAGAAAGATCAGCCAATTGTTTCATTGAAGGCATAGGTATCCGAAAGAGAGAAAAGAATAGAGCAATTAGAATAGCAGTTAGCGGCACAACAACAAGTAAACAACAACTGAACGAGCAATTGCTCAAGGAAAAGCAGAGAATAGATCAGAGTGCAGTCCAAAAACAGAAGGAATTATCCCTAGCATTAACCAAGCTAAAGACAATGAATGAACAAATGAGTAAAACAAAAGATGAGAAAATCGCTCAACTATCACAACAGATAGAAAGGTTCAAAAGTTTTCCTCAACCAGTAGAATTCATGTTCGAAGCTCTCCAGATCAATAAGGCATTGATTAAACAGTTAAATTTACTATGTAATAATATTTCCTTTGCCGAGCCCCTCTGTGAAATTGCTTCATCAATGATTGAAAAATCAGTTGATGCAAGGCAGAATTTGGAACAGGCCGATGAGACATTAACAAAATTTCTTGCCTGGCAAGAAACCAGTGAAGGGCAAGCTGCAAATCTGCCTAGAATTCTAGAATCGCACAAGGAAATTCTTTTCCTATAATAGCAATCACAATTGATGAAAGCAGAAAGGGAAACTTCAAGATGTAGATCAGCAACTGGTAATTTAATTTAGTTAATTAATGATACTCTTTATTTGTCTAATTTGATTTCATAGTGCACTCTAGGTAAATTTCCATCAGCCAAGGCATTGGAATAGACATGCAATCAAGAATTGGAAAAGGAGGAGAGATTAATCGCAAGAATCCAAAGTTTAACTTGGGACACCTTTTGGTTCTTCCTAGTTAAACCATACAGTCAAAGGGCAGCACTCAAATGTTTAACCGATGCGATCGGTTATATGATTCCCAGAATTCATGATGCTATGTATTCAGACCAACTGCATTCTCGTCTGAGTCACCCTCCAGAATTGCAACCAATGCTTGCTACTGCCAGCTCAAACCAAAGGATGATCGGCTGAAACAGTGAATCATTCTATCGACTGCAAACAGGCCTATTTCAAGGAGATTCTCATGATTTGGTTATACCACCTAATAGCTTTTTTATTTCATAATTAGTTAGCCTAGATAGTATTTATAGACCTTTTCATGTCTTTAGAAAAGGGTCCTCAATTTTTATATCAAACTTGGATCGGAAGTCACACTATTATTCTTCTGATATATATTTCTTTATGAAGACTGGGCCTATATTTTGAATTTCAATGAAGAATACTTTGATGAGATATGCACTACTACTTTTTGTAAAAGTGTTTCTAAGTTGGACGACGGAATCTGAATGCGATTGATATCGGGAGTGATCCAAATAACATATGGTACTATTATCTATGCTTTTGCTCCATTCTTTTATATTAATCAACATTTTTTTTAACCTTGCTATCATTGGATGTATGTATGTATTTTAAAAACAGTCCTTATATTTATCACTATTGAATGTTTAAGGAATGTTAATTTTTCAATCATATTTATGTCAATGATATATGAAGAATAGTGTAATAATATTTTAATGATTACTTTGTTCAACTACTTGAACAAATTAATTATCATATGAATGAATGTTTTAGTTTATCAATGGAGTCATCTATATGCCTATTTGTAAACAAAGATCATCAAAAATTACACTAAAGTGGAAATTTCCCGGGATAGATTAAGTTGTTCTTTAATTTTGCAATTTAGAATAAATCATCCATCATTATCATTAGATAATAGAAATTCAACCACTTATCCATCCTATTTACAAATCATTTGGAAACTGGTCCCATTATATCCAATCGGAGCCACCACACCAAACAGAAAAGGAGCTGCCTTTAACGTCCGGACCGAGTGGCTTTCCCCGATGTTGATGCAGCAATTTTCGAGGCATCAACACCAGGATAGGGCATCAAGCATTGGCATCTATAACAATGTCAATAGAAAATTTATGGCATCAAAGGTATGGGCACTTAAATCACAATGATTTAATATTACTTCAAAGAAAAACAATGATTGAAGGTCTTCATGTTATCAAGAATAACCATGTTGAATGTGAATCATGTGCACTTGGCAAGCAACATAGAGAGGAATTTCCTATACATGAAGAAAAAGGGCAAAGAGAAATACTTGAATTAATTCATATTGATGTATGTGGACCTATGAAAACTAGATCTCTTGGAGGATCATTATACTTTCTTATTTTTGTTGATGATAGATCTACATACACTTGAGTCTATTTCATAAGAAAGAAAAGTGATGTTTTTGAGTACTTTGAGGAATTCAAAAACATGGTGGAAAAACAAACTCGGAAATACATCAAAATTCTCAGATTTGATCGAGGGGGAGAATACAAATCAAGAGATTTTAATCAATATTGAAAAATTCATGGGATTCTACAACAATTTATAGTGCCTCATACACCTCAGCAAAATGGAGTTGTCGAGAGGAAAAATATAACACTAGTGGAATTTGCACAGAGCATGCTTCAAGGTAACAATATCTCTAATGTTTTTTGGGCTGAAGCCATTAATACTATTGTTTACTTGAAAAATAGGAGTCCAACCAAAAGTTTAAATCTGAAAACACATTTTGAAGCATTTTATGGATATAAACCAAAAGTGAATCATTTAATAGTTTTTGGATGCAAGACATTTGCACATATTTGAAAATATGAAAGAAGAAAACTTGATGCAAAATCTATTAAGTGCACATTCATTGGTTATTGTGATGATCAAAAGACATACAAGTTGTTTTATCCTAGTTCACATAGATTTCTTGCAAGTAGGGATGTGGTGTTTCATGAAACTGAAGATGAATGTGATAAAATGAATAACACAGGTGTATGGCATGATATTGATGATTATGACAAAATAGAAGCATGTTTTGAATAGGAACATGAACAGGTACAACAACAGGTACAAGTTCAAGAGGAGGAAGCATCCAACAGTCACGACACTCCAAGAAGAGAACAAGAGACTCCACAAAGCAGAAAGAAGGATGAAAGAAATAAAACTCTAAGGAGGTCATCACATCAAATTCAGCCACCTATAAGGTATAAAGATTATGCATTGATGTCTCATGTAATGAATGTTGCAGAACCTTCAAGTTATGAAGAAGCTAAAGAATATAAAGAATGGAGAGATGCAATGAATAAGGAATATAACTCTATAATGAAGAATGAAACATGTGAATTAATATAATTGCCTAAAGATAAAGTTCCCATAGGATGCAAATGGTTGTTCAAACCAAAGTTTAATGTTGATGGTAGTATTGATAAGTATAAAGCTAGATTGGTTGAAAAAGGTTATTCACAAAAAGAAGGCATTGATTATGAAGATACTTTTGCACCTATAGCTAAACTAAATACAATTAAAATCATGATTGCATTAGCTACAAAACAAAATTGGAAAATGCATTAGTTAGATGTCAAATTAGCTTTCTTGAATGGTGAATTAAAAGAAGAAGTTGATTTGGTTATGCTTGAAGGGTTTGTAAATCAGGGACAAGAACATCTTGTTTGCAAGTTAAAGAAAGATTTGTATGGTTTGAAACAAACACCAAGATCTTGGTATGTGAAAATTGATTCATTCTTTTACGAAAAAAAAAATTGTGAGAAGCAAAAGTGATCCTAACTTAGCTGATCTTGGAGTCTTGTGAGAGAACAAGTTGGAGCGTGGATTTGTTGTGAGGATTGGAGTTCTCATTCAAGGTTGGAGCCTTAAATAATTTAAAGTTATAGTTGTACAGGTTGGAGCCTTAATTTTATTATAAAAGACGAATGGAGTCTTCACCATATTATTAATAAAACTATCCTATTTTATGTTTTTTTATTTCATTTTTTCTAGTTTAATTTGTGATAAAAATATTAACTACCATAATTTAACATTTGAGAGAAATATGGGTTCATCACCCTCTAAGTATTTCCAACAATTGGTATCATAAGCAACTTATTCAATATCATCCTAACAGTTAGAAGAAGGATTTTTGAATCAAAATGGTCAGTAAAGATGGAAAGGTCCCCAGATTTGATGGAACAATTTTTTCCGTTCGGGAGGTTAGGATGGAGTACTACTTAGCATCTCTTGAAGTTAAAGTATGGAAATATATTATAGATATATACAAGATACCATCTCCAATTCCAACATATTCAGATGAGAATAAAGCATATGTGGAAAATGCAAAGGCCTTGAAGTCTATAGCAAGTGGTCTATTAGATTCTGAATTCACCAAATTTATGGGGTTTAAAATAGCTAAAGAGATGTGGGACAAGCTCATCCATATTTATGAAGGAGATGACAACGTCAAAAGGGAAAACCTATAGAAGGAAATTTGAAAGTCTCAAGATGAATTGTGAAGAAGTTATTGTTGCTTATTTTGTTTGAGTATATGAGGTAGTCATTTGTCCCAAAGGTCTAGGTGAAGATGTCAAAGAAAATATGATTATACAAAAGGTCTTCAGATATCTTATAAATCATTTTGATGCAAAGTTTTGTTCCATGGAAGAAATAAAATATTTTGACTCTCTAGTAGTGGATGAACTTCATGGAATTCTCGTAGCATATGAGACGAGGTCAGAAAATTCAACTGAAAAAAGTTGCATTGAAGGCATCCAAGATATTAAGAAAGGGAAAGAATTGTGATTATAGCAATCATGATTCTGAGACTGAAATGGCACAATTTATCAAGAATACGAAGAAAGGACATAAACTCAAAGGTAACTTACCTCTCATTTGCTTTAGATGTGGTAGAATAGGACATTATGTAGAAAATTTCCCTTTTAAAGATGACAGTGATAATGAAGATAAACATAAGAGAAGAATATTTAAGAAGAAAGGCTCAAACAAAAAGAATTTTTTCTCCAAAGAGGATAGTGATGAATTTTTCACAAAGAATAATATGGTGGAAGAACTAAAGTATTATTCATTCTCTTCAAAAATGAAACAAATATCCCAAAAGAAGAAGAAAGTTGAGAAGAAGTAGAAGGAAATGTAGAGGAACAATTGATTAGTGATATCGAAGAAAATTAGAGACTTAGAAAGAATAAATAAAAGTGATCTTAAGAAATCAACTTTCTCAAAACCAAGAAGGAAGAAGCTAAAATAATAGAAGAAGTGTTGAGCAACAAACTAAAGGAAAACGAAGAAATTTGTGAAAAATTGGAAGTTGAAGTTGTATCACTAAAATAAGAGTTGGAAAAGCTAACAAGAATTTGAAGAGTTCCTAGACCTTGGATATCATTCTCAACTTTCAAAGGTCCCTAAATGAAAAATATGGACTTTGTTATACATGTGAATCTTCCAATTGAAAGGAAGAAACCAATGTTCATCATGAAGAAAATCCTAGAAGTTTTGTTGATGTCCTTAAAGGATATCATCATTCTAACCCTGTAGGAAAAAAATTTCATCCAAGGAATGATAATAATCCTCTTCCTAAAAGGAATATCCAATCAAGGAAAGCTTATCCTAATAAATATGAAACTACTTTCCTTGGTCGATGTTTCTTTCTAAAGATTTTGCTTATCAGAAAAAACATTACATGGATTATGGGGCTAATCATCAAAATAAGATTATTGATCCAAATTGGAAATGCCAAATCAAGACTAGAAATCCTTTGCTCCTCTTTCAAAATATAGTCTAGAATGTTATAGTTGTAATAATCAAGGCCATGTAGCACAAAATGTTTCTCTAGAAAAAAGAGAGAAAGTTTTGAGAAAGAAAATTCAATAATTTAAATATGAAAATTATAGACTAGCTTTATGAGCTCAGTAAAAGGAAAATCTACGGTTTGTAGATAATGGATGTTCTAGGATGTGACTAGAAAAAGTTCATCTTAATAAGAAAAGAAAATCATGGAAACGTTACCTTTGGAGAGAGTGGAGCTGCTAAACTTCACGGTAAAGACACAATGAGTCTCATCAATGGCATGGGAAAAGCACAAAATGCACTATACGTTGACGGGCACAAGAATAATCTTCTAATTGTCAGCAAAATATGAGAGAAAGGACATGATGTCATCTTCCGTTCCAAGGACTATGATATAAGGGGATCTTCTAAAATAAAACTAGTAGGAAGAGGAGTAAGAATTAAAAATAATGTATACATTCTCAGTGAAATTCAAGAAGAGAGATACTAGTTGAGTCAATAAAATGAAAGTTGGTTATTGAAAAAAGCATTTTGAATAGCTAAGCTTTGATAACTTGGTGAAGATTAGCAATACTAAAGAAGTAAGAAATATCCCCAAATTTTCAAAGCTGAAAAATGTTATTTGTGCATCATGTTAACATGGAAACCAAACTGGGACAAACTTCAATTCAAAGGAACATTCTAGATAAAAGCCTTTAGAACTTACTCGTGAAGATCTATGTGATGCAACGAGAGCTCCATAAGATATAATTCAGAAGCACTAGCTTTTTTTTTTCAAAGCAATGGTTGAAAATGAAAGTGAGTTAAAGATTAATCTCTTAAGAATAGATAGAGCTGGGGATTTTACCTAAGGAGAATTCAATTCTTTCTTTGAAAAATATGGAATCAAAAGGGAACTCTCTATTGCTAGGACTCCACAACAAAAGGGAGTAGTGGAAAGAAATAACATTTTGTACATGACATTGCATGAACAATGTTATTAGAAGTTGATTTACAGGCAAAATTTTGGATGGAGGCAGTTGAGATAGTAGTCTATATCAAGAACTAAGCTCGAATCAGGGTAAACTTTGATAAAGCTCCATATGAACCATGGAAAGGAAGGCCTGCCTCTATGAAACACTTTAGAATATTTGGAAGAAAATACTATATGAATATTAATGATGAATAACTAGGGAAATTTGATTCATGTGTGATGAAGGAATTTTTCTTGGATACTCATTAATAAGAAGCAAGGCCTACAGATGCTACAATAATCAGTTTTTAGAAGATATTCAAAAGAATCTATGTAACAATAGTTGAAGGTATTCCACAAAAATAAGTATTTCAAACTAATGAATAAGACCCTATCCTTGCATATCTAAGGAAGGTGGTGTAAAGGAAGATAACGAGCCAAAAAATCAAAAGGAGGAACCATCTCAAACATTGTCAAAGTTAAATATTATACAAAAACATCATTTAGGAGACCAAATAATTGTATTTGTGGATGGAGGAATATGAACTCGAAGAAATATGATAAACACACCAAAAGGAAATGATGTTGCCTTGCTCTCCACAATAGAACCAAAAAAGATCACTCAAGCAAGTAAGGATCCTCACTAGATAAAGGATTCAAAAGAAGAGATGAACCAAATTAAAAAGCATGCAACATGGGAGCTAGTACCTCGTCCAAAGGATAAGAATGTCATAGGAATGAAGTGGGTGAAAAATAAAAAAATGAATGAAGATGGACAAATAATTATAAATAAGGCTGGATTGGTGTGCATGGGATACACTCAAATTCAAATAATTGACTTTCAGGAGACCTTTTCTCCTACCACTAGACTAGAGGCTCTAAGGATGTTTTTATCATTTTCTTGTTCAAATGTTTTCAAATTATATCAAATGGATGCGAAGTCAACCTTTCTAAATGGAGATGTAAAACAAGAAGTATATATGGAACAACAAGAAGGATTTGACTTGGATGAAAATAAAGAATTTTTATGCAGATTAAAAAAGGCTGTGTATGGATTAAATCAACCCCCAAGAGCTTTGTATGCTAGACTTGATCACTATATGAAACAATACATATTCAAGAAAGGAGTTGTAGGAAGAAATATCTACATGAACATGGACAAATACAATATGTTGATCACACTAGTATACGTGGATGATCTAATTTTTGGGAGCAATAATGATGAAACGAGTCACAAATTTACATATGTCAAAAGAATTTGAAATTTCGATGATTTGTGAGTTTTCTTACTTTCTTAGACTTCAAGTAACTCAAACTAAAGTAGGAATACTCATATCATAAGAAAAATATCTCAGGTATATTCTTAAGCGATTAGGGATGGAATAATTTGCTATTGTGACCACACTTATGACTACATGATACTAATTAAGTAAAGTTGATTCATGAATATCCTATGGTAGATGCTACTCTTTGTGGATTAATGATTTGTGGTCTTTTATATCTAACAACTTCATGACTAGACATCATGCAGGCAATATGAATGGTGGCAATATTTCCATCAAGTCATAAGGAATCTCATATGCCAGTTGTAAAGAGAATACTTAGATATCTGAAAGGCACTATTGATTTTGGACTATGGTACCCCAAAAGAAAAAGCATTACCTTAAATGCATATACTGATGCAGATTGGGATGGAAGCGTTGATGATCAAAAAAGTACCAGTGGAAATGCTTTCTTCTTAGGAGACTAATTTGCATCTTGGTTAAGCAAGAAACAATCACCTATATCTCTCTCCATAGCTAAATTCAAGTGCATAGCAACAAAAATTTGGTGTACACAAATCCTATTGATGAAGGAAGCCTTGAAGGATTTCAACCTAGAGATAAATGAGTTGATCACCATCTACTATGTCAATGCTAGTGTAATTAGCCTCCCCAAGAATCCAGTCATGCATTCAAAGAAAAACCATATCCAAACCGAGCACGTTCTCTGAGAACAGGTTGTAGAGCAGAAAATCAAAATGGATTATGTCAACACTAAGGAACAAATTACAGATATATTCACAAATCCCATATGAATTGTAAACTACCATGGATATTCCATTGCATAGTTTTTCACAACATATCTGATGATATTATATTAAAAATCTGAAATTCTACACTATTACAATTTTAGTAGATTTATGGATCTATAGATTTCTCATTAATAGTGGATGCATGCAAATAAAAATTATACATAAAAATAGAGAACAACAAAATAAAAGTACACACACAAACACACACACACACAAACACATGCGCGCGCACACACACACACATGCGCGCGCACCCACACACATGTGCATGTGCATGCACACACATATTTGATGCAATATATGCTCTAGGGAACCCTTTTCGGAGAAAACCTAGCTAGAAGGTGAAGTCTCTTCGCTCTCTCTCTCTCTCTTTCTCTCTGAATGAAAGTATGGTTGAAAGTACAAAGTAGTATGGTTTGTGTCTCGTGGGATGCTATAATCCCCAAATCCTCTCCATCTGTTCTGTCTATTGTGCCTCTTGGAAATTTATTTTCAGCTATGGAACAAATGCACTTGGAAGAATGGAATCCCTTTTCCTCCTAGTGGCCCGATTATAACACAACCTGGTAGCCTACTAGTGGTTAGGTTTGACTACCTCAACTCTTAACCCGAGTTACAATATTGACTCTTCTAGAGTCTTATACATCATAATAAAATGGCTAGCCCCTTTTTCATGAATAATGGAGGCTAACATGAAATCCTATCAAATTATGGTGGTGAAAACAAGAAGGTCAACTTTCGAGTGACATAACTTTCACATACAAACTTCAATTAACACGCTTCCTATGTTGTTGGAAAGGTATCTATTTATAGAAAAACATGAAAAGGCCCTGTACTAAAGCAGAAACGTTTTACCACCCAAAAAGCATCATTTGATGCCTCAAAACGCTCCTGGAATGTTTAAGAGCCTGTTTTGCCAAACTAGGTCCTTCCTATAAAAATGGTCCCATGCGCTGATTCCTCCACCTTTTCCACTCTCAAACCATTTATGTGGATGAAAAAAAATAAAATGATCTAATATGGATCACCCTACATTAAGAATCATTTGACTCTTTCATCCCATTAGAGCATCCCTTTCTTATTGATGTCAAAGGGGGAGGATATGACAGGGGGAGTAGCATGATGACACGAAGAGAAACACAATGACAGGGGGAGTAGCATGATGACATGAAGAGAAACACAATGACAGGGGGAGTAGCATGATGACACGAAGAGAAACACGGTAAACCCATATGCTATCATTCTGAGACATTTAATTCTGCAGTAGTTAATTATCCCACATATGATAAAGAATTGTATGCATTAGTACAAAGTGTGAAAAAGTGGAAACATTACATAATGGGCAAAGAAACAATCATATATACCGATCATCAACCACTTCAATATTTGAACTCACAAACTAAATTGCAGCAATCAAGACATTATAGGTGGATGGGTTTCCTACAACAATTTCATATTGTCATCAGATATAAGAAGGGCATACACAATAAGGTTGCAGATATGATATCAAGACCAATCATAAATGCATCTACTATACTTAAGCATAACTCAGTAATGCATGAAAGTTATATTGAACAATATGCTCAAAATGTAGATTTTAAAGATGTATATGCAACTTTAAGTCATGGCAAGCAAGTAGAAGAATTAGATTATTATGTTAATGACCAACTCTTATATCATTTGGGAAAGTTATGCATTCCACAAACTGAAAGAGTTAACATAATCCGAGAAGCACATACTTATCTCATATCAGGTCATTTTGGTGTGAATAAAATAGTTGCACAGTTGCAAATGTTCTATTATTGGCCAAGAATGCATGAAACAGTTTCTAGATATATTAAAGGGTATACTATGTGTGCTACAAGCAAGCCCAGTAATAAAAAATTAGGCTTGTACACTCCACTTCTAGTTCCTTCTCGTCCTTGGGAAAGTGTTTCCATGGACATTGTTGGGGATTGCCAAAATCTAGAAAATGTCATGATTATTTGTATGTTGTTGTGGATAGGTTCAGCAAAATGTGTATTTTGAAACCTTGTAACAAGCAGGTCACAGATGAACAAATAGAAAAGTTGTTCTTTCAGCATGTATGGGTTCATTTTGAGTTACCAACTTCTATTATACCTGATCGAGATTCCCGATTTGTTGGGAAATTTTGGTCCAGTCTATGGGAGTTGATGGACACCGAATTGAAGAAGAGCACAACATTTCATCAACAAACAGATGGTCAAATAGAGGTGGTCAACATGAAAATGATCCAGTTGCTCAAAGGCTATTTCAGCAAGCATCCCAAGCTTTCGGATGAGCATTTGTGTTATGTGCAACATGCTTACAACCAGGCCAAGCACTCTTCTACTCAGAGATCTCCTTTTGAGACTTGTTTTGGTTATATACCAAAGTCTCCCTTGGATTTTGTCTTTGGTAAAGACATAGCAGTTGATGAACACAGTGATGTGGACAAGGCAACCAAGTCCATTGAACAAATCCAAGAAATTCACTAGGCAGTGCAGGAACAACTAGAAAGAAGCCAGGCCAAGTATAAGGCAAGGCATGACAAGCATCGAATTGAGCATAGTTTCCAAGTTGGTGATCACGTCTGGCTGTACATTAGCAAAGACAAAATGCAAGGTGAAGGTAAGAAGCTGAAACCAATAAGATATGGGCCTTTCAAGATACTTGAGAAAATTGGTGAAAACGCTTTTTGCCTTAATCTGCCAGCTTATATGCATATCTATTCAGTCGTTAATGCAGAAAACTTGAGACTATATGAACCTTCATTGATTGAAGATCCCGAAGAGAAAAGTCAGTTGCCTTCTATTGATGATATGTTGCCTGAATATCTCAATGAGTTGCGGGAAGACACAGTTCTGGGTAGGAAGGTGAGAACTACGCGCAGAGTGGATGTTGAGTACCTAAGAATCAGACTCAAAGGTTCAAAACCAAGCAGTGCACGATGGATAGAAATTGGGCAAGTGAGGAAGCTGTATCCTCACTTGATCGATGAAACCAACTTTTGTTGGTCCAAAAGATTTTCAGTGGGAAGGCGTGATCCAAAATGGATCCTAAAAACCTATAAGTTTTCATATACACAACTATCAGAAACACTATCGCATGAGAAAAACATGAAGAAATGGTGAAATCATAGTTAAGCAGAGGCTAAAGCAACATTTCACAGGAGCCGTCGGATCGGACTGATCAAATGGTCCATATATAATCTTCATATCGCAATTGGAGGTGGCAAGCAGAGTCTATCAGAGGCGGACTTATGGAAATCACAATAGAAATCAACGCGATTAAACGAGGGCTGTTGATCTGTATGAATGGTCCAGATCTACTCGCAATATCTCATCGCTAATACACACACAGAAGGACTTAACCTACGGCCCGAAGGTTAGGTGATATGCGATTGCGATATATCGCATTGCAGTGATACAAAGGAGCGGGGCCAATACAAATGCAACTTGCGATAGCTCGACCCGACAGGTTTTATGGATACAATTTAATATATTTTGAGTTCTGGTAAAAAGGGTTTTTCTATGTATTTTCGCATTTTCGTTAAATAAACGAAATATAAAGAAAATGCACCCGGAGCGATAAAACAGACCTGAAAGGTTAATACATGTAGCTTTATATTAATTGAGTTCCGTAATGAGCGGGATTTCCAGCGGGCCTCAGGCAGTAAGTGGTATTGGACGGGCTCCGCCCGATCCCATACACTGGCCGACACGTGTCTTAGCATCGGAGAGAGAAAACTGCCTTTTCGGGCTGGTAATCTTCGTATGCATAAGCCGCCTGAAATGAATATCAACTGTTGGATCAGAGATCACCCAGATCAACGGTGGGCTTGCGATAGCGACCAAAGGTGGATCAGAAAGGATTATAGGGTAGATTCGATAATTTTTTAAGTCCAATAGAAAAAGTTTTGCGGGTTTTTCAGCGTTTTTAGTGTATTTCTCTATGTAAACAGAGAAACGTGTTCCCAGGGATTTCAACTATGCCAATGGTCCTTTCCGCTGAAAAATAGGTGGCCACCATACCTGAAGGCATTTCATAATGATTTTTTAATGCTCAGAGGGGATTTGAACTGACAGAGGCCGGAAGCCAGAGAGCCCAAAAGTGGAGACGAACAGACAAGCGCCGATAGGCTTAAAAGCCAGTTAGTGGCAGAGACATGGGAGGTAGTGCTAAGACAGAGAGTGAGAGGGAGAGTCTATGTACTCAGAAAGGCTTGAGGGATTCAAGTAAAACACTGTTGTTTATTCTTGTTGTGTTGAGACTCGATTTGAGCTCACACTTGTAAAAACTCTACTCTTGAAGACATAATAGAGAGGTCACCATTGAAAGCTGGACCAGGAGACATAGCCAAGGAGTTTTGGGTGAACTCCTTGATTATTTGTTGTATTGATGTGTGTTTGTCTATTATGTTTCTATAACTACGCATTGTCTATATTATTTGCAATCTTTTTGATCCGTTGCACTAAGTAATATAGGCATTCCTACATGAGTCTGTAATACCTTAATATTGTTTTAAGATCTCATTTTCAGATCAATCTTAGCAAGACTCAGGTAGTAAGAAATATCCCCAAAATTTCACAGCCAAATAATGTTATCTGTGCGTCATGTCAACATGGAAACCAAGCTAAGACAAAATTCAAATCAAATGAATGTTCTACATAAGAGCCTCTAGAACTTATTCATGAAGATCAGTGCGATCCAACCATAACTCCATCTCTACAATAAAAAAGGTACTTTATTTTATTTATAGATGATTATACTAGAATGGTGTGGGTATTTTTCATAAGATATAAGTGAGAAGCACACGTTTTTTTTTTAATCTCAAAAGAATGGTTGAAAATGAAAGTGAGTTGAAGATTAAATTCTTAAGAACAAATAGAGGTGGGGAATTTACCTAAGGAGAATTTAATGCATTCTTCACAAAATATGGAATCAAAAGGGCACTCTCTGTTGCTAGGACTCCACAACAAAATGGAGTAGCGGAAAGAAAGAAGAGATTTGTACATGACATTGCACAAACAATGCTATTAGAAGTTGATTTACAGGTAAAATTTTGGAGGGAGGTAGTTGAGGCAATAGTCTATATCATGAACTGAGCTCGACTTTGGGTAAACATTGATAAAACTCCATACGAACCATGGAAAGGAAGGACTGCTTCTATGAAACACATCAGAATATTTGGAAGAAAATACTATATGAATATTAATGATGACTCGCTAGGGAAATTTGATTCATGTTTTTATGAAGGAATTTTTCTTGGATACTCATTAAGAAGCAAGGCCTACAAATGATATGCTAATCAGTTTTCAGAAGATATTCAAAATCATCTATGTAAAGATAGATGAAGGTATTCCAAAAATAGAATTATTTCAAACCAATGAATAAGACCATATCCTTGCAGATCTAAGGAAGGTGGTGCACAGAAAGATAAGGAGCCAAAAAATCAAAAGGAGGAATCATCTCAAACATTGTCAAAGTTAAAGCCTATACAAAAACATCATTTAGAAGACAAAATCATTGTATATGTGGATGGAGGAGTATGTACTCGAAGAAATATGATAAACACACCAAAAATCAATGATATTGCCTTTCTCTCAATAATAGAACAAAAAAAATTCACTCAAGCAAGTAAGGATCCTCACTAGATAAAGGCGATGGAAGAAGCGATGAACCAAATTAAAAAGCATGGAACATGGGAGCTACTACCTTGTCCAAAGCAAAAGAATGCCATAGGAACCAAGTTAGTGAAAAAGAACAAAATGAATGATGATGGACAAATAATTAGAAATAAGGCTAGATTTGTGTGCAAGGGGTACACTCAAATTCAAGGAATTGAATTTGAAGAGACTTTTGCTCCTACTTCTAGACTAGAGGTTATAGGGATGTTTTTAGCATTTTCTTGTTCAAATTTTTTCAAACTATATCAAATGGATGTCAAGTCAACCTTTCTAAATGGAGATCTAAAACAAGAAGTATACATGGATCAACTAGAAGGATTTGACTTGGATGAAAATAAATAATTTCTATGCAGATTAAAAAAGGCTCTGGCACACTTATCACCCTCAAAACTGCGCCAAGTGGCGTGTCTGTTCCTTAATAAACCATGCCAGCTGCTGCTTCTGCTCAAAAAATGGTGCGACTGTTCGCGACAAAACCGCGCCAACACTTTCTTGCACTCAGAGATGATTAGTCATCTGAGACCTATGCTCCAGGTCCTACTGTAGTCCACCTGATCCTACAAATGCTTCTGTACACTCCACTGCCAGTACAGTTCTGTAATCAATGATGCATCCTAAAAAGAAAAATTAAGGCTATCCCTACTCTGTGCTCTGATACCAAGATAAAAATAAGACTTGAATTGAAAAAGAAGGAGTTACAGCTCACAGGTGAGTACTGTACATGGAGACTGCACTCAAAGAAAGAGAATTCTCTCCGTACACTGTACTTCATCAAATGAGCAATTACATCATTAAGTACTTTACTAGATATCAGGGAGTTGCAACCACACTCCTAAACTCTAGGAACAAATCCTAAACTAAGGAGATACGTTACAACTTGTGTAACAATTTCTCCATTAATACAAAATAATATTAATTATTTTCAACTGAACGTTCTTCCTTTTCCTTTTATAACGTAGCAGCCATATGCCATTTCTGATTTTAATACAAGTCTCCCCACCCAAGCCAAGCCAAGAGTGAATGACCCAGTCATGAATGCCGCCTGTATTGAAATTAAGAAGCCATATGCTGATCTTAATTTTCCAACTTTTAATTTCAGTCTCCGTAGAAGCAAGAGTACTGAGTGATGCACTCTTCACGACACGGCCGGCCGCCTCAGATTAAAATTGTGTGAAATGGAGATAACGTGGATCATTGCCCGCTAATGCCCCTCTACCGCATATGACCATGTCAGATTTTTGGTATTTTTTGTTTTCACTGCTTTTGCGACATCCTCATTTCCCCTTGGGGAGAAAAGATCAAAGGATCAGTTTCTATGACAAAAATTCAAATGCCCCATTAATATAGAAAATGATTTGAGGACATTGAATCAACTAACTTACCCACCCACCACTAAAATTCCCTACGAGCGTAGCGAAAGTTTCTTGGCAAACCTATAATTCCCTGAGAGCTTAGCAGAAGTTTCTTAGGAAACCTATAATAATACATAACTGTCTCCATGAACATGGTATGTTTATCTCAATTGCAGGGTATTCGAAAGATATTGTTGGAATGTTTTTTTAATTGCCGAGATAATCTGAATTTCCAAAAAATCTTATTAGATTTTAGCAAAAATCTACAATGTTTTTCGTCTTGACTTGCCTACTTATATGCAAATGTACTCCGTGGTAAATGTGGAAAACCTGAAGAATTATGAACCTCCATTGATTATGGATACCAAAGAGGTTGCACAAATCCCTACAATGGATGATTTTACACCGAGTATCTAGATAAGTTGCTTGAAGATATCATACTCAACCAGAGGACTAGAAGTTCACAACAAGGAGATGTGGAGTACATCCGTGTTGGCTTTAAAGGAATACATCCAAGCAAAGCTCAATGGATGGAGAAGGAAAAAGTGAGGGAAAAATTTCCTCACTTACCAATTGACTGAAAACTCTTTTGGTGGTCCAAAAGATTTTAGTGGGGAGGATTGATTCAGGTGGATCCTAAGAAAAGTACCAGTGGCATGACAAAAGGCTCAAAACTCAAAGTAGCAGAATCTAGATAATCTTAGCATCAAATTGAAGTGCTCATCATCCTAATTCCAATGGTGCGAATGACACTTAAATCCAAGTCTAAATGACAAAGTTAGAGCAAGTCAAATTTTGAGTTTGACTTGTCCATGTAGGAGGGAGAAGATGACATGGCATAGTTTCAGCGAATAAGGGAGCACGACATGGCATGATGCCACTAGAACCTGCATATCGCATATCGTCAAAACGGAGGAGCGCTTAAGGAAGAATCGGCCCCTAGAGTTCCCGATTGCGATTGCGATATTGCATATCATACGCCGGAGGAGTTACAATCGGCCCGGCAGGACTTAGTTGCGATGCGATATACATCATATATCGCAATCAAGGGCTGGTGCTTGCGATATAGATTAGGGGAGAAGTGTCGATTACAATTTCGCGGTGGGCACCGATTACGATACTGCAATAATGGACTTAGACCCGAAATATTATACAGTGTGATTAATAAACCCGACGAGTCTGCAGGTGTTGTAGGGTGCTAACCATTATGCGAAGGGTTTCATGCCGATTGCTATAATGCGACGGGACTTTCGAACGGACACAAAAACATTATGTTATATGGTGAATCTTCTTGTCGGGTCCATAGTTATCACATGATGCTATGTCTGTGCATTGGATTCTTCGCCAATAAGTTGGGACCATCAATGAACCCGCCGGTGAGAGTCATGCATTGTTGAAATGGGTTGCTGGAGAGTGTATTACTATTGTGGAAGGATGGTTTCCATGAATCCTTCACGCTCACTCCCCCCTACTTACCTTGGGTATTATGTTGAAACTACCTCGATTTTGAGGGATGCCACCATGATCTTGTATATATGACTGTTTTGTTGGAGAAAGGCAGAGGAGGACTAGATGAATACACTGATTTTACTGCATACAGCAGGGCCTGACCCTGGCAGCAGGTCAGAACCTTGCGTTGAGCAGTATGGAGATTTCGAGAAGGTTGCAGAAGGCCCGATTATCCAAATTGAGAGTTTGGATAGGCATTTTTGCACTATTTTTCGCTAGGATTTTAGTGGTTCTATTTGTTTTCAAAGTTGGGCTCTCCGTTCTCTACCCATCTATCAACTTGGAGTTATAAGGGTTGAAATTTCTTGTTGTTGTACTTTTATCTCTTTTATGCCACTAATAAAAGGAAGGCCTCCCCACAATTGAGCAGGGTCCGAAGACATAGTCCAAATTGGAAAAACTCCGTAGTCAAATCATTGTGTCATGGTTTTTGTGTTCTTCTGATTATTTCCGCATTTTATGTGCTTTTAAGTTCCATGGTTAATTAACTCTGTTATATGTAATTCTGATGCATCTATAAGTAAAAGTTCTTGGATCACCAAGTGAGCCAACTTTGTATAAAAAATTAAATGAGAAAGGTAAAAAATTTATTGTGTGCGTGTATGTTGATAATTTGATTTTCACTGGAGATCTCTCAATAGATGATTTTAAGACAAACATGAAAACATAATTTGATATGACTGATTTAGGCCTAATGAAATATTTTCTTGGTATTGAAGTAGCTCAATATGAAGATGGTATTTTCATTTTTCAATCTAAGTATGCAAAGGATATATTGAAAAGGTTAAGGATGGAAAATTGGAAGCCAGTTGTAACCCAACCTTTATAAGAAATTGGTTGGAAGTCTTATGTATTTGACAGCAACAAGGCCCGATATAATGTTTGTTGTAAGTTTAATTTCCAGATTCATGGAGTCTCCAAAGAATACCCATTAGCTAGTTGGAAAAAGGATTTTAAGATATGTTGTTGGAACAATAAATTATGGTATCTTATATACATTTGAATTAGATTTTAAACTAACTGGATATACAGATAGTGATTTTGCAGGAAATATTTATGACAGGAAGAGCACATCTGGGTATGTGTTAAATTTTTGTTCAGGTGCAGTTTCATGGGCATTAGTGAAGAAATCCATTATGACTCTATCATCAACTGAAGCAGAGGATGTTGCAGCGACAACATCAACATGTCAAACTGTGTGGGTGAGAACAATTTTGAACGAGTTATTGCATGAACAGAAAGAACCAACTCAAACTTTTTGTGACAACAAATCTGCTATTGCAATATCATGAGTTAATGTTTTCCACAAGAAGAGTAAACATATTGATACAAGATATAACTTCATTCGAGAATCAGTAAGCAATAATGAAATATGTATGGAGTTTTGTCGATTTGAAGACTAGTTTGTAGATATATTTACAAAACCCTTGGGTAAAGAATTGTTTGAAACTCACAGGGAAAACATAGGAGTATGTATGATATAACTTCATTGTGATGAAATAACATTTCTTTTTGTTTTTGTTTTTGGTGAGATAATTAAGGGGGAGAACGTAAGAGTAATTATTACACCATGTGTCGTCTTCCACCGTCGCGGCCTCCCCGCACACCGCCATGACTCTTCAATTTCCAATAGTTACCACTGCCTGCGATCACACCACCTCAACCTCTCAAATTTGAAAGGCCAACACCGTTTGGAAAAATAATTGTTTAACTGATGTAACCAACTCTACTTTTTCTATAAATAGAAATGATCATCCAGAGGCATATATCATCCAACTCGGCTTTCGTATTTGCATGAGTAGATAGCAACTATAGTTGCAGTTTGTATTTCATGTGTGTTTAGTTTCTTTCAGCTTTCCCATTTTTATTATGAAACTTTCCCATTTTTATTATGAAACTTGAGAAATTATGATAAGAAATAAATGTTTTGAACTCTAAGATAAATATAGTATGGAAAATAGGAAGGATGGAATTTTTTTGTTAGAATGTAAACACATTGGCTAATCCCCTAATATGTAATTTGCAAAATGTTTGGTGATTTTTTTATAATGCTTTTATATAGCCTCCTATAAAATTTTGGTAGTTTTTGAGGTAAAATAGTTTTATCCTACAAAATTTGGTTAATTGTTTTAACAAAATCTAAAAAATCTTTTTCCGTGAGCAAGAACAACTGAAAATAATTTTCCCTCGGCAAAAAGATGGAAAATTAGCCCATCTGCAAAATTTAGATCCTAAAATTTCCCCAAATATAAATCGTTAAAATTTTCTAATTGTTATAAAAAATATAATAAAGTGATTTCAAACTTACTCGAAGTATCATATAACTCAACCATTTTTCAATAAAAAAAATCAGAAACATCACATATATTATTCTTACAACCAAAATTAATTTTAATTCAATTTTTATTATCATTCTTTTACATTTATTATACATACTCGAAAATAATTACACATCTAATATTTAAATCCTTTATAATATCTAAAAATGGAATAATTCAAAATTATTAATTTTATGAAGTAATGTAGAAAGAGGAAAAGAATATCAATTAATCGGTTCTATATATTCCTGTATAACCAAACGTAGTGTATAAAAAATTGGAGTTGTCTTTAGTGCGATTTTTTGGACTTTCTGGTGCCAGAATCTGGTGGAAAAATTTGAGGTGAAATCTTGATTTGTGTTATTTAAACTAGTTTTTTTACTGTATATATGGATTGAGCGCGTGGAAAACCCTTGGGACACTTGGATTGCACAAGATTACCCATCAAGCTTGTGATGTCAATAAATTCCTGCAATGTATATATGGATTCAACACCCTCCAAAACCCCTAATGCACTTCGATTGCACAGGATTACCCATCAAACTTGCGATTTTAATAAATTCCTGCAATTACACTAGAAAAATGCCACCATAAGAGCTTCCAAAAAGTCACACTAAAAACCACTCCTAAATTTTTTATCAAAATCAAATAAAAGTTTTACGTTTTACAAGAGTTACCATTTTCGTTTGAATTTTAAAACTATTTATTTATAATTAAAATTTAATTTAAAATATTAAATACATAAAGGCCGGAGTGTGTGTTGCATATCCACAAACCTTATGTATACAACCTTAGCAACGCTTACCCACGCTTACCCGCAACATAGAGCCTAGGAAAAGCAGATGATGACCTATGGAAGACATGACCACGAACACTTGCAAAATATTTGTTCCTCGAATTGAGTTTTAGTTAACATTTCATAATGTGCTCAAACATAACAAGAAGATAAACAAATTGAACGTCTTGTCCGTGGTAGAGAATTATATCGAAAGTAAGTGGAGAAAATATGAATGACGATGGGGAGAGGGTGTCCAGATCGAATGAATTTCATTATCCTTTTTATTATATTGCAAGGAAGTCTACAGGATAAGTCTGCATAGACGGATATGAAATTAAAGCTGTGAAATTTATTAATCCAAACAAACACCGCCGATTTGCAATATTGAGGTACCACACATTTATGTGGTATATTGGGGTACCATACTTGCATACTAGATAGTAATGACTACCTATTACTCCGTGACTTGAGAGTAATTAGAGAGGGGTTTTATTTTTTATATAAATACCAACTGAACTGAATTGAACAACTAAAGACCAAATCTATTCTGATTGATGCAAAGGAGAAGTGACATCGTCATGAGATGACATCAGGAGGAGGACTTGAATTTGTTTTGGAGACGGTGGACGAGCTTGGAATCGATCTGGAAAGCTCTGGCAAGAACGGAGGCATCAACAGGGGGAGAGGCACCGAACAGTGCGTTGGCCACCAGCTGAGTTCCTGGATTCTGGCTGCTCAGTCCAGAGATGGCCACTGCGTTGACAGAGCCAATGTTGAGTTGGAAGTGCACAAGGCCTTTGGGGAACACGAACACGTCTCCCTTCTCAAGCTTTGTGGCGATCAATGTGTTGTTAGTGGTGATGAAACCAACTGAGAGAGTACCCTCGATGACCACCAAGATTTCGGTGGCCCGCGGATGTATGTGAGGGGGAACGAGACCGAGAGGAGTAGCGAAATCAATCCGAACCATGGAGATTCCTAAGGTGTTCAGCCCTGGTAGTTCCATGACAGAGGCTGGCGTTACGTTAAATCCCAACATGTTACTTGTATCTCCCGCTTTATCTAGGCCCCTCAACAGGAAGTCCTTTGCTGTAACCATGGCCGCATCCTTGCACGGGAATCCGTTCACAATAACTGCATCATAAATCAAATTAAAACAACATTTAGGTGATGTACTTATTCATCGATGATCACACTATTGATAGCAAACGCATCAGAAATAGAAATACACATCATCAAATGCAAATTTATACCTTTGCTCTTTAAATCAGCGACGCAAATGTCTTGTAAAGCATCTGGATCACCTGCGCGCACAATAACAATACTATTCGCGTATGACAAGATCAGCAGTACTGCAAGGGCTAACGCCGGAAAGGATTCCATGCCTGCAACTCAACTCAACTCACTATTCTTTTCTTTTCTTCCTTACGATTCGATGCTTAAATGATAGATGATGCTGCACTGAGTAGTTCGATGAAGAATGAATTTTGAACGTTCTTCCTTTTCCTTTTATAACGTAGCGGCCATATGCCATTTCCGATTTTAATACAAGTCTCCCCACCCCAGCCAAGCCAACAGTGAATGACCCAGTCATGAATGCCGCCTGTATTGACATTAAGAAGTCCAACTTTTAATTTCAGTCTCCGTCGAAGCAAGAGTACTGAGTGACGCACTCTTCACGACGCGGTCACCCGCCTGTATATATTGACATTAAACTTGGTAGCAACTGTGTGAAACGGAGATAACGCGGATCATTACCCACCAACGCCCCTCTACCGCATCTGACCGTGCCAGGATTTTTGGTGTTTTTTGGTTTTCACCGCCTTTACGGCATCCTCATTTTCCCTTCGGGAGAAAGGATCAAGTTATCGAAGACGCATGTAGCTGGGCATTTATTGCCTTATGGTATGCCCGTTATGCATAACATATGGTCATCCAGACTAATACACTGACAATTTGGCATTTCTCCAGCATTCTCTTCCTCAGGTCCTACAATGGATCCGGCAGCTCCTTCATGTATTTATTTATTTCAAAATTAATAATTATTTGACTTTATATAGTCGTTAAGTTATTGGTTTACAATAAAACAAAATATTTTAAATATATCTCTCTCATTTTACCTCTATCAAAACTAATACTCATTAAAAAAATATATATATATATATATATATATTATTTTAAGAAATTTAATTTAATTTAATTTAATTTTTAACATATAGATTTTTAAATAATAAAAATATGTAAACTCGACATACCCATATTAAACATCATACAATGTTGGTATTTATAATCATTGAATACACAAAGTAAAGCAAACGAGGGTGATGGTGGAGACCTTCTTAGGTCTAATGTCGATGTCCCAAAAAATGTGTTTTCATTGGACAATGAGTAGCAAGTTTGTGTGGTGTTGGATGAGGTCTCACTCCTATGGGCACTCATATTTTGTTTCTGGTTGGCCATGTGTTGGTCTGTTTTCATTGCAATTACAACTATCGACATACTGCATTTTTTGGTTGGGATTAGATCTTTTTTCGAAACTCTGGTGCTTTTTGCCTAGTTGATGGTGGTCATTTGTTTCATGGCTTGATGTCAGGGAGTTTGTTCCAGTGGTGTGGTGGCAAAATTGATGCCTAGGATACTTGCGCTTTGTGACAAATGGATTGTCGTTCATGGATGAGCATGATGCAGGCAACACAGAGGCGGTGTTGCCACTATCGGTGTGGTTGCGTTCTATTTTCTAATTGTTCTTTTGTTCAAATGGTTTCAAGATTCATTAAAGCTAGGGGAAAGCTTTTTTGTATGTATACAATGAGTTTCAATGGATATAGGAAATGATCAAGATCACATATCTCGAACACCCTCTGTGTCCTCATGGATAACTTTTTAATTATGTTTTCTTGATTAATACAAAGGTTTTAAATTCACCAAAAACATTTTTATTATAGTTTGTATGATAAAAAATATGTTTATTCAAAAGGCAAAAAAACAAAAAATCTTAAAAGATAATATTAGTTTGAGAATTATAATTTGGATTACGCTGTAGAATAAATGTTGAAAAAATATCATCTCTTCTAATTTTTAGTGTACATGATTGTTGTAATTATTAACTCTATGGTCAATCAATAATCTTGGTAAATTATTATTTGTTCCCTGGGAACAAATGTTTACGTAATTAACTAGATTTATGTTTATAAGCACATTTCAAGCACGAGAATGTAATAGTGGAAAATTTAAACCTAATAAAAAAAAAAAACTCCCTACCATTCGAAGGAGTTAGGTATATAATTGAAAGTGCTAACATAAAGAGGACTTATAGTAGTGGAAGCCATCAACTCATAACAATATTAGATTTCAATATAGTTTGGTAAACTAAATTCTAAATATAGTAGAATCTAGAATTATCTTGCTACTTTCTTTTCAAACATTGTATCATCCCAAACACCTTCAAATTTCTACATAATAAAATATTTTAAATGTAAAGGGACATCAAAATTGGTCAATATAGTTAATACCAAAAGCCAAGCCACATCATTCCAAATGGGACAATCTATTTTCTTTTAGAGGAAATAATTCATTAACAAGAATGATGGCATAGATAATAGAACAACACTAATCCAATCGACAAACGAACAATGTTAAAACATTTCCTCGCAATTAGAGCATTTAATTGTCAAACCAAAAACATGACTTACATTTTTTATGTTGTTTGCACTCACACTTTAGGAGGATGTGAAAACTTGAGCATGTTAATTTTTATGAGCCAAGGATTTTAAAAATAATTATGATGCTTGAGAGCTCTCAGAAGTAGAAAATATGACCTAGGAGAACTATGACTATAGTAACTATGACACAAAAGAACTATGAATGTGGGAACTAACCCAAACAGAGTTCCTTTGTTGTTCATGTTCCTTGGGTCATAGTTTCCTTGTCAATTAGGAACTCGGATTGTCATATGAATTATGGCCTTTGTTTGTCAATCATAGTCCTATGGAATAATTCCTTTGTCTAACAAGAACCTTCACTCACAAGAACTATGAACAAAGAGTGGAAGATTCAAACCTAATCAAATATTTTTAGCTCCCTACCATTTGAAGGGGTTAGGTATATTATTTAAAGCACTCACACAAAGGGGACTTATAGCAGTGGAAGGCATCAACTCATAGCAATATTAGGTTTCAACATAGTTTGGTAAACTAAATTCTAATTATAGTAGAATCTAGAATTATCTTCGTACTTTGTTTTCAAAAATTTTATCATCCCAAACACCTTCAAATTTCTACATAATAAAATATTTAAAATATAAAGGAAAATAAAAATAACTCAATATAGTTGATACAAAAATCCAAGCCACAACATTCCAAATGGGGAAAGCTATTTTCTTTGAGAGGAAATAATTCATTAATAAGAATGATGGCCCTCATAATAGAACAACACTCATCCAATCAACAAACAAACAATGTTAAAGCATTTCCTCACAATTGGAGAATTTAATTTCAAACCAAAAACTATGACTTACATCTTTTATGTTGTTCACACTCACACTTTATGAGGATGTGAAAACTTGAACATGTTAATTTTTGTGAGTCGTGACCTTTTAAATAGAATAATGATGCTCCAAAGCTCTAACAGATAGAAAATATGACCTAGGAGAACTATGGCTATAGTAAATTTGACACACAAGAACTATCAATGTGGGAACTTTGATCCTTATGAACTATGATGCATAATAACTATGACCTTGACAACTTTGATCCTCATGAGCTATGAACTCAGGAACTATGTCGGTTAGAGTTCCTTTGTTGTTCATAGATCCTTGGGTCATAGTTCCCTTGTCACTTAGGAACTTTGACTGTCATAGGAACTTTGTCGTTTTTTTTCAATCATAGTTCTATGGAATAATTCCTTTGTCTCTCGGGAACCTTGACTCACATGAACTATGAAAAATGCATGAAAAATGCTTTTTAGTTATAGTTATAAGAATTTTCTTGATCGAGAACCTTGATTAGGGAAGTATTTTCGCCAATGACCTATAATCGTATATTCACTCATTGATCAAAGTTCTTTCCATTTAGAGTCATTGTGTGAATAATCCCCATTGGTTATAGTTATTGTACGTTGCAGTTCATGTTAGATAGAGTTCTTAAAGTATATTTCTTCTTGAATTGATTCAAAATCTATTTTTTCAATTGATCCATTATTTAATAAGCCTTCTTGATATGTTTAATTTTATGTTCTTGTTATTCCTTATCTAAAACCCTTATAACTCGAATTGTTAGAATATTTATTAACCTAACTTTTGTGTTGGGTCATCGATCTAGAACTTTGACTGATAAAAAATAAGACCACAAGAATTGTGGGGAAGGAATGTGTTGACAGTGCCCGATCCTACCAACATGCAAGGGGCTCTCCCTAGTGAAAAGTCCTAA
This sequence comes from Pinus tabuliformis, assembly GCA_031772625.1. Taxonomy (NCBI): domain Eukaryota; kingdom Viridiplantae; phylum Streptophyta; class Pinopsida; order Pinales; family Pinaceae; genus Pinus; species Pinus tabuliformis. Next base: position 172,508,951 of record CM062816.1, read on the forward strand.
TTCGACTTCGCACCATTTTTCTTAGAGATTTGCCTTGGCTGCGATGGTCAACACAAGAGAGTAATGTACATGTACTTTTGAATGAACAAGTGAGCATGCCTTGTGGAATGTTTAGTTGCAGAATGTATCAAGGTTATTTCACTCGAGGGGTAATAAAAGTGAATCATTAAGAGAAGAGCAATAGTAGTGATCTAATAAAGACACATGATTCTAATAAAGACATACGAGCATATATATATATATATATATATATATATATATATATATATATATATATATATATATATATATATATATATATATATATATATATATATATATATATATATATATATATATATATATATGTATATATATATATATATATATATATATATATATATATATATATATATATATATGAAAGAATTTTTAACCAACTAGTAAAATAGTTCACATAGAAGTAATGTTCATTAAAGCAAGTACAACACACCTTCAACAAGATACGCACCTAAGCCACCGAAATAGTTCAATTTCTTTAGTATAGATGAAAATGACATATATCAAAAACATTCAAATAATAGTCTTATAGCATTTACGACATATGCATGAAAGTGTGTTAGCTCAATGATCTTCATGTGAAGCTCATTGAGCCACGGGACATGTGAATAAGATTGGAGTTCGCGTGAAGAACCTATATACACTATATGTGGAGTATTGTGTTGCATCAAGAATTAAGGTGAAGAAGGTGCAAAGATGTGATGTCGGTGAACTTTGGCATAGAAGACTTGCCCATTTTCATCATGGGGCCTTGAGAATTTTGTTGTAGATAACCACATGCCTCCCCAAAGGAGCACTTGAATAGTAGGATGTATGCAAAGGATGTACTTTTGGGAAGTACACAAAATCAACATTCCATGTTTGAGACAAAAAAACACATTCAGTTCTAGAAAGGTTCTACTGTGAGGTGCGTACATGTCGAATGAATTTAAAAATTTCTATGCAAAAAAAGACACCCGGCAAGAGTTGATAGCACCCCACAACCCACACTAGAATGGGGTGGCTAGGATGAAGAACCATAACATTTTTGGAGCAGAGAGGGTGACGTTGCATAACCAAGGCCTACCTCTGCATTTGTGGGCCAAGGCATGCAAAATAACAATCTATTTGTAGAACCAGATTCCTCATTGGATTCTAGGCATGATTACACCAATGGAGGCTTTCTCAGGGAGGAAGTCGAATGTGTCGCACTTCAAGATTTTTGGAGCCTCTGTTTAGTGCTGTGTCTCTAAACAATCAAGGAAGAAGCTAGAGCCAATGACATAATTAGGGCTATTTATGGGTTACAGATGTTATGAAAAATTTATGATTGTTGACAAAAGAATCTTCCATAGACTTAGTAGCCTGGTCGAGAATAATAGAAAGCAAAGAATATATAGTGTCCCTTAGATAAATTGAATAATGGGAAATAGGCTTACTTGGAATTCGTCGCAAGCTTTACTTTCCTCCTGGCTTGTAAGCTCCAATCGTAGCTTCAATTTCTATAACTAGAACCTACACATATATTCAAAACAAGCCAAGGATCCACAACATCTACGTAGCATAATTCAATTACTCTATTCAATGGATCAACAAAGCATTTAAATACATGAATGTAAAAGTAACATACCACATATAGGAAAATGGTATACTCTTTGTATTAGTATGAATAAGAGAGAGTATACAACCAAGAATAGTATTTGAACTTATAGATATCTCCCCAAGTTGATTTGTCCCTTCCTTGTCATAAAGCACACCTCAATGTCACCCTAATGCATGAAGATGATGACTCTCTTAGATTGAAGGCAACAACATGAGGGCATGATCAGTATCCAAAATCCAACCCTGATGTTGTAGATGGCTGTAAATTTATTGGAGAGGGATGGTAGTGTTATCGGGAAAACTAGTGTCCATGCAGAGCTGCTAGTCCCACTAAGATTGGTAGCTATCTTAAAAATAAACAAACTAAAACTACTTTCGCTTTCCTTTATGAGAAGTAGATAAGAGGGGAACAAAGGAGACCAACCTCTGTCTTGCACTTGGCTCCTTGCTTGATTCCTCTCCCTTCTGATAGATCTTTGCCACTCGCTTCCCCGTCTACCTAGCTTCAAAGAGCACCTGTGGAATCAAAGTAGCATAACACTATCCAAGAACAGAGATCTACTATCACAAACAATATAGGACCAGATATATATTGACCACAAAAATGCATATATCATCAATCATACAAGAATGTGGAGGAAAACTTGAATAGCTTTATTAATATCAAGAAAAGCAAAGAGGATTACAACCAATTGTTTTGACCCAGCGTCATCCTCTCAGCAAGAAAGCCCTTCTTCACCTCATGAAAAGCTTAGATCACCCAACACTATGATGTTACACCAAGAAACCAGTAGCACTTCCTTACAAGATACAAAATTCCAGCTCCCTGGATCTCTGGGATGAGGGATCCATATATAGATGATTGCAGGGAGGTGAGTCAGCTTCTGAGATTTGATTAGTGTCCTCTCTCTAATAGTTCTTGATTCCACTTCGATATTGATGATCTCTTACTCATCCTTGGGCGAATTCAGAGAGACAAGTGTCACAGGAGAAGTTTTTGGAAGATTCCATGATCATCCACCTCACAAATTGACTCTGTCATTTGTCCACTCTCGCCCATCGCACCCCATAGAAGGGATTTTTAGTATGCATGGCACCTCCCGTGTGCATTAGGTGGGATGCATTGCACTTTGACCATGGAGTAGGTGAGATGGTCTAGTTTTGACCAGTTTTGAGTAGTTTTTCATGGAGAACTTCTGGGAGATGATGTAATCAGCTGACCTTGTTCTTTTAGGGTATGGAACAACACTTTTAGGGACTTAGGAGCCCTTGGTTTATGGAGATGTTTGATTGGGGTTGCAGTGCCCAAAAATGTCTATAACAGTTGCCCCCTAAAGCATGAGGTCGTTAATCTTTTGAAGTTGGTTGAAATGCTTTATCATGAGGATCCGAAGTTTTTTCGAGCTGGAAGGTGACTTGTAATAAGATACAATACAATACATTATCTTCATAATGTTTTCATGATCTAGATGAGGCGGGCATTCCCATGCTCAGATTTATAAATTCATTTTCATGTACATAAGACAGACAATCGTCTGTGTGCAGACTGATGATTCTGGTTGAGCCATCATCCCTTAGATTGGATGATTATCTGTACAGCAATGATGTACATTTGATGTCTTTATTTTCCTGAATATATATCGCAGCCCAGATGGATGAAACTAGATCCGGGGTCTTCAATCTCGTTTGATCTTCACTCAAAGTACAAGTCGATCCATGTGAGAGATGTTCTGGAGTCGAACATGGAAAGGCATCCCCTGATTACCAACCAATGATGTAAGCTGTTAACAGGCGCGAGAGGAATCACCGATAATGATGATGACCCTCAAGGTACTACAGTACAATTCACGTGGTGTGAATAAGGGACTTGGCATCGAACACCACGCAAAATATTTCGGTCGAAGGCCATTGATGTAAACCTGTCGCCGAAAGTGAGAAACTTGCCATTGAGGTATGCAAGCTTCAAAGTACTGAAAGGGTTGTTCCTAGATCGACTTCCTGGATAATGAGCTGGTGTCGACAAGAAGCGATCCATCATAGGAGGGCCTTAATGAATCCCACATCTACGACACGGAACGGAGCAAATGATTTTAATGGAGGTGAAAACGATCTTGTGATATAAGGTTCAGGGTGGTGGTCATGAAAGAATGGAGCGTAAATGTATTGCAGTGAATGAGACACAGGTGAATTCTCTGAGCGACTTCTCTTGAACATACCGGCGACACTGACATTATGGATTGGTAGCGTTAACCCCGAATGTGGATGGTGTGATGGACCAATGGTGGTATGACCAGTGAATGGAACAACCAAACCCGAATCGGATGTGGAGTGAAAGTTTCATGTTCAAGAGCGACTTGCTACCAATAAAGTTTCTTCAAGTTTTCTTCCCAATTTTTCCCCAGTCATTGCTGACCAGTACCTCTTTATTTTTTTCAAGCTTTAGGAGGATAACATATGCTTGTTCTATAATTTTCCCTTCGGGCAAACCCATCGCTATGTTTTAACGAGCCTAGCGATAGTGAAACTCGTTCTTGTCTGTGTGGACAAGTTTGTCGCTATTCGGTTTTAACGGGTTTAACGACAAAGATAACTCGGCCCTTTTCAATTTTAGAGAGTCTGAAAGGGATGTAAAGAAAACTCCAACAATCTTTTTTCGTCATATAATCCATTAAGTCCGAAAAAGTATAAAATAATACAAAAGGGATGAATTTTCGGTAATTTTAACGAGCCGAACAAAACAAGCGCTCGATCTTTTTGTGTAATAATCCCTCAGGTCCAAAAAGATTAAAATTTAGCAGTTCCGGTCACTTTAACGAGCTAGAGAGGCCAATTACTCGGTAATCTTTTCATATTTTATGAGTCAGATGAAAAGAGCTTAAAGGAGACTCGTTTTTCGAGGAACGAGTGATAAATTTGGGTAGCAGCTGATTCTAGGTAAGGTTTGGAATTTTCCAATCACGGCAGTGTCACAAGGATGGCTAACAGGATCACTCTTCGCAGCTGTTCCTCAAAAAGGGTAAACAATCAAATGGAGGTGAATTATCGGCCAATACAGAGCGGAGGTGATGATGAGAACACGACCAAGGCTTCAAAGGCTGATGATAATGCTTTCACGATGGTTATTTACCGGAAATTGGTTCATTTTTTAATGAATGAGCTTAAACTCTAGGGGAAACATTTTCTCATTGCTTAAGTTTAATTATTAACGAGCTTGAACTCCACATAAAAACGGCTCGATCCAGTCGTATAATAAGGATGTCTCATCTAAGATGCCATTTTTTATGGAGCTTGCACCTTTCAAAGCTTTGCCCCGACGCCTCTCGCATGCAAGCTAGGAATGACCAACTACGCCCCCCTACTTAACTACCAAGATCAATACCAAGATTAGCTAGGAAACTTTTTCCTTTACTTTGCTGGTGCCATGGTGGCCCCTGTGAAGATGAATGGTCGATTCGACCACTCACCCGACCTAGGCGGTTGAAGTCAACAGAATCATAGAGTTAATGTTAGTTGGTTGTTTCTTGCTTGCTCACAAGAGGTTCGCATGCCCCCAGGTATAGCGAAAAATTACGAGGCTACTAAAGATTGTTCCATCCGCATTGCAGACAAAACACTTCCTGGGCGATGTTTACCAAAATAGACAAAGGTGAGTGGTGCAACTTGCTCCACTCACATAACTTTGACGAAGGAATCTTATTCCAGTCTAATCTCATAAACCAGTCATATATCCTTCGCGGAAACCTACCCTATGCCCAAGGTTTTCTGCCGAAACAGACCAGGGTGCATGCCCCGTGGGTTTTAGTCATGTCCTCCCGATCACTCGCGCTCATCAGGTGGACGGACTGGGGATTGATGAGACATTCCTTGCGTGAAAAGACCATTCAGGGATGGTATTTGACTATTTTCTATGTGTGAGTCGGGGAATGAAAGCTAGTCTACGAGCTTGACCACTCTTCCTTCATGTGGAAAACACATTACTCTAAAGAGTGAGGAGACGATGGCTCCCATGCAATAAATATCATCGCGTCCAAAGAGTAGATTATAATCTAGGGGTCCTTGGACTACCATTATGTTCATGTGAACAATTTTCCTTCTCAATGTTATCGGCACATTGGGAAGGATCCCTAACGGTCAACTGGTTCCTTTGTCAAATCCTGTTAGATTTCTCATCTCAGGCAAAAGCGATGGTGAACCAAGCGCTTTCCAAGCAGTTGAGGAAAGGATACTCACAGAAGCCCCTTCATCTATGATGGTACCGGCCATGATCATTCTATATATTTGTGTAATGATTTGGAATGATACACTAGCCGGTAAACGGGGTCTGCCTAGTAGGTTCCAATCGAAGGAAACAACTAGGTTTCTTGGAGGTGGGACCGAATAGACGGCTGGATATGACCCTGATGAACTTCCTTCCTACGGTAAAGGAATGGGTAGACTTCTCCCATGTTCATCAGAGTTTGTGTTTACGAAGAGAATTTGAACGGTGTCATTCTTGTTCTCTCCGGTGACTGTATCATCTGAAGATGGACCTTCTGAAGGCAAGATCGGGTCAACTGCAGCCTCAACCTTTTGACTTTTGTCTAGTGTGAATTCAGATGGTTTATCTTCAATGATAGATGCTTCGACTGACCACAATGGCGTGTCAGTTAGATTTTCAACTAGTGATGGACTTGGCAAGAGTTTCTTATATCCAGGAGGAAGCCGTAACGGTGAAACTGGACGGTCGTCCAAAACTCTTTTAGCCTCATCTAGGAAGGGACAACGGTGGACAACGTGATCGCCTTCACACAGTTTACAAGGGAATTTACTTTTCCTTTTCTGTCCCGACATTTCTCTTTCACTAGTTGACGGTGTACTTTCAACATGATCATCAGAGGTTGTTGACACCGGATTGTGCAAACGAGGAGACCAGTCCCTTAAGATTCGAGGGATGCAAGGAAAATCTCGATGATAGTGATCTCCTTTGCAAATGACACATGGAGATTTAGGTTTTGACAGTGCAGTGTCTGGATTTTCACTAGATGATGCCTGGTTGCCCCTTTTCGCCTTTAGCTTCTTCTTCTTCTTATCTTTCTTATCCTTCCCCTTCTTCTCCTTCTTAGTTACTTGATTTTTGGCTTTAACGGCTTCATCAAGCGAAGAGGAAGGAGGAGAGGGAGAATCAGATGAAGTAGAAGGTTGGGGGATAGCTTTGGTATCGTCTAGTTGCTTACTTGATTGCTCAGGAATCACGATGTTGTGAACGACAGAGGTCTAGAAGAGCCATATGGGTAGGCCAATTGTCAATCCTGGAAGCGACAATGTGGCCATATGGGGTGCACCAACATCTCCCCAAGAGGAGAAAGGACTAGGATTTCCTCCATGGGGAAATCCTTGGTTGGTGGACTCCATTTTTCTCAACCTAAGACCAACGTAGGAAAGGTGATGTTTATTCCGATTAAAATAAATTTTAGATGCTTTGACACAACTTGTTTTTTCAATTTTTAAGAGTCGAGGAAAAACAAAAGATGACTCTAGTTGCCTTCAATTTTTAATGAGCTTGAAGTGACAAGTGCTCAGATGGACCTTTTCCTTTAAGGAGTTTGAAAAGGAACGAAAGAGACTACTCTGGAAATCTAGACAGAGGGATTACCGAACCAATCAAAAAACTGCAGAATACTTTTTATGGTACGACAGTCAATCTTCCTGAATGCTGTGTTCAGTGAATCGTGATCGATAGGGCGGCAGACACAGCTTCCTATGGATAAAGGATATAGCCTATTGTAGTCTCCCAATATATACTCGACGGTATGTTGGAGCACAAGTCCGTACTAGCACTTGTTGTCTCAAAGTGGAGGAGTCACCCAACCAGCGATGAAAACAACAGTTACCATGCTTTACGACGCCGGAATATGTCTCTAGCCTAGACTTCTAAATGTTGTGCGTTAGGTTCCAAAGCGTTTTTAGATTCATTAAATTTATTTTACAGTTGATCTTGTTTAAGAAATTTTCCTTTCAGGTTCACCACGTGATGTAGATATACAATTCCTAAAATGCAACCTAAGATGATAAACAATCGTTTAATCTTCTTTTTGCAATGAAAATCCTAGCTACTAAAGAAAGAGAGATGATATTCTTTCAACATAGAGCAGAGAGCACACACTATATGCACTGTCCTAAATCAAACCAAAAAACAGTCTAAATGCAAATGCACATGCATGTATTTGCTTTCAGCCTTCTTAATGTGTGAATGATAAAAAGAAAGCCAAGCACAAATCTGAATTATTTTTCAAAGCGACATTACTAACAAGCTTCTTTTCAAGACAAAATGAAGACAATGATGACACTTTGCGATTTGGAATTGAAAACTTGCTTTCGACACTTGAAAAACTAACTAATTCAAATCAAATACAAGAGTAACAGTGTAATCGACTATCAAGAACAATCAGATTCTCTTCTATGACTGAAAACAACACTTGCGACACTTCCAAATCGAGAAAGGACAGTTCAATTACACTACTTCTTTGTAAAAGAGAACTGAAAATGGCTCAGAATACATAAAAGCATTTAAAGTTCTTTGCACAATGGAGGCGGAATAATGGCAAGGAAGGGGGTTTCCAAGGAGGTCTACTGACTACAGACAGCAAAATTCCTGAATAGAGCCGAAAATAGTGAAGAAAAACCAAAGTCTGGAGGCAAAATTAGCCTTCTCTGACCATCGCACCTGTTACACAGGGATTCCAGTATGCATCCCACCTACAACACTCAGGAAGTGCGATGCATACTAATATCCTTGAAGAGAGGGTGCGATGGTACAGTGCGAGACTTTTGGTCCAGTTCTTGATCACAGTTTGCAGCACAGTTCAGGGATTTAGGCCGAGCAAGTGATAATCAATAAATAAATCACAGGGGTAGATCTAAGGAGGTTACTAGAGCCACCACAAGGGAAATTAGGATGTTCACAAATCAATTGTTTAGTTTATAAACAAAACTCGGAGATGGACTGAAGCAGCATTGATCTAATTTGCACTTGCATAGCAAATGCAGTTCGAAGGCTAGCTGGCTTGACTTCAGGCTCCATCTGTAAGTTTATAAAACAAACAAGTATAGAAAAGCAAACAAGCTATTTGCTCCACAGCGGAGTCGCCATTTTTTTATCAGGAAAACTAGTGTCCAGGCAGAGCTGCTAGTCCCACTAAGATTGGTAGCTATCTTAGAAACAAACAAACTAAAACTACTTTCGTTTTCCTTTATGAGAAGTAGATAAGACGGGAACAAAGGAGACCAACCTCTGTCTTGCGCTTGGCTCCTTGCTTGATTCCTCTCCCTTCTTATAGATCTTTGCAACTCGCTTCCCCATCTACCCAGCTTCAAAGAGCACCTGTGGAATCAAAGTAGCATAACACTATCCAAGAACAGAGATCTACTATCACAAACAATATAGGACCAGATATATATTGACCACAAAAATGCATATATCATCAATCATACAAGAATGTGGAGGAAAACTTGAATAGCTTTATTAATATCAAGAATAGAAAAGAGGATTACAACAAATTGTTCTGACCCAGCATCATCCTCTCAGCAAGAAAGCCCTTCTCACCTCATGAAAAGCTTAGATCACCCAACACTATGATGTTACACTAAGAAACCAGCAACACTTCCTTACAAGATACAAAATTCCAGCCCCCTGGATCTCTGGGATGAGGGATCCATATATAGATGATTGCAGGGAGGTGAGTCAGCTTCTGAGATTTGATTAGTGTCCTCTCTCTGATAGTTCTTGATTCCACTTGGAGATTGATGATCTCTTACTCATCCCTGGGAAAATTCAGAGAGGCAAGTGTCACAGGAGAAGTTTCTGGAAGTTTCCATGATCATCCACCTCGCAAATTGACTCTGCCATTTGTCCACTCTCACCCATCGCACCCCATATAAGGGCTTTTCAGTATGCATCGCACCTCCCGTGTGCATTAGGTGGGATGCATCGCACTTTGACCATGGAGCAGGTGAGATGGTCTAGTTCTGACCAGTTCTGAGTAGTTTTTCATGGAGAACTTTTGGGAGATGATGTAATTAGCTGACCTTGTTCTTTTAGGGTATGGAACAACACTTTTAGGGACTTAGGAGCCCTTGGTTTATGGACATGTTTGATTGGGGTTGCAGTGCCCAAAAATGTCTATAACAGGTAGTTTAGGAATTCTTATTCATTTACCAATCTAGGCTCGATATCCACTTAAGATGGGAACATGAACTCAAGGGATAAGAGGTGAAGTCTCTAAGGTAGGATCAGATAGGATTCAAGCTTCTTATCCAAGGTAAATGGTTAAAATAACTCCAGAAAGCCCCTAGAAGAGGAAGCTTCAAGATCCTTTTTAATTTTCTTGAAATTATAGAATTAGCGCACCCCCAGCAAGGGACAAGTTGTTGCTGATCAACATTGATGCAGAATGGAGAAACATGTTGTTGAGCGCAGGTCTCTAAAGGGGCAGGGTGCATTGGGCCTTAAAAGAATTGATTTTGGGTAGTTAGACCCAGAAACTTAGGGATTTGGAAAGGTCATGCTTAGGGATTTGTGTAGGGATGATGACAACATGGTCACATATGGTGATTGATTTGATTTGCAGTCCTATTGACCAAATTCGATAAAATGGCCTATAAGAGATTGTCCCCCTAAAGTGCAATGTCAGAAACGATAGTTGATGACTAAAGTGATTTACCTTGATACAAGTTCGGATCAAGAATAACTGGTCAAGTTCATTATTTCTTACAATAAATTTTCATCATCATTTCTTTACTAAGGGACGCATACCCATGCTCAACACATAAGCTAAAATTACATGTAGAATGATCAAGAAGCCACATGTTGGAGGCTCTAGAGCAACATCTCAAGGACAAACAATCTATGCAGGAACCAGTTGGAAGAGTTGTTCGACAAGCAAATCTGCCACAAGTAGATGATGACTCATTCACTTTCATGAGTGAGAGATGGTTTTTCTAGATATGGTAGCTTGTCATGGACCCATTTTGTAAATCATTTGTTACAATTTAAATTACAAAAGTTATGATGTGTTTTTCATTGCTTATTAAAGCAACGATGATGTTTTGGCCTTGTATTGATAGCTGGGGTATTGGTTTCTATTCTGATGTAAACTTGACCAAAGAGTGTGTGTTATAAACTCTTAGTAAGTATCGGGATGCTTGGGTCATGTTTGGTCATGTAATTGAGCATGTAATTTGCAAATATTGTAATACAAGATTTCATAGGATGCAAGTGTTGGTTCATCACTTATAGTGATTAATGATGAACACAAATATTAGTAATTTATAGTGATTAATGATGAACACAAATAAAATAAATATACGACTAAATTAGTTGTTTACAATGATTATTAATGAAAGTAAATGAAATGCATATAAACTACTAAATTAGTTGTTTATATAATGAACATGAAACTATAAAAAAAAAAATTATTGCAAATGATTAATTTGATATTACAAATGACAACTAAATTTTGCATATATTCGACTATTAGTAGTTAATTTACAATATCTTATAACACGACCAAAATTTAGCCATATTTCTTTGGTCATTAATTGGTTTTCTCGGGGGACCATATAGTGATATATATTGTTATATATTTGGTCATTAATTGCGGCAATTAATGACTAAATCAATGACCAAAAATATGGCCAAATATATGACTAAACATACTACAAAGCGATGAAATTGAGACAACCAATTAATGACTAAGCTAAAAATGATTAAAATTTTGGCGTGTTATAAGATACTGTAAATTAGCTACTACTCGTCACCGACTGAAAAATGGTTGTTTGTATGCAAATTTTAGTCATCTTTTATTAACTAATTAGCCATTTTGTACTAGTGAAATGACAATTCGCCTATTCAATTGGATATGGATTAGTAGGGACAGGTGCCACTACGTGAGGGCCTAGAGGGTACCCAGAGAACCCTAAGGGTGGTAGGAACTCTTGGAATCCATGGGGTTTGGTACATCCATGGCCGACCAATTTGGTTATCTTGGAGGTAGTGGTGCCACCCAATGGACTGTGAGTGAAAAGAAGGTGGTGCATTAATTGAGTGTGGGGCTAGTGGGGGATGTGAGCCTATTGGTTTAAGGTTGCAAGGGTTCGGTACCCTTGCCCTATCTGTATCTGGTTGTGGATATGTACCTGGATAGAGAAGGTGTTTCCATCATGGAGTAACATCCCTAACTTGAGGGTGATTGAAAGCTAAGAGAGTTGGAGCAACATGGTTTATGGCTAGATGGTATGTCTGAGTCTTGTAGACAGCCAACTGAGTTCATATATAAGTGCTTCAAACTTTATATACATACATGTTTTATGGATTATCCAACATGTTATTTTACTATTTTGTCATTCTATATGTTTTATATTACGATTATGATATCAGAGTCAGAAGCGGTGGCATCGCCGTAATTGGGCTACTAGGGAGTATTACACAAGGCAGTATTCTTATTATATCTCATTGATAAATCAATATAGATATATCTATTTTCTTCCTCCCGTTTCCACCACCATGCCCCGTAGCTCCCAAAACCACTCCACTCCCTTGCCCCCTAACCCTCCTACACCAACATGAAAAGGAAAAAACACTCACTGATTTAGTAACCTTTTAACATCTATTAAATAATTAAATTGTATAAATAAAAAATAATATAGTTATACATGAAAACTTTGAAATTGTATTATACCCAAAAGTAATGTATTTTTTTCCATTTTTAAGTAATAATGTGAAAACTATTACATAGAAGTAGATTTTTTTTTCTGTCTTAAAAGATAATACCAAACATGTCAACAAATCAAAATAATTTAATAACATATATGATCAACACCATTACCAACTAATTAATTTTCAGATTTTATGATACTTTAAATCATTATATATTCTTTTATTTAAAAAAACCATGTAGAATATGTATGTGTGGTGGCCTTTTTTGTGTTCAAAAATATATTTTAAGCAACATAAAAACATAATTTGATTAAAAAATATTTGGCTAGATTAAGAGAACTTCAAAAATAGTTAGAAAATGCCTAAACAATAATATGAAATTATAATTGAAAATTTCATATAAATACACACACTTACAAACAAATAATTTGAAATAATTAAATTTTATAAATAAATAATAATGTAATTGCGAATAAATTGAAATGGTATCATACCCAAAAAAACTAGTATATAGTTTTTCTATTTTTAAATAGCAATGTGAAACATATTACATAGAAGTAGATTTTTTCAATTTTGAAAAATAATGTGAAACATGTTACCTATTCAAAATATTTTAATAGTATATATGATAAGCATGGTTACCAACTAATTCTTTTAAGTGATTTATTTACAAATTGTATGATACTCTAAATCATTATATATTTTTTATTAAAAAAATAAATATGTAAAATATGTTATATATATATATATATATATATATATATATAAAAGGGTTGAATGCATTTATGCATTCAAAAATATATTTTTAACATAACAAAAATATAAATTGATTAAAAATTATTGGGTTGAATTCCTATAGAAAACATTGAAACAAACTCATAAATAATATAAAATTTCACACATTTATGTGAATATATATGTGTGTGTGTGTGTGTTATTTTTAAATAACAATGTGAAACATACTATATAGGAGTGGTTTTTTTCTATCTTAAAAAAATAATGTCAAACATGTTAACAACTCAAAATTATTTAAAAATTCCCGAACAGAGTGTGGTACAAGGAAATTAGCAGCATGGGTAGTTGAGCCTGCCACCTTGAAGAATGACAAAGATTAAAGGTTGGTGGTGGCAACGCCACCCCTATACATGCAGACACATGAAATTACTTCAATCTATGATATCAGATGCATGTCATTTTGTAAGGAACAAAGGGACCGAAAACATTGGTTGTATTTGCCTTAGTTTAAATTTGGTATGCTTCCATTGTTAGAAGGTCTTGAAATATGCTCTGGGAGGGTATCGGGCTAGAACGAGGCGCATGTTTCAATTGGTATAGTCACTCTGGTGGCCCGCAAGGCCTCAGTGAGAGCTTGACAAACCAAAGTTACGAAATGAAACTCTTTACCAATGGAAATACAACTATTTTTGTTTTGAAGACCAGGGGCTCTATAACCAAGGTGAGGGATGGGAGTTTAGAACGTGGGTTGAAGTTGATTTTGGGGGCTAGGTTGTTATCAACATTTTCAATCTTCTGAAAGCATATATACTCTATTGCATGTAGCATTTGGAGCTTGGCTCATTTCCATAAATTATGAAACCCTTATGTTACCTTAATTTTTATTGTTGCTCCATCTCCCATCTTCAATTTGTTAGCTTGATTTTATCCGCTATTTATGACACTCTTGAGTCGGCTTGTTGTTTGGTTGGATTTGTGTACTTGGGATGATTGTGCATGTTATGGGGTTAGTTATTGGTGGGGGGACAGTATATTGGTTGCCATTATATGGACATATTTTAAATCTTGTTTAGTTGTCCTTGAATGTTGACTTATTCATGCTAAGGGTTGTGTTGGACCTCTTTGGTGCTCTATTTTTCATTCCTAGCTAGTGCTTGAGCACCATTTCTTCGTTAGTGGTATTATGTGTGCTGGAATAATGTAGAAATGATATTTCTAGATAGAGTTTATGAGTTGCATTCTCGTAATTATTGTTTGAGTCTGTCTCTCATGAGTTGTGTATTCGTAGTTTGTGTTGTGAATTGGTGATCTGAATTATTTAGATCTAGGTTGTCCCAGAAGTTGCCTATGTGTGCCTATATAATGTACTGGTTGTCCAAGCAGTTTGATTAATGAGATTTGATTTCATTCTTGTGCATCTCTCTGTTTTTTCCAATATGGTATCAGAGCCAGAGAATGTGATCTAGTGAGGCTTTAGATATGAGAGTAAAAGAATCTAGATCTGTGAGGGTTGTGAGATCTTGTTGTGAGGGTTGTGAAATAGAGGGCTGTGAGATCCTGTTGTTATGGTGCTGCTCCCAAAATTTTTATGTTATTTGGTTGAGGAATATTGTTGAACGATGTTGTCTGCATTCGTTGTGTCTGTATATAACTACAATCTTCGCATGTGAGAAGCCTGTGGAAGTATATAACCACCGCAACCATCATAATTTGAAAGGTATGATTTGATTTTTTAAATCAAGCCAAGCCATAAGTTTGAGGTTAATTTCTCATGGAGGAGTAAATTGGCGCACTAAGGAGCCCTGTCAAAGATGTAAAATCTTATCACGTATTTACTTATTTAAATTTTCTTTATTTTTTGTTTTGAGAGAAAATTGTGGATGAGGTATGGAGGCATAGGGAGTTAAAAATTTGGTGAAAAAAATTTATGGTGAAAGTTTTGCTTTTATTTATTGGTGAAAATTATTTTATAGTTATTTTTGGTGAAGAGAGTTAAAAAGGTGTTGGGTGTTTTTTTTATGTTTTGGTGGAAGAATCATTTGAAATCTTTTTTGGGAGTGCAAATTACGTTGGGTGAAAAGGAGATATAAGGAGTATTTTTTGGCTTTGTTTTTTTATTTGAAGCAAGATTAACTCTTGCTTTTGTTTATATCATGCACATTTGGTTTTGGATCTGGTGAATTTGGATGTAGATCTGGTGAATTTGGGTGTAGATCTGGTGGATTTGGGTGCATTTTGTTGATTGGTGACAATTCTTTTGTCATTATGTCAAAATGTTTGGCTGAAACGTATTTGAATGAGTGCACAAGGCTTGATTGATGAAATTATGCAAATTGGAAATTCAAGGTATCAACAGTTTTAAAGGGAAATAATTTGTGGCCCATAGTGAGTGGGGCAGAGCCCAAACCCACAACTGTTGTAGCTATTCCAAATTGGGAAAAAAGGGAAACAAAACCAAAGGTGTTGCTACGAATGTTAGTTAAGGACAACATCATACCTCATATTAGGGATTGTGAAACATCCAAAGAAACATGGGATGTTCTCAAAAGCTTATATGAAACAACTAATACTAACTGGATTTTATTCTTGAAGACCAAGCTTTTGTCAATTAAAATGGAGGCCAATCAAAGTATAAGAAATTTGATTTCTCATGTCAAAGAGCTAAGTGATAAGTTAGGAGATATTGGTGAAAAGGTGTCCAATACTGACTTGGTCACTATCACATTAAATGGCTTAGTGAAAGATTATCAAATTTTTGTTTCAAGTCTTTCAGCTAGAGAGAAGCCTCCTACTTTGGATGAATTGACAGGTATTCTTCCACAAGAGGAAGAGAAGATGAAGAACTTCAGTTTGGGCTCAAACGATTCAGATTTGGCATTGGTATCCAAGGGTAAGAAGCCATACAAAGGCAAGCCATGGGACAAAAGCAAAGGAGGAAATTTTCAAGCAAAGCGAATAGGTATGGCACAACCTAAATTTCTAGTCCATGATAAGAGAAATGATGATTGTTATTATTGTGGAAAATCTGGACATCATTCTAAAGATTTCTATAAAAGAAAATATAATGAGTCTAAACAGAGAAACATAAGGCATAACGGGACTTTTGAGGACAAAGACACCTCAATCAACGATGGATTTAAAAATCTCAAATTGTTTGTTTCTAATGCTGCATTTTCTGTTGAGACTGATGATGTGAATGCTTGGTTCATTGATTTTTTTGCATCACTCCACATGTCTTGTAATAAGGATTGGTTTGATGAATATCATGAGAACATTGATGGAACATGTGTTTATCTAGGAGATAACAGATCCCTTAAAGTTCAAGGATATGGAATAATAGGTGTGATGTTACCTAATGGAAAAGAGAGACAAATCCATGATGTGATGTATGTTCTTGGTGTAAAAAAGAACTTAATTTAGGTTTCTACTATTGCTGATCAAGATCTAAAGGTGGATTTTGTTGAATCACATTGTGTTGTTAAAGATATCCAGGATCGCTACAACGTTATTGCCACAGGTATCAGAGTTGGAGACTTGTATATGTTCAATGTGACCAGGATAGGGCATCAAGCATTGGCATCTATAACAATGTCAACAGAAAATTTATGGCATCAAAGGTATGGGCATTTAAATCACAACGATTTAATGTTACTTCAAAGAAAAACAATGGTTGAAGGTCTTCCTGTAATCAAGAATAATCATGTTGAATGTGAATCATGTGCACTTGGAAAGAAACATAGAGAGGAATTTCCTATACATGAAGAAAAAGGGCAAAGCGAAATAGTTGAATTAATTCATACTGATGTATGTGGACCTATGAAAACTAGATCTCTTGGAGGAGCATTGTGCTTTCTTATTTTTGTTGATGATAGATCTAGATACACTTGGGTCTATTTCATAAGAAATAAAAGCGATGTTTTTGAGTACTTCGAGGAATTAAAAAACATGGTGGAAAAACAAACTTCGAAAAACGTCAAAATTCTCAGATCTGATCAAGGGGGAGAATACAAATCAAGAGTTTTTAATCAATATTGATAAATTCATGGGGTTCTACAACAATTTACAGTGCCTCATACACCTCATCAAAATGGAGTTGCTCAGAGGAAAAATAGAACACTAGTGGAATGTGCACAGAGCATGCTTCAAGGTAACAATATCTCTAATGTTTTTTGGGTTGAAGCCATTAATACTATTGTTCACTTGAAAAATAGGAGTCCAACCAAAAGTTTAAATCTGAAAACACATTTTGAACCATTTTATGGATATAAACCAAAAGTGAATCATTTAAGAGTTTTTGGATGTAAGGCATTTGCACATATTCGAAAATATGAAAGAAGAAAACTTGATGCAAAATCTATTAAGTGCACATTCATTGGTTATTGTGATGATCAAAAGGCATACAAGTTGTTTGATCCTAGTTCACAAAGATTTCTTGCAAGTAGGGATGTGGTGTTTCATGAAAATGAAGATGAAGGTGATAAAATGAATAACACAGGTGTATGGCATGATATTGATGATTATGTCAAAATAGAAGCAAGTTTTGAACAGGAACATGAACAGGTACAACAATAGGTACAGGTTCAAGAGCAGGAAGCATCCAACAGTCATGACACTCCAAGAAGAGAACAAGAGACTCCACAAAGCAGAAAGAAGGATGAAAGCAATAAAACTCTAAGGAGGTCATCACGTCAAATTCAGCCACCTATAAGGTATAAAGATTATGCATTGATGTCTCATGTAATGAATGTTGTAGAACCTTCAAGTTATGAAGAAGCTAAAGAATATAAAGAATGGAGAGATGCAATGAATGAGGAATATAACTCCATGATGAAGAATGACACATGTGAATTAATATAATTGCCTAAAGATAAAGTTCCATAGGATGCGAATGGTTGTTCAAATGAAAGTTTAATGTTGATGGTAGTATTGATAAGTATAAAGCTAGATTGGTTGAAAAAAGCTATTCACAAAAAGAAGGCATTGATTATGAAGATAATTTTGCACCTATAGCTAAATTGAATACAATTAGAATCATGATTGCATTAGCTACAAAACAAAATTGAAAAATGCATCAGTTAGATGTCAAATTAGCTTTCTTGAACGGTGAATTAAAAGAAGAAGTTTATTTGGTTATGCCCGGAGGGTTTGTAAATCAGGGATAAGAACATCTTGTTTGCAAGTTAAAGAAAGATTTGTATGGTTTGAAACAAGCACAAGATCTTGGTATGTGAAAATTGATTTATTCTTTTACGAAAAAAGTTTTGTGAGAAGCAAAAGTGATCCTAACTTGTACATTAAGAGAGATGAAAATGGGAACATTGCCTTGATAGATTTGTTTGTTTATGATCTTATCATAATAGGGAGTGCACTCAGGTTGATTGAAGAAATTAAAATTCAGTTGTCACGGATATTTGAAGTGAAGGACCTTGGTGAATTGTATTATTGTTTGGGTCTTGAAATTTGGAGGGAATCTGGTAAGACACTCATCACACAAAGAAAATATGAAAAGACAATCCTTGACAGATTTCATATGTTTGAATGCAAACCAATGTCTATTCCTTTGGAACAGAATGCCAAGTTGTACAATTATGATGGATTTAAAGAAGTGAATGGAAGTTTGTATCGTCAATTGGTGGGAAGTTTGAAATACCTCACCACTACCAGGCTAGATATAGCGTATTTTGTCAGCACCCTTAGTCAATTTATGGCTAAACCTTGTGAAAGCCATTGGAAAACAACAAAGAAAGTCCTTTGATATATGAAGGGAACACTAAATTTTGGTATTTTGTATAGTGGTGAATCTGATGTTGAGTTGGCATGTTTTTCTGATTTAGGCTGGGCTAGAAATCCTGATGATATAAGATCAACATCTGGATATGCATTCAATTTAGGATCAGGGGTCATATCATGGAGCACTAAGAAACAACCAGCTGTTTCTTTGTCATCCACATAAGATGAATACAAAGCCTTGAACAATGCAACTTGTGAACCTATTAGTTAAGAAGGAATCTTAAAGATATTGGAGAAAAGCAAAGACGACCAACAAGCATCAAATGTGACAATAAGAGTTCCATGAAACTAGCAAATAACCCAATTTATCATGCCAAAACAAAACACATTAAAGTTCAGCATCATTTTGTAAGAGCAAAGATACAATCAAATGAGATTCATTTAGTCTATTGTAATACAAGTGAGAATGTAGCTCACATCTTTACCAAGCCTCTTGGAAAGATGAACTTTGAAATATGTAAACAACTAGGCATTGTTGAAAATCCATTTCTCCGGTAAGGGGGGATGTTGGAATAATGTAGAAATGATGTGTCCAGATAGAGTTGATGAGTTGTGTTCTCATAGTTAGTGTTTGAGTCTATCTGTCATGAGTTGGTGATCTGAATTATTCGGATCTAGATTGTCCTAGAAGCTATTTATGTGTGCCTATATAATGTATTGGTTGTCCAAGCAGTTTGATTAATGAGATTTGATTTCATTCTTGTGTATCTCTCTGTTTTGTCCAATAATGTATCTTGGTCAAACCTAGTTTGATTTTCATTTGCATTATGAGCCAACCCCCATGCGATGTTAGTGCATGAGGAGCAGAAGGGGAGGATGGGAGAATGAGGCCCACAATGCTATAATGAAGCCCATCAGTAAGCCAAGGAGGTTGATGAGTCATTTCATTGGTATGTTCCTCTTGATATTCGAAGTGAATTTCAGAACCTTGAGACCATTGCAGCTAGAGAAAGACAGTTCTTCTCAGATTTAGAGCTAGTGGAGGAATGCGGGCAGTGGATTTGAGACCCTAAGAGTAGCATTTTTTTCATTATTTATTTATTGGAAAATGAAAACCTTGATAGGAAGTATTCTTATGGAAAAACAAGATGATAGGTATAATGTTTTTGCTAGCCTTGATGATGTGAAAAGAGAATAGTGGAATGTGTGGTTCTTTGTGGAGAGGATGGACACTTTCCTTGCTCAAATTGGGTGTCATATTCCATGTGATAGCACCTCTAAGATCTAGTGTGAGAGATCAAACACGTGTCACTTCTTTTGATTGATAACTGTTAAATGTTGGTTGATATCACTTCTTATGATTCATAATTGTTAAATGTGGGTTGATATAACTTCTTTTGATTCATAATCGTTAAATGTTGATTGATAGTTTTTTGTGGTATGATGACTCCATAGGCACTCTAGTGCAAATTTTACAATTTTTGGAGTTTTACAGTAATAACTCTATTGGAAGATGGTCAAAATTATATAATTTCCCAATAGGTAGGTTGCTCTATAACTCTATTGGCAGATAGGCAAAATTATATAATTTCCAATTCGGCAGATTGCTCTATAACTCTATTAGCAGATGAGCAAAACTATATAGTTTCCCATTCAACAAATTACTCTAAAGAATACTAGTAGTGGTAGTAGATAATGTACTCAAACTTCGATTTTGTTAAGCGATACAATCTTACTTTAAATAAATAAATAAATATATCTATATACTTTAAATAAATAAATAAATATATCTATCTATATAGATATATATATAACACCATTATCAATTAATTATTTTTTGGGATTAAATATTAACTTCCAAACTGTATCAAACTCCAGATCATTGTACCATTTTTTTTAGTTTGAAAAAGTAAAACACGTTATATGAAACCAAACGTTTTCATTCTTAAAAGACAATCTAAAACATATTAGATAAAGGTAGACTTTTTCTATTTTTGAATGTCGAAGGAAAATACGCAACTGACCATATCCTCGCGACAGACAGACAGACATATATATTGATTACTTCGCTGATTGAGACAATTGTACATGAGCTTTTTGTATTCTTTAGACTCTAACCATTACTTAAGTTTTTTTTATTCTTTAGACTCTAACTAACCAGAACTCTGACACAGTCGTATGCGGCAGAGGGGATTCGGTGGGTCGACCTGCAACACCGGGTCATTTACCATAGTTATAAAAGGGAGCAACGCTCTCCATTCATAATCAAATTCAGTCCATCTCTATTTATTTTCGAATAGAAGAAAAGAAAAATAGTGAGTTACAGCCATGGAATCCTTTCCGGCGTTAGCTGTTGCAGTACTAGTGATCTTATCATACGCGAATAGTATTGTTATTGTGCGTGCAAGCGATCCAGATCCTTTACAAGACATTTGCGTTGCTGATATGCAAAGCAATGGTAATGTTTCCATGTTGTAATTACATGTAATATAATATGTATGTCTGGTGCGTTTGCGAATGTCTGCTAGCTGATCATGGGTGAATAACATTATATATATATATTTTGCTTGATTTGAATTGTGCAGTTATTGTGAACGGGTTTCCATGTAAGAATGCGATGATGGTCACAGCAGACGACTTCCGGTTGAGGGGCCTAGATAAACCAGGAGATACCAGCAACCAGTTGGGATTCGTTGTAACGCCAGCTTTTGTAACGCAGCTACCAGGCTTAAACACCTTGGGAATTTCCTTGGTCCGCCTTGATTTTGCTGCTCCTCTCGGCCTCAACCCTCCTCACACACATCCGCGGGCCACCGAAATCTTGGTGGTGATCGAGGGTACTCTCTTGGTTGGCTTTATCACCACTAACAACACTCTGTTCTCCACAACGCTGGAGAAGGGAGACGTGTTTGTGTTCCCTCGAGGTCTTGTGCATTTCCAACAGAACATTGGCCCTGTCAACGCAGTGGCCTTCTCTGGACTGAACAGCCAGAATCCAGGAACTCAACAGGTTGCGCCGGCCTTGTTCGGAGCCTCTCCTCCTGTTTCTGCCTCTGTGCTCGCCAGAGCTTTCCAGATCGATGACAAGCTCGTCCAAATTATCCAAAGCAGGTTCACATCCTCATGATCTTGATCCGATGCTGTCATAATACTATTCGCTCTTTCCTTCCTTCAATTGAGGTGGTATTTATATAGTTAAATAAAACCAACCTCCCGATGTTGTTATCTGAGTGAGGTAATTATAATAGCGAGACCGTATCTGATATCCTCGTCCATATCTATAATAGAAAAAAAAGTTCAATATTTCAAATCTTACGCTGCGTTTGATACACCATTGACCAGACTTGGAAATGTATATCTTTTAAAAATATAGTGTACTCAAAACTGCAGGAATGGCTTTCATACACCGCCTAGATTACCAAGAACTACATAGATTATAGAAAAATTGAACAAAAGATCAAGTAATAAACATCGCTGACACAGGATTTTTCCACAATACTAAAGATAGGCCATGATATATTTGAAAATGAATGTTATGTGATGTAACAATGTCTTAAGAAAGGGCAAAAAAACTGCATCAAATCGAGCACTTTAAAAGGGGCATAGGAAATGCAAAGAACTAAATGGATGTAATCTTCTATAGTTTTCTCTTCATCATCAACATTTGTTTATCAATTTGCTGCAATATAAGTCTATAATAGAATTTGATCCCTTTGGGCTCCAATACATGAAAATTTCATTACGTTTTCATTTTCTACATCATTCATGTTGCCTTCAACACTCATTGTTTCAACTTCTATGTAGACTTCATCAAAACCTGGTGTTTCAAACCTTGGTTCAAGGAACTTTAATTCTTCTTCAAATTTTGTTGCTTTTTCTATGTCATTTTCATCTCATTTTACTAGAGTTGGAAGATGATTTTCCTATTTACTTGCACACTCAAAATAAATCTTAATTTTATATGAGAAACATTTTTAGAACCATATTTATTTTGTTCTTTCTACTCTACAATGAGAGATTTCTCCTCTTCCTCTTCCTTCTCTACCTCTGGCATTACATCATAATATTTATTTTCCACTCCTTTACCAACCTTTGTTGCTGCAAATAGGTTGTCTTCCACTTGTCTTCCATACAAAGGTGGTATTCTCTCACCAAATAACAACATATCAATGATATATTTATGTTGCATCATGTGAAACCACTCATCACTAGTTAATTGTTCTTCATCAAAGTTAACATCAAAAATTTTGATTATTGGATCCACCAAACCTCTTGTTGCTCCATTGGTAGCTTTAACTATGAAAAACTGAGGTGCTAGTGGTAACACTCCATTACCATCCAATTTCAAGTGGGATTCACCAAACTCTTCATCTTTATATAGATCTACTATTATATATCTGCCTTCCTTTTCATTTTGAAGCACTGCTACATTAGGTTGTACAACACTACTATCTTCAACTTTTACTCCTCACAAAAAAGATCCTCTCAAGGATATCCCAAGCCTACTTTATTGTCTTTGCATCTACAAGGAGGGGAAGAATGTTGCCATCGATGGATTCGTTTATGCATTTTATTGCCAAAACATTATTTTTCTTTTTGGTTTCCAACTCTTTCAACTAGATTTCAAACAACTCTTGTTGTTGCTTTAACTTTCTCAACGTCTTGGCTTTCCTATTTCTACCCAATCTTTGCTTCACATACGGGTTGAACACTACAAGTGAAATGCTCTTTATCTTTCCATGGTTCAACTTAAAATAAAATGTTACACTTAAAAAAAAACCTTTGTTAAGAAATGAATTTTCAATTTCCCTTAAATAAAGAACAAGCTCATGGATATGATGAACATAATGGATTTACTAAAATATAACACTAAAATATATTTTTCCTTAAGTGAATTCCATTAAGCAGTGGATGTCATTATGGCTCACAACGACACATTCTTTTTTCAATATAACGGTGGCACTGCAAGGCAATGAAGACCATTGTTGACTATTTCTAGTGATGGCTCTCCTCTTACAGGTCATTGCGCTCCGAACAACATGCCCCTGTAGATTCCACTCAACATAGCAATTGAGGTTGCAGATACTTCCAAGATGACTAACTTATCCTTGCGTGCAAAAATGGTGACACACGAATAGTGGTAGCTACACATTTCCCTTTATGCAACAATGGTGGCTGAAGAATCCAAAATGGATTAACCTTATACTTTGCAATGCTCACCAAATGCAGATGACATTGTAAAACTAAATATTTTTCTTCTTTTTTGCATGATATGACAACGCATTTTTGTCAAGGACTACACACCATATTTCTACCAATTTTACCTTTCCATTTATTTCTTTCAACATAATCTATTACACCACCCAAACAAATTATTTCCTCACAACACTTTTTATTTATCCAAATATTTAATTAAATAACTTTTACTCCATAAAATTAAAACCTTTAAAAACAACATGTCAAACCTTCTCACAATATTGTATTTAAAACCTTGTGCTCTCTTTTGAATTTGAAGCCTTTGGCTTGTGGTTTTTAGAGGTGAGGCCAAGTAATTCAACTCGTTAATATGGTCAACGAATGTGAATCTTCATGGATGGTGGCTACAAGTTTCTTATAGTTCAACAATGGCAACAACTTTGCGCTCTCACGATGAGTCTTTTCTTAATACTCTAATGACTCTATAGGATTCTTACCTTAATGGTAACTTGCTATTTTCACTCACAGTGGTTAGGGATCTTCAGACTATGGCACACCCACTTCTTCGAGGATCGGGTGATGGTCGATGGTTGTTCTGTTGGAATAATTCTTATTATTGATGTCAAGGGGAACACTATCTCAAGAAGAAAATTACATAAGTTTGTAGAGGAATTCAAGCGATTTCTAACACGTATTTATTCCCCCCTAACTCCCATTAGTTGATGATAATTTGAATTTTGAAGTCAAGAAATCCATGTTTGTATCAAGTAAAAGTTGGCCTCACCCAACATACATGTCGGTTAAATATAGGTTTGAACCAGTATAAATAGAAGTTATTCCTCATCCATTTTAGTTATCCAACTCGACAAGGAAGATGAGAAGGATTTTGCAACTGAGAAAAAAGACAAATTCATAGCTCATGAACCTAATAAAAAGGAACAAGAATCTTTTGTGATTTATATCTATATATGGTTAAAAATTTCTTAGTGGATCTTTGTTTGTCTTTCGGAACCTTATTGTGTTGGATTCATTGGTTTATTGTGAGGAATATTTCGACCTTCTTGGGAATAGGATCATGTTGGAGTATTATTATATCCCTAAGGAAAGACTACAACTCAACATACCTCTGACCTATGACAAGGAATTTTTAGCCCTATGCAAGAGCTAAATACACATATGAAGATACATATAATTCGATCATGAAGTAACCGAACTTTAAGCCCTCTGAAAGACTAGACTTCAACCTCAATTGGAGTAAAATATTCAGCCTAATTAAATAGAACTTTCAGTGCTTCAAGAGTATATCTTCAACCATTTTTGGAGTAGTACCCTCAGCCCTAAGGTAGGAAGTCTGATCTTATGAAAATTCTACAAAAAAATTAGAACTTCGACCTTGTGACATAGCTGCAACAAACTTGAACTTGTGGTGGATTTCGAGCATACTTGAAGCCATTTCTAAAGAAAAGTTTGAAGCATTCTAGAGCAGAGTTTAGAATACTTTTTTAGTAGGATTTTTGAGCAATTTTGTTAACTATTTGATTAAGTTATTTTGAAGGACATTTGGACAAACTAGGAATAGACTATTTGTTGTACCTATGAATAAATTTGAAGCCTCTCCTTTATGGATCTACTTGAGAAGTATTGAAGAATTCTCTTGCAACATATGGAGACATCATTGAAGCATTGTTGAAATCATGTTTAAAGAACTTTTGAACACATTTTTGAATACTTGAGGCCATTGAAGCAACCTTTAGTAGAATTGTTGTAGCAACCATTAGAGGACTTTTTATGCATACCTTGTAAAGCATATTGGAGCGGTTTTTGG
Source organism: Pinus tabuliformis (assembly GCA_031772625.1). Taxonomy (NCBI): domain Eukaryota; kingdom Viridiplantae; phylum Streptophyta; class Pinopsida; order Pinales; family Pinaceae; genus Pinus; species Pinus tabuliformis. The sequence continues at coordinate 172,534,750 of CM062816.1, forward strand.
AAGGATTATTCTAGTAGGTTTGAAGTATTTTTTATGATGTTTCAAAGTATTCTTTGGCCTTTGAAGTTCTGAAGTAGTGTTCGGTTGGAGCATAATCTCGATTGGAGTCCTTATACAAGGTTGGAGTCTTGTGAGAGACCAAGTTGGAGCCTGGATTTGTTGTGAGGATTGGAGTCCTCATTCAAGGTTGGAGCCTTAAAGAAGTTAAAGTTATAGCTATACAGGTTGGAGCCTTAATTTTTTTTTATAAAAGAGGAATGGAGTCTTCACCATCTTATTAATAAAACTATCCTATGTTATCTCTTTCTATTTCATTTGTTATGGTTTAATTTGTGATAAAAATCTTAACTAGCATAATTTATCATTTGAAACAAATATTGGTTCATCCCTGATGCAGGAGCATCCAAGCACTCATAATTAAAGGAGGAATCCAAAGCAGAGCAAGGAGAGGACATGGACAATTGGAGCGAAACAGGGACATTTTTGTTAAAAACAGAGTAAATGATGGAATGGATAAAGTCTCTCGAAGACTTATTTAATGTAATTTAATCTGCCATATGTGTGCATAACGGGAGATTAGGGATTCGTTGAGTGATTGTGGGAGGAATCGTGCATCGTAAATGATACATGACTGTTGTAATATCTTATATAAAGAGATTCTATGTAAGGAGGTGATAGATAGAGTGATATAGAGTTTTATGAAAACTCGAGTGTTCAAAATGTAGTTGAGAGGGAATTATATCTAAGGCTGAAATGCCTTAGCCTATATTCAATAGTGTGTCTAGTGAATAGATTGTGTTCTGTGGATTTCCACGTGACTGTGTATTATTTCCTTTGCAAACATGTTGTGTATATATGCATGATGGCTTGAATCCAGTGTTGGTAGACTATTGATCGACCATCGATCACTGTATGGATCGATGGCAATCTAAAACTGTTATGTCGTGTGTTTCCAGATTCTGGCAGATCTGTGTTTTAACACAGAAATCCATTACATATCAGAGGATGAATGATGTAGGCAGAGAGAGATGAGAGCCGTCAGATCTCATAGATCGACGGAAAGTAATGGTGGAAGATAATCGGCAAAGAGTGGTTTTAAACAGTGCAAGTGGTATTTCTGGCAGCTTCAAAACCATAAACGGTTTTGAAGGGTGAGCACCTGATTCCACTTATCAAATGACATGTAGCGGCGAGGAGGAGAGAGGAAACCACTTTTCGGGTGGTTAATCCTCATGCTTTTTGTATATCGGAAATCATCGTGGACCATTGAATCTACCAAGTGTAGATGAACGACGAAGAATCATTGTGCAAGTTGTTTGATATGCGATTTAACCGCGACAGTCAGATTGAGTCCAGATCGACGGTCAAGAATTGATCGGCAATCACCTTAGACAGAGGTCAACGTACGACGGAGATGGATATGCCGATGAGTGATTAGCCGATATGCGACATAGCAATATGCCTATAGCCATTGGATTAGAGATGTAATGGACGACGGAGATCAGTCAATCGGAGATCGAAAAGTTGGCGGAAAGGATTGGAGAAATTAAAGAGAGGACCTGACAGAGTTATAGTGCCAGGGGTATAATATTTGAGATCCGGCCCAAGGGTTCGTAGTGGGGTTTTTCTTGTGTTTCTGATAAATAATGTGTTCCCGAGTTTTTATAAAAAAATCTGATAAAGTTGTATGGTCCGAGTTAAAGGCTTAAGACCTTATGAAGCGCTTCTGATAAGTAATGGGCTCATAACCCATAGGTCCCAGGATCGAATATTGATATGAAAGGGGTTTTGGCCTTACCCCAATAAATCTCTTTTCATCAAGTGGTATCAGAGCCAAGAAAGGATTTCCTGTGAGAAGGGAGAAGAGTGCAAGCAGAAGGAGAAGGAGGTACAGTTGTGGTGAAGACTAGAGAGTTTATTGTATTACTGTCGTGCAGAGAACGACAATGGAAGGTGAGAAGACTTGCAGCAACCTAGAGCAAGGAGTGCTCAATTGGTTGCAGAGGAGAGAACCAGAAGGATGCCAAAAGATTGAGTGACTAAAGCTTCGTGAGGTATCATGTAGCAGAGGAAGACTGCTACTGCAGAGGTTGGTTGCAGCTCACAGAAGATCATGAAGGTAGCTCCACTGAGAGGTGGGTAGAATTTCTAAGGATAAGGAGAAGCATATGACCAGGAGGTCATAAATTTTTGTGCCTCGGGAGTCTCATGCAGGAGCATCCAAGCACTCATAATTAAAGGAGGAATCCAAAGTGGAGCAAGGAGAGGATGTGGACCATCAGAGCAAAACAGGGACATTTCTGTTAAAAACAGAGTAAATGATGGAATGGATAAAATCTCTCGAAGACTTATTTAATGTAATTTAATCTGCCATATGTGTGCATAATGGGAGATTAGGGATTTGTTGAGTGATTGTGGGAGGAATCGTGCATCTTAAATGATCCATGACTTTTGTAATCTCTTATATAAAGAGATTCTGTGTAAGGAGGTGATAGATAGAGTGATATAGAGTTCTATGAAAACTCGAGTGTTCAAAATGTAGTCGAGAGGGAACTGTCTCTAAGGCTGAAATGCCTTAGCCTGTATTCAATATTGTGTATAGTGAATAGATTGTGTTCTGTGGATTTCCGCGTGACTGTGTATTATTTCCTTTTCAGACATGTTGTGTATATATGCGTGATGGCTTGAATCCAGTGTTGGTAGACTGTTGATTGACCATCGATCACTGTATGGATCGATGGCGATCTAAAACTGTTATGTCATGTGTTTCCAAATTATGGCAGATCCGTGTTTTAAAACAGAAATCCATCAAATAGCAGAGGATCAACGGTGTAGGCAGAAAGAGATGAGAGCTGTGAGATCTCATAGATCGACGGACAGTAATGGCGGAAGATAATTGGCGAAGATTGGTTTTAAACATTGTAATTGGTATTTCAGGTGGTTTCAAAACCATAAGCAGTTTTGAAGGGTGAGCACCCGATTCCACTCATCAAACGACACGGAGCGGCGAGGAGGAGAGAGGAAACTGCTTTTCGGGCGGTTAATCCTCGTGCTTGTTGTCCACCCGAAATCATCGTGGACCGTTGGATCTACTAATTGTAGATCAACGATGGAGAATCGTCGTGCAAGTTGTTTGATATGCGATTTAACAACGACCCCCAGATTGAGTCCAGATCGACGATCAAGAATTGATTGGCAATCGCCTTAGACAGAGGTCAAGGGATGGCGCAGATGGAAATGTTGATGAGCGATTAGCGAATATGAAACATAGCGATACGCCGATAGTCTTTGGATCGGAGACGTAATGGATGGCGAAGATCAGTCGATCGGAGATCGAAAAGGTAGGCAGAAAGGATTGGAGTGATTAAAGAGCAGATGCAACGGAGTTATAATGCTGGGGTTTTAATATTTGAGATCCGGCCCAAGGGTTCGTAGAGGGGTTTCTCCTGTGATTCCCGTGTTTTCGATAAGTAATGTGTTCCTGAGTTTTTATAAAGAAATCCGATAAAGTTGTATGGTCCGAGTTAAAGGCTTAAGACCTTATGAAGCGATTTCGATAAGTAATGGGCTCATAACCCATAGGTCCCAGGATCGAATATTGATATGAAAGGGGTTTTGGCCTTACCCCAATAAATCGCTTTTCATCAATCCCCCTCTAAGTATTTCCAACAATTGGTATCAGAGCCAACTTATTCAAGATCATCCTAATAGCTAGAAGAAGGATTTTTGAATCAAAATGGTCAGTAAAGATGGCAAGGTCCCCAAATTTGATGGAACAAATTTTTCCCTCCAGAAGGTTAGGATTGAGTACTACTTAGTGTCTCTTGGATTCGAAGTATGGAAATATGTTATAGATAGATACAAGGTCCCATCTCCTATTCCAACAAATTCAGATGAGAATAAAGCATATGTGGAAAATTCAAAGGCGTTGAAGCCTATAGCAAGTGGTCTATCAAATTATGAATTCACCAAAGTTATGGCCTTTAAAATAGTTAAACATATGTGGGACAAGTTCATCCATATTTATGAAGGAGATGACAAGGTCAAAAAGGAAAATATTAAAACCTATAGAAGGAAATTTGAAAGCCTCAAGATGAATGATGAAGAAGATATTTCTGCTTATTTTCTTTGAGTAGATGAGGTAGTCAACTGTCCCAAAGGTCTAGGTGAATATGTCAAAGAAAATATGATTGTAAAAAAGGTCTTCATATATCTTCTAAATTGTTTTGATGCCAAGGTTTGTGCCATGGAAGAAATAAAAGATTTGGACTCTCTATGAGTGGATGAACTTCATGGAATTCTTGCAACATATGAGACGAGGTGAGAAAATTCAACTGAAAAAAAGTTGCATTCAAGGCATCCATGATATTTAAAAAGGGGAAGAATTGTTATTGTAGTAGTCATGATTCTGAGACTGAAATGGCACAATTTATCAAGAAGATGAAGAAATGACATAAACTCAAAGGTAATTTACCTCTCATTTGCTTTAGATGTGGTAGAATAGGATAGTATGTAGAAAATTTCCCTTTTAAAGATGACAGTGATGATGAAGATAAACCTAAGAGAAGAATATTTAAGAAGAAAGGCGCAAACAAAAAGAATTTCTTCTCCAAAGACGACAGTGATGACTTTGTTAAAGAAGAAGAATATGGTGGAAACACTAAAGTATTATTCATGCTCTTCGCAAATTAAACAAATATCCAAAAAGAAGAAGAAATTTGAGAAGAAGTAGAAGGAAATGTAGATGAACAATTGATTAGTGATATAGAATAAAATTAGAGACTTAGAAAGAAGAAATAAAAGTTATCTTAAGAAATCAACTCTCTCGAAACTAAGAAGGAAGAAGCTAATATAATAGAAGAAGTGCTGAGCAACAAGCTGAAGGAAAAGGAAGAAATTTGTGATATTTGGAAGCTGAAGTTGTATCACTAAAATGAGAGTTGGAAAAAGCTAACAAGAATTTGAAGAGTTCTGAGACATTGGATGTCATTCTCAGCTTTCAAAGGCCACTACATGAAAAATATGGACTTGGTTATACATGTGAATCTTCCAATTGAAAGGAAGAAACTAATGTTCATCATGAAGAAAATCCTAGAAGTTGTGTTGATGTCCTTAAAGGATATCATCATTCTAACCCTGTAGGAAACAAATTTCATCCAAGGAATGAGAAGAATCCTCTTCCTAAAAGGAATATCTCATCAAGGAAAGATTATCCTAATAAATATGAAACTATTTTTCCTTATATCATATTCCTTTTTAACTTTTCAAAATAATGTTAAATAAATTAACAATTCAAGATTAGATAATATATATGGTAATCACCATTAATGACTATTTATTTTGAATGATTAAGTATTGAATTTCGAATTGTATTATAACTGAAACGTTGTATATATTTTTTATTTTAAAAAACGATGTAAAACACATTATACTAAGCTAGACTTTTTCATTCTAAGAAACGATGTAAAACACCTTACCCGAAGGTAGAATTTTTATAGTTTTGAAAAAAAATGTAAAACAGATTACCTGAAACATGAAATTCCCAGGGAATGCGGAAGGGAACACCCAACTAACCATATTATAATTTTATTTCTATAAATGTTTTAGTTGTGTTGACAGTGCTAGACCCGTTAACATGTCAAGGGATCTGCCCAGTGAGAAGTCCCAATTAGACCTCAGACCGTTTGGTGTAGGAGTCCCAGCAGTGGGTCGTACGGTAATTCTTTGACTGCGATTTCGCACAGAGGCATGTAAGATAAATTTGTTGGTTGGAAGGGTGTGACAACTGCAGTGTGTCAAGAAAGGTGCATGAGAGGTTCTAACACATGGGGGTTGAGATGAGTGTGCCCCTTGGAAACTTGTGATAGCACTTGGGTTGGAAGGGAACACACAAGAAAAGATACATCACAACATGGAAAGCTAGTTAGTGAGAAATCCAAAGTGATGGTTAAACAAACAGCACATTTCAGAAATATTCATACATACTTATACATAATTTTCTGTACATGCATACGTAAGCAAACCAATACATATATCGTTTAGAGTAAACCAGATAGCATAGAATACAATATAACATATGCATGAAACGTGTTGGGTCTTATTATATAAATAAGTGTAAGTTCCAGTCATACAATACATCCATGTTTGATCCAGGTCTAGGCGTGACGAAGGACCCTTCCAAGACCTTTTACTTTCGTGATGTATTAAATTTCATTTTTAAAAGAAAATAAATGAACACATGTGCATGTTGTAAAGAATAGGGACATGACAATCATCAGCAACATAAAAACATAAGCCGTTGATAACGAAGTTCGTCCAAGAGGGACTACGTCTTCGGGCCCCGGTGTCAAGATGGTGTAGGCCGCTGCATTAAGTGCTGCCAATAGCGGTGATGTACATAGAGGTGATTTCGCTATCATACAAGGAAAATTACCTCATGCAGGAGTGGCTCCAAGAGTGTTCCACTACAGGAACTCTCAATCAAAAGACTCCTATCAGTATGACACAAACTCATGCATGATGAGCACCCCACCAACAGGGCATAAAAGGGATCTCAATGCAAACATACATGACGACAACATGAGTATCCCATCAACATACAACAAAAGGATCTCAAAACATAACATGATGAATCATGACAACAAGTACATCACATAGACGATTCCGTGTCACATCAAGCAAGAATCATGAAAACAATTAATAAACAAGATCCCTCATCAAAGATCAAACAGGGATTTGTGCAACACAATGCATGGCAAAAGAGGTACATGTACACACTGCATATACCTCACAACCAAGGGCCATCTGAAGAAGTGGATGTCAAATTGTTGAAGTTGTTCGTGCCATCAATCTCATGGAATCAATCGTATGTAAATCGCTGCTCACACATAGATGCTGACACCTGCATTCCACTTAGGAAAGTGGCTGGAAAATGAAATGAGATAATGAAAAATATGAACACACCATTAGATTTGTGGCGTCGAATAATGCAGAATCGACTGTCAAATTTCTGAATTATGAGAAATTGAGAATCTAATTGAGAATTTGGGGCTCAAGGAATCTTTTAGATTCCCCCTAGGTTCCTCAAAGATTCTGCTCCATGGGTGGACTGGAAATGTACAACTCGAAAGGTGAATCTGACCTCACCATTGCAATCCCTATGGAAAACCATGAAAAACGACTATAAACTTGACTATGTTTCAACAAAAATAATTTTTACCTCCTCAGAGAATATTTGGGCATCAAAGAATATTCTGCCTCCTCTGTCTCGAAATCCATGCTCGCTCCTGGTTCCTCCATCTCCCACCATGCATTTGTGAAAATCATTGTTTATATAAAATCCTGGATGGATTTAACAAGGAGTTAGTTTGGTGCAGTGGTAAAATGGTGAAGTTGTTAAGGAGGGATCGGGGGATCAAATCTTGCCCCTCCTTTTTTTTACACATTACTATTTAATGCTTATAACCAAAATGAATTTAAGGGGGTCGAGTCTGCATTGGACGACCCACCCCCATAACTCCCCGCAGTCTCCGTGTTGATTTATATTAACAAGGGTGCATGACTGTTTTGGTTTGGCACATTTAATTGGATATGAGGCCATCAAGTGGCGGCCGACCCATGTGGGCTGAGCGAGTTCGATCCCCACCAGCTTTGCCTTCATACATGGCACATTTGTTAAGGTTTTGGGGTGTCTTGGGCTTTGGGTCCATGCCCCAAGGCTGGACCACCCAAATTCCTGCTCCATTTATGTTGAGCCACGGTGTGAGGGGTGGTGGGGTCATGGCCGCGAGCCGCACGTGTTGTTGAGAGGTTCCGACAGCAGCAGGGTCATGGCCGCCCGCCCCTTTTATTTAAACATTTTTTTTATGAGATATCAGGGGTGGTGGGGGTGGTGGCCCGCCACCACACACACACACACACACACACACACACACACATATATATATATATATATATATATATATATTAAACAAATAGGCCCTTTTAAAATTATTCAGATTTTAGGTCGAAGGAGACAAATTAACCGAGCCAAAAATTTTCCTGGAATCTAGCCCAGGTTGGCCGAAATCCGGTGGCCGGGTTCTATCCAAATTGTGGCCTCCTTAATCCTGCGTAGTCAGCAAAAGCCAACCGAAATTTGACTACCTCTAACTTTCGCATACAGACTCGGTCTGATGAACCGTTCACATCACCACGATCAGGACGACAAGATCTATGCTCTGGTCCTAGTCCGAAATCATTCTTGTCAATTTGATTTTCGAGCTTCCATCAGCCCTCTTTGTCCTGTGTATGTCTCTGGAGCCACCTGGACAATGTCCAACCACTAGTCCCGACAGCAGAACGTTACAGCCATAATTGCCTGCTCCTCCAAAGAGATGTAATAGCTTTGAGCAGTGGAGAAGCCAAGGCTCGTTAGAGTACTGTCCAAGCTCTCTCCAAGATAGTCTTATCGAAAGCTTGGCTAACCAAAAGCCTATACAAGGAGTTATGAGGGACTATTTATAGCAAAGGGTGGGGTGACCCTTGAAATTCCCCTTTGTGACAGTTCAACTACCCTCATGACTCTTCATCTACTCTATGACTATTACATCCAACTATCGACACTTGAATTACACTTGACAAGACATGTGAAACAAAATGGCTTGAGCAAGCCATGATAGACATCACTCTGACTTAGAAAACCATGGAATTCCAACTCCTGAACATCCTCTTGTTGATCGATAGTAACATACTGATGCAAATATCGGTAGTCCTTGATGATGTCTGTGTACTCCACGGTGGCATTTGTCTAAAACCTGACTCTTGCCTCATAGCATCTGAGTACACTACTCGGGCTCCTCTATCCAACTCGTCTGAAAGCATGCGCAACATTGTCTTCAATGTGGCCAGACCAGCAACATACTTGTGCATGATGTCTGCACTGATGGGAAAGTCTTGGATGGTGGCAATGTGCATCAACTCGTTGAAGTACGAGTGAAGCTCTAGTCGGACATGTGCCTTTGTCTTCTCTTGGGTGAGAGTCCAAATAGATGGGATCACATATGTGCACACAACAACATCCATACTCTTGAATACTCGTGCATGGGAAGCCTGTATGCTAGTGATGAGCTGCGGGAGCTCTTCTTAGTTTTGGATATGTGCCTTTAACTTAAATGCATTGGCCCTCATTATCTTAGGCAAGTGAAGTGGGGCTCCCTTGTATTTCATCTTCCATGTTTGCATGTCATCAACAATAGCATGCAATTTCGTCAAGATACATGATCTTCTAGCACATCGTTGCTGCCATCTGTTGAGATGGACGACTGCCTTATGCATGGTACCAAACTTAGAGTACAATGTCACATAACTGTGTCAAGGGACAATACTTCATCGAGTATTTCCTTCTTCAGTTCAGCTCTAGCAGACGTTGTCACCAACTCTCCTCCTTGATTGGTTGTCTATAGTTCCTTCGTGATTCACTCATTCTTAGCTATTAGAAAGCAAACACTTGAGCTAGTGGCTTTTGCATACACTCTGGTTGCATCATCCAAGGCCGCTGGATGTTTGTGCACATCAGTCACGATCACTCGTTCATCGACTTGCGTAGGAGATGTATGATCCTCTGGAGTTGACACTCTGCGAGACTGCACAACTCTATGTTGAGACTCGTCGAATGAGATGTTGTGCATCTCTCCTTCTTGGTGATCACCAAGGATCTTAGTGCCTCCTTGGTCACTTGAGACTTTCTCATCATCTAGATGCGGTGAAGCGAGTAAGTCGACCTCTTGGTGGTGAGGCATGAGGTTAGTGTCCTGTTCAAACTCCTGCTGCTCCATGTCTACATCCAATAGTTGAAGTGCTTGTTCTATCTCATGAGAGAAGTCTTTCTCCTGCGATGGTTCACCCTGTCTGCCCGATGCCAGCTGTTCTGATGAATCCGTTACCTGTACCACTGTTTTTCCATCTATTTTCACATGTCGCACCCCCTATTGTACATGTTTCTCCTGCGCTTCCCTCTCCTATTTGTGCAGCTCTTGTTCCTTCCAGAGTTTCTCCCTCAGCTCATGCAACTCCTTCTCTGCTTCTTCCATTCTTCTCTTATCCCTCTACCTTTGCGCGATTCACATGTCGTGTTGGTGTCTCTTTGCCTCTATAGCCATAGTTTCTTTCTCTACTAATGGATCTTCTTAGAACTTGTAGCTTTGCTCCTCCTCCATGTGATCGACAATCTTCCTCTTTCCCTTGTCGTGCACTGGTATGCTTGCCTATGCTGCTACTGCTAGTGCTGGTGTTGGTGCTCTCTAAGATGTTGCTTCATGTAACTTCGCTAACCACTCCACAGCGAAGCTGACTTATTCATTGGGTCTGGAGAAACTATAGCAATGTCTCCATAGGTCATCCTCGGCCTAATGAAATGCCCCATGGATCCAATTGAATTGAAATCTCGTGGAGTGATCCTTCACAATGCAATGCGAGACATACGGATTGTAACTTTGGAGGTCTAATGGATACTTCTTCACCTAATCTGCTTCGACGTCTGCTTTCTTGATACTCCAGATCTCATATAGCCCAATTCGCAACGGAAGAGCGGGCCAAGGTGCCTTCTTCTTCTGGTGCAGTCTATCTGTCAATCCTTCCGAGATGTGATATGATACTTCCTACATGACAAGTTTGTCCAAGGAAAAAATCGGTAGAACATATGGACTGGCTGCTGGACTTGTGCAATGTGCAATCCAGACTAGTTGCTAGCTGCTGGGATTGCACAATGTGCAATTACAGCTGGGAGTGACTGCAGCCTCAAGGACTGCATTGCACAATTTTCTGGGCCAACAGTCACTATCCCTCATAAATGAAAAAAACAATCTTGGAGGGTAGTGCCTAGGCAGAAATGAACATTTCTGTAGAAGAAGGCAGAGCCTTCTTTCCCCAAATTGCGCAATGTTGTCTAGGTGAAGGAAGAGTCCGAGCCAAGGTTGGCCAAACTCACCAATGGGAAACTGAAAGAAAATATGAAAGTGAATGCATGGCGACACTAAGTGAAAGTAGATGTGATTGACAGTGCATGCAAACATGAATGAAAGATTTAGTAAACAGATCAACATGCATGTTGGTGAAGCGAGTTGCCGAATCAACGACCGTTCGTGAAAAACAGTTTCATGCATGCCACAGTAGTGAGATAGCAATGAAAACTGAAATAGGGTTAGGACAAGCTAGTATGCATGTAAACGAAAACAAGCATTCAAAGACATCAATCCAACAACACTCACACAAGCGAAAACAAAAAAAGCGATAGAAATGCTGAAAAAGACAAGTTGAGGCCACTTACCCATGAATAGCTGAGCCAGATATGTCGAAGAGTCCAGGATGTGTTGTGGGATGTCAAAGCTCCAATATTGATGCAAAAGAATGAGCTCTGATGCATCGAATAAATAAGTTTTGAGCTTATGACGTGCATGCCACAAATCGAGGAAAAAGCGTCACTTGGAGGAAAGCTCCTAAATAAACTTTGCATGTAACCTCTAGCTGCTAAAAATAGCTCCTTGAATCATGGGATGCCTTTTGAATGTTTCCCTTTTCTATTCTGGGAAAAATAAAGCCTTGCATGCAAGTCAAGTTTTCTTGGTCCCAAGTAGAACTGGTCAACCCAACTACCCATGCATGAATCTACTTAGCTGCTAGAAGGAAATGCACATTTCTGGCTAGGAGTTGGGCTACCTGCCTAGGATATTTGTGCAATTTTTGGGCAAAGCAGCTGACTACTGCCCAGATTTGTGCAAATCCTGGGTGGAGCAGCCCTGCTGGGGAAAATTGCACAATTTTTCATTGTGAGGGTCGACTAGCAGAATTGCGCAATTCTGGAGCCCAACAAGTTATCAGACATGATTGCGTAATTTCTGGAGGGAAGGCTCATTGCCCTCCATAATTTCGCAATTTATTGAGGGAGCTGCTCAGCCTACAACTCGACCAAGTCCGGATGAGCATCTTGTGAGGGGAATGCATCAAGCTGTGATCGACAGGCTTCCTTTATGAAAGAAAAACACTGAAGCTTGTGTACTTGACAAAGCAAGACAAGGTGCTATGAAAAGTTGGTAGGGAGGATCCAAAACAAATCTAAGGTAAAATTGTGGAGGGTGGTTGTAGCTGCTACAATAAGTTGTAAAGGAGGTTACTTTTTGTAAAAACGTATCTATGAGGTATTGATTACTACACACAAATTTATTTTTGGAGAATCTAATTCAACCATCTATTAGGTGTCAAAACCGTCCCTCCAAGTGTCCTAGTTTAGTTTCATTAAGTCTAGTTTAAGTTGAGTTTCACTCCAATCATTTATTACTGATATTTCCAATGTAGTCTTATTTAATTGATTCATAATACTAAGAAGAGCAGTCCTCTACTACGCATTATGTTCTATGTTCTCTTTAATTTTTGTCATGGTACGTGAGAATTCTTGAGAGCAACATAAGAGAAGATAAGCTAGCTTGCACAACGTGAGCGATGTAAAAGCAATCGTCTGCTCCACTCTTCAATTTTTGTTATCTACCATCATAGATTCATTTTAAGTATTGATCTAACATGAGTAGAGAAGGATCAAATTTATGTAGGTGCAAACTTTTTTACAGTGTAAAATACAATCTGTTATTTTTCATTGTTTAAATTGTATTTTTGAATGCTAAATAGACTATATATAGAACCAAATAAAAGTTTTAACCATAAAAACTTAAATTTTTTTGTATATAACTATATATAAAGTTGATATAGACATAAATTAGTAACATGGATCTTCAAATAGTTTATTTAAATCTCTTATTACAATATTTTTGAAAAGTAAAAGGTTTAAATATCTTATTCACACATTTTTTTACTTCTAATTACTTTACATCATATTCATTTTTTTAATTATACGAGACATTATTTTTATATTTATAACATACTTTTTAATTTACGAGTGGATGGACAAATTTACACATTCTGTCATACTCGGTTGTAGAATGAGTCTGTTGGCTTAATGAGTATTTGCTTATAGTTTATTTAAATCTCTTATTAAAATATATTTGAGAAATATAAGGTCAAACTTACACATCTCCTCATACTAGGTTGTAAAATGAGCTTATTAGCCCAATGATTATTTGCTTAGTTTATTTAAATCTCTTATTAAAATGTTTTTGAGAAGTACAAGGTTTAAACATCTAATTCACACATTTTTTACTTCTAATTACTTTAGAGTATAAAATCAATATATGACTAAATTAGTCGTTTATAATAATTATTAATGAATGTAAATGAAATGAATATAAACTAATAAATTAGGCGTTTATATAATGAATACGAAACTACAAAAAAAATATACATGAATGTTGCAAATGATAAATTTGTGATTACAATTGAAGACTAAATTTTGCATATATACAATTATTGGTAGTTAATTTACAATTGTAAAAATTCTGTTTCCCACCCCGGTTTTCAGTTTCACCTTATTTCTCCCATGTAGTTAAATGCCCATTCCCATAACCATACATTTAACAGACTGAAAAAAATAAATATTGCTGAAAACACAAATTCTGGAAATTTTTCAGAATGCTGGAAATTGCAGAAATAAAAATCAGCAATTAAAAACATCCATTAAAACACATTTAAACTCAGTGATTTTTGGTCAACTTGACCCTGGAAAAACCCCCTACAACTCTTGGGGAAAACCAGTTTGAGAGCTCTTCTTTATTTCTAGAAATGCCTTTTTACAGTGAGAAATTTTCAGCAAAAATCAGCAAACAAATTTACAACTTATCTCGATTTCTGAGCCTCATAGCCCACCAGAAATTTCCAAACAGCAACACAATGCTGTACGGCCACTGTACGGATGGTACGGGCGGTACGGACGGCTGTACGGACTGTACGGACGGTACGGACAGGCTGTCCGGACCTCGATTTTTGTGCAGAAAATCAGCTGCCTCGATTTCTGTGCAAAAACAAATCTGCCTTCTGCTGTTTGCTCAAAAAAAATCTGCCTTTTACTGCTTGCACATTCAGCTGTAAGGATTTGCTTAAATGCTCACTTGGTATGTGTGCCAAGCTGCTGCTTCCTTCTCCTCCTTGTCCAGAAATCTCCCTTGCTCTCTTGCTCTCTCTCTCTCAATCTGCTCATGAAAGAATGAATGATCTTTTCCTCCTTTTCCTCCCTTAACCCAACCCTAAATGACTTTTGGGTGATCCCTAAATCCAATGGCTGAAATAGATTTAGATCAATGGCTGAGATTAAATGCTCATTTAAATCTCACTTTCTATTTTTTAATTCACCCCACTTTAATAAAGACCCACTTAGTCATTTATTTCCAAAGTCACTTTTCCTTTCTAATTTTTCATTGACTTTATAAAAGTCACTTTAAAATTAGACTTAGTAACTTTATCACTTAAAGTCACTTTCAAATTAGATTTAACTTTATAAAAAATTATAAAGTTACTTTAGGAGAAAAATTAAATTCTTTTGGACACTTTTCCCTAGGCCAAAGATCAAAGCCTTAGGGAACCACCTGTCCTCCGGTACCAAATTTCAACACTCCCTCTTACCGAGGAAGGTGTTCCTCACCACACCCATCTTGTCTCTGAAGTAGACATGCTTGCCCCGTGGTAAGGCTTTGGTAAGAATATCTGCAACCTACTCATCAGTGGAAATATACTCAAGCTTCACAACTCCCACTTGAACATAGTCTCTGATGAAATGATATCTGATCCTGATATGCTTTGACCTGTCATGAAATACTGGATTCTCCGTGAGTTTAATGCATCTCTGATTATCACAGTAAATCACTGAAGGTCTCAACGGCTGACCAAATAAGCCAAACAACATCTTGCGAAGCCAGATGGCCTCAGAACTAGCTAGACTGGCTGCCATATACTCTGCTTCTGCTGAACTCAGTGCTACTGACTGCTGCTTCCGGCTGAACCATGACACTACTGCTGAACCCAACCCAAAACAACACCCTGAAGTGCTCTTCCTATCAGAAGCACAACCTGCCCAATCAGAATCAGTGTATCCTGCCAATCTCACTCCATCTCCCTGCCTGTAGTCCAGACCATAATCCACTGTCCCCTGCAAGTACCGCAAAATGTGTTTTGTAGCCACCCAGTGAACCTTCCTAGGCTCACACATAAACTAACTCATCGTGTTGACTGCAAAACAGATATCTGGTCTAGTGTTGACCAAATACATCAAGGAACCAATCAGCTGCCTGTACAATGTGGGATCCACCAACTCGGAATCCGAAGCATGAAGCTTCTTCCAGTTGGTGATCATCGGTGTCGACATGGGTCTACAATCCTCCATGTGGAATCTGCTAAGGATGTCCACAATATACTTCCCCTGCCCCAGGAAGAAATGCCCCTCCTCCTGCCACACCTCCAAACCCAAAAAGTAATGCATCAAGCCGATGTCCTTCATCTCAAACTCCGCCGCAAGATCTCTCTTGCAGTGCTCTATGAGTCTCTCTGCACCTGTAATGATCAAGTCATCCACATACAGCACCAGAATGAGAGGCTCCTCACCAATCACAATAAAGTAAAGGTTCGGATCTGCCTCACTCTTTGTGAAACCCATCCCCTGCAAGTATGCATCTATCCTGGAGTACCAAGCTCTGGGAGCTTGCTTCAGGCCATAAAGGGCCTTCTTCAATCTGCACACATGGGACTCCTTCCCATGCACCTCAAAGCCCTGTGGCTGCTCAATGTACACCTCCTCCTGTATGAAGCCATTGAGAAATGCAGTCTTCACATCCATCTGGTGGATCTTCCAACCCATCTCTGCTGCTATCGATATAATGGAGCGGATCGAAGTATATCGAGCCACGGGAGCGAAGGTCTCCTCATAATCAACTCCCTCTACCTGGGAGAACCCTCTAGCCACAAACCTCGCTTTGAATTTCTCAATGCTGCCATCTGCAGCATGCTTTACCTTGTAAAGCCATCTGGAAGTAACCACGGATTTGCCCTCAGGCCTCGGCACCACCTCCCAAACATCATTCTTCATGATAGAAGAATACTCCTCCTGCATGGCCTCTCTCCAGACCTGCTGGCTAGCTGCCTCCTCATAGCTAGAAGGCTCAGAGTCAAGGATGCTGGTAACCATTGCCATATCGCTACAAAACCTCTCAGGTGGTCTACTCTCTCTGACCGGCCTCTTCGGCTCAGCAACAGATGTGGCATCTCTCAGGGTGTCCTGAAGCCACTTGGGCTTCCTCTTCCCTGAGCATGCTTCTCCCATAGGAGAATGAAACTCCTCATCCTCATCCCCATCAATAGCCTGAACTCCTGATTGTCTGTCTGTTGTCCTCCTGCCTGCACCTGAACCTGTAGAAGCTGAGGTACCGTGTGAACTGTCCATCAGTGGACTCCCTAGTGAACTGCTCTGTGAACTGCTCTGCATGCTGCCCGGAGCACCACCCCTCTGGCTCAGCGAGCCACTGCTCACTGATGGACCTGAAATCCTCATAGATGTACCTCCGGATCCTCCTGATCCCTGCCCACTGGATCCCTGCGACTGACTCAACTGCTACTGAGGGTCTGGCTGATCTAGATACTCTAACTCCTGTGACCTCCTAAAGGCCCTGTCCTCCTCGAACTTCACATCCCATCTGACAACAACTTTCCTCTGTGCAGGAATGTAAATCCGAAAGGCCTTTGAGGTCTCACTGTAGCCCACAAAGATACCCTTCTCTGCGGTGGGCTCTAGTTTGGTCCTCTCCTCCTTGGGTATATAGGAGTATGTAATGCATCCAAAGATATGAAGATGACCAAGATCAGGCTTCTTCCCAGAGAAAGCCTCCTCAGGAGTCATGTGCTCCAAGGCACGATGCAGACTCCTGTTCTGCAAGTAAACAGCTGTGTTACAGGCCTCTGCCCACAAGAACAATGGCAACCCCTGATCATGTATCATGGCTTTGGCAGCCCCTATGATGGATCTGTTCTTGCTCTCCGCAACCCCGTTCTGCTGGGGGTTGTCAGGAACAGTGAACTCCCTCCTAATGCCTGCCTCCGCACAATAGTCAACAAACTCTCCAAGGGTGTACTCTCCTCCATTGTCCGTGTTGGAAATAATATTGAGAGGGGGGGGGGGTGAATCCGTATTATCTAATTCTTTTAATGAACCTTCCTTATTTGATCTTTGAATTATTTTTGCATGTCAGTACCATAAAATAATGTGCATGAACAAAGAAAACAGATAGCCACACCAAAGAACGCAAGATGTAAGGTGGAAACCCAATGTGGGTGAAAACCACCTGCTGCAATATGTCTCTATCTTCTTTCAAATTAGAAACTTCTTTTACAATGGTTTTGTACTGGTGCAGTCCTTTACCAGTACGCAGGCTACAACCTGCAGAGAGCTACAATTCTCTCTCGTTTTCCAGTCTCTCCTGGAAGGTAGTTACAACCCCCTACTTCTTTTTTTACAAGGACCACTTTTCATAAATTTTCAAACTGGATCCATAAGCATCAATTGATCATCAAGTATGAGAGAATCACCCAATCAACTGTAGTAACCAGATCAACAGTAATAGGACCAAACCCAGAACACAACAATGATAAACAAAGATTTTAAGAGAAGGAAGCACCCTGCTGCACTGCTTGCCTGCTTCCCGGACTCACCCTGCTCAACTGCTAGCCTGCGTCCCGGACTCACCCTGCTCAACTGCTAGCCTGCGTCCCAGACTCACCCAGCTCAACTGCTAGCCTGTGTCCCGGACGCACTCTGCTCAACTGCTAGCCTGCGTCCCTCGCTCTGAGTCTATTGAACTGCCTGCGTCCCGGCGCACCTGAACCCTTCTGCGCCTGCGTCCCGGCGCACCTGAACCCTTCTGTGCCTGCGTCCCGGCGCACCTGAACCCTTCTGCGCCTGCGTCCTGGTGCACCTGAACCCTTCTGCGCTTGCGTCCCAGCGCACCTGAACCCTTCTGCGCCTGCGTCCCGGCGCACCTGAACCCTTACTGCACCTGCGTCCCTCCGGGCATAGATGATTTCAAGACTTCAGAAGTAACCCAGACAGTCAGATCTACAAATCTGAACATGCGCCGAAGAGATCTCGGTCCATCAGCAGATTCACCTTGTTTAGATCTAGACCAGATCTAGCCCTCATAAGATATTCAACTAAAACCATGCTGAAGCCAAATGATCTCCTTTGCTTTATATAGGTAGGCTCCTCCTAAAATCATGGAACAATACCACGAGCCGACACCATAATAACTCAATACCGTCGGCTAGATACCAAGAGTAAAACACAAGAAACCCCCACGTGGCTTTTCTCTGCCTTGAAATGTGTGCACTGGGGGGACGCACCTCCTGAACGGCTAGCCTGCGTCTCTGGACGCGGTCCCTACATGGTGTACCTACGGGTACGCACCTTATGAACTGATTTCCTACGTCCTTCTTAATTTTCAATAAAATGAGAGCCTTGCCACGGGAGTTGCCATCAAGTACAACATCTGTAACATATAGCCATACCAGAAACATAATGCCAACAATCTCCCCCTTTGGACTTGATGGCAACCTCACAAACTTCAGCTTCATTCTCCCCCTTTGACATCAAGGGAAAAGGGGTATACTCCCCCTAAGATCATGCTCCCCCTGAAAAAGAACCAGATCTGCAACAAAGAACCATAATCCACCATGAAAGAGATAGAGACATATTGCAGCTATTTCCAAGATCTCCTTCTGACCATCCTCCATAATGCCAACAATGCATTATATGCTCCCCCTGAACCTGTGAGCCAACCATGACTGAACCATTTCCTGAGTCTGTTCTGCTCCCCCTGAGTCTGAGCCAACCATGACTGAACCTGAGTCTGTTCTGCTGCCCTTTCTTCATATACGCGACTTTGCAGCCTGTAACTCGCGCATATACGCGACTTGCCTTCATTATATCAGCGTATGCAAGATGGAATACTGATTTCATCACTTTCAGATTCCCCTGTGTCTGTTATGTCTGCTGTCTGAATTATGCCACACCTTTCTATCTCTGTCTTCTTCAATTCCTGCAACTGTGATGATGTATGGTCCTTTTGTTTTGAATTTTGAAATCTGCTCCTGCATTCCCTTGCTTTATGCCCATAGTTGTTGCATGTATAACATCTTACATTTTTCATGTTCCTTCTATCACAATCAATTGCTTTGTGTCCATATGCATTGCAGGCAAAACAATATCCTCTGAAATACCTGGGATGCGATGATCTTTCTTGAACCATTCTACTTCTACATCTGGCTGCAACATGTCCAAGATTATGACATACATAACATTCAACATTTTTCAGTGGAGGAAATAATCGTCTATCACGTCCATAGTTAGGAGTAAAGGATCTTCCTTGAGGAATTTCTTTCCTTGGTTGTTCCTTGTTGAGCATTTCAGATTTCTCATTAGAGTTTCTTGCCTCACCTTGTGAACTAGATTCACCTTCAACATATTCGTGAAAACCAAGACCAGTCTTGATAGCAGGAGACCTTTGACTATTAAGAATATCATCCAAGACTTTAGTACTATCTTGAAATCGTAAAAGCTTATCTTTTTCTTCTATTTTACCTTTCAAGATATTTACCTCAACTTGATGTTGTTCTTCCTTTTTCAGATATTGATTCCTTAGGTCTTCTTCAACTTTTCTTCCTTCTTCCACTTGTCGCTTTAGTTTGGTCACTTCATGTTCTTGATCTTCAAGATCTTCTCTGTTCTGTTCTCTTGATTTTTTAAGATCTTCTTTTAGAGAGAGGATCTTTGATTCAAGTTTCTGAATAGTTGTACTCTGATCCTTTACTATATCCTGCAATTGCTCCCTTACCCTGATTTCTGTCTCCAATTGTTCTTTTAATTTGGAAACTTCTTCAGTTTCTGCATTCTTCTCTTCATGTGCCATGAGACTTTTAATATCTTCGCTATTATTGAATGAAGCATTCTTCTTCTTATGTGCCATGAGACTTCTAATATATTCACTATCATTGAATGAACTTTTAATATGGGTATAATAGCTTCTACCATCTTCTTCAGATATCTTTCCTTTGATATGAGGACATCTAGCAGCATAGTGACCAACTCTACCACATAGAAAACATTTGAAAGGTAGCTTACCTTTGAACCGTCCAGTTCCCCGTTCAAGATTCTTGACAAAATTTACCTCATCTTCTTCCTCTGACACTTCGAATGCGGCCTCTGGTGGTACCTCTTGTCGCATTTCAAAAGCAGTTAAGATCCCATGAAGTTGTGACATGGTGATTTTCTGCACATTCTCCTTTTCTTCTATGGCAGATACTTTAGAATCAAATTTAGCAGACAAAGATCTCAAAACTTTTTCAACTAAGACAACTTCCTCAAATTCTTCACCCAGATCCCTCATACAATTCACAATCTCATCCATACGCAGGAAATAATTAGCTATGCTTTCATTATTACGCATCTTAAGAGTTTCATATCGGATTCTGAGAGTTTGAAGCTTTGCTCTTTTTACCTGATCATCTCCTTCGTAGCTTGTGACGATTTTTTCCCATATTTCCTTAGCTGATTTGAAATGCATGATCTTCATAAATTCTGATTGAGTCAACCTACTCAATAGGACAGTAACAGCTTTGGCATTGAGCTCATATTGCTTTTTCTCTGCTGGATCTGTAGGAGTTGCTGATGGGAATTTGTATCCTCCTTCTACGATTCCCCAAACTTCTGCTCCAAGTGATTGTAGATATGCAGTGGTTCTTATCTTCCAGTGAGTAAAATTGTTCCCGTCAAAGACTGGTGGCCTGATGTGTGCTTCTCTTTCTGGATTAGCCATTCTGATGGATCTTTTCTTTCAAGTGATCAAGCTTCCTCAGAAGGACCTGCTCTTATTCCAATTGTTGGAAATAATACTGAGAGGGGGGGGGGGGGTGAATCAATATTATCTAATTCTTTTAATGAACCTTCCTTATTTGATCTTTGAATTATTTTTGCATGTCAGTACCATAAAATAATGTGCATGAACAAAGAAAACAGATAGTCACACCAAAGAACACAAGATGTAAGGTGGAAACCCAATGTGGGTGAAAACCACCTGCTGCAATATGTCTCTATCTTCTTTCAAATTAGAAACTTCTTTTACAATGGTTTTGTACTGGTGCAGTCCTTTACCAGTACGCAGGCTACAACCTGCAGAGAGCTACAATTCTCTCTTGTTTTCCAGTCTCTCCTAGAAGGGAGTTACAACCCCCTACTTCTTTTCTTACAAGGACCACTTTTCATAAATTTTCAAACTGGATCCATAAGCATCAATTGATCATCAAGTATGAGAGAATCACCCAATCAACTGTAGTAACCAGATCAACAGTAATAGGACCAAACCCAGAACACAACAATGATAAACAAAGATTTTAAGAGAAGGAAGCACCCTGCTCCACTGCTTGCCTGCTTCCCGGACTCACCCTGCTCAACTGCTAGCCTGCGTCCCGGACTCACCCTGCTCAACTGCTAGCCTGCGTCCCGGACTCACCCTGCTCAACTGCTAGCCTGCGTCCCGGACGCACTCTGCTCAACTGCTAGCCTGCGTCCCTCGCTCTGAGTCTATTGAACTGCCTGTGTCCCGGCGCACCTGAACCCTTCTGCGCCTGCGTCCCGGCGCACCTGAACCCTTCTGCGCCTACGTCCCGGCGCACCTGAACCCTTCTGTGCCTACGTCCCGACGCACCTGAACCCTTCTGCGCCTGCGTCCCGGCGCACCTGAACCCTTCTGCGCCTGCGTCCCGGCGCACCTGAACCCTTCTGCGCCTGCTTCCCGGCGCACCTGAACCCTTACTGCACTTGCGTCCCTCCGGGCATAGATGATTTCAAGACTTCAGAACTAACCCAAACAGTCAGATCTATAGATCTGAACATGCGCCGAAGAGATCTCGGTCCATCAGTAGATTCGCCTTGTTTAGATCTAGACCAGATCTAGCCCTCATAAGATATTCAACTAAAACCATGCTGAAGCCAAATGATCTCCTTTGCTTTATATAGGCAAGCTCCTCCTAAAATCATGGAACAATACCACGAGCCGACACCATAATAACCCAATACCGTCGGCTAGATACCAAGAGTAAAACACAAGAAACCCCCACGTGGTTTTTCTCTGCCTTGAAATGTGTGCACTGGGGGGACGCACCTCCTGAACGGCTGGCCTGCGTCTCTGGACGCGGTCCCTGCATGGTGTACCTATGGGTACGCACCTTATGAACTGATTTCCTACGTCCTTCTTAATTTTCAATAAAATGAGAGCCTTGCCACGGGAGTTGCCATCAAGTACAACATATGTAACATATAGCCATACCAGAAACATAATGCCAACAGTCCGACCTCAGGGACTTGATCTTTCGACCTGTCTGAGTCTCCACAAGAGCTCTGAACTCCTGAAACCGCTTGAAGACCTCACTCTTGGTCTTCAAGAAATAAATCCAGGTCCTCCTGGAGTGATCATCAATGAATAAGACATAGTACTCATATCCACTCAAGGAAACATGAGACATCCGACTGCTCACATCGGAATGAATCAAATCAAGTATCCCCGTCGCTCTGCTGTCACTGCTGGGAAAAGGGGATTTGGCAAACTTGCCCATCACACAACCTCTGCAAGTATCAAAGTGATCACTACTGAAATCTGGCACACCTGTGGTGATCTCCCGCAATGTCCTCAAGGCTCCATGATACATGTGTCCCATCCTGTGGTGCCAAATCTCACACAGCTCAGAACTGCTAGCTCTGCTGTCGGTACTACAGCTCAATGCCAAAGGGGGCTGGAATGCAAACTTGTACACCTTTGCATGGCGTACACCTATCACTCTAGCTGAATCAGCTGGAGAGCCCCTGAGATACATCAACACCTGTCCTCCTCTGAACAGTACCTCATATCCTCTGTCCTCCAAAGCTGAGACGGATATGAGGTTCTTCCTCATCCCTGGCACATAAAGAACCTCTGACACCTTCAAGGGAGGTTTGGACTCCCTCTGAAATGTCACTGTCCCCACCCCGACTGCTCTAACAACTCTGTCATCACCGAGTACTACCTCAATATCAGTGTCACTCTCTGAAAGCTCTGAGAAGTACTCCCGGACTCCTGTCATGTGACGTGAAGCCCCACTGTCCACATACCAGATACCTGTAGATGCTCCGCTAATCGAGGGAAAAGCATGCTCCCTCTGAACCTGTGTGGCAGGTGATCCTGCACCAGAGGACTCACATGTAGTGAACGCAAACTCCCGGTCAAAACGACCTGCAAAGTCCTCAATCTCAGCTGAAGCTGCCACATCCTGGTTCTTCCCCTTCTTCTTCTTCTTCTCCGGACACACAACTGCATAGTGTCCCATCTTCTGACAATTCCAACACTTCACTTTGGAATAGTCCTTCTGTGAGTTACCCTGTTTACCTTTACCTTTGCCTTTGCCTCCACCACCGCTTGTGGAAGCCTGCTTCTTCCCTTTGCCTTTCTTGCCTCCTGCCACCAGTGCTACGTCCTCATCCTGCTCAACTGGCTTGGCTGCCCCAAGCTGTCCTTTCTTGATCTCTGTCTGAATACAATCATCCCAAAACCTCTCCCATGTGGGAAGGGTCTCACGTGCACAAACCCCATCAACAAAGTTCAACCATGAACAGGGGAGGCCATTCACTGCAATACGCACCAACTCAGTGGATGGAATGGCCTCTCCAATCGCTGCCAACTCATCTCTCACATTGGTAATCTTTGTGAGATATCCAGCTGCACTATCATTCCCCATCTTAATGTTCTTCAGCTTCTCCTTCAGGACCATCTTCCGGTTCTCATTGGTACTCTGGTAGAGATTGGACAATGCTGTCCACATCTCATGGGCATTGCTCTTTCCTCTCACATGAGGAATGCAATGGTTTTTGATTCCGTCTAGAATCAACCTCTTACCCTTGTTGTTCTTTCTATTATAAGCTACCAACTGAGTAGCATCAGTAGGCACAACAACAGGGTGCTGTGCTGTATGCACCATGATATCCCAGACTTCTGCCTCCTCAAAGATACTCTGCATTCTCTCCTTCCAAACGCTGTAATTTGTATGCCCATCCAACCTATCCTCCACCCTCAATCCCAATGACATCTTGCTGTCCTAAAACTGAAAAATAGCACTGCTGTGGTAAAGATAAAACTGTTGTTTATGAAAAATCAGCTTGCTGGAATTTTCTGAGTGAAAAAATCAGCAGCTGTATTTTTTTCCTTTTGCTGTCCCAAACTGCCCTTCAGCACTCAAGCTCTGATACCATGTAAAAATTCTGTTTCCCACCCCGGTTTTCAGTTTCACCTTATTTCTCCCATGTAGTTAAATGCCCATTCCCATAACCATACATTTAACAGACTGAAAAAAATAAATATTGCTGAAAACACAAATTCTGGAAATTTTTCAGAATGCTGGAAATTGCAGAAATAAAAATCAGCAATTAAAAACAGCCATTAAAACACATTTAAACTCAGTGATTTTTGGTCAACTTGACCCTGGAAAAACCCCCTCCAACTCTTGGGGAAAACCACTTTGAGAGCTCTTCTTTATTTCTGGAAATGCCTTTTTACAGTGAGAAATTTTCAGCAAAAATCAACAAACAAATTTACAACTTATCTCGATTTCTGAGCCTCACAGCCCACCAGAAATTTCCAAACAGCAACACAATGTTGTACGGCCACTGTACGGACGGTACGGGCAGCTGTATGGACGGTACAGACGGCTGTACGGACTGTACGGACATGCTGTACGGACGGTACGGACAAGCTGTACGGACCTCAATTTTTGTGCAGAAAATCAGCTGCCTCGATTTCTGTGCAAAAACAAATCTGCCTTCTGCTGTTTGCTCAAGAAAAATCTGCCTTTTACTACTTGCACATTCAGCTGTAAGGATTTGCTTAAATGCTGCCTTGGTATGTGTGCCAAGCTGCTGCCTCCTTCTCCTCCTTGTCCAGAAATCTCCCTTGCTCTCTTGCTCTCTCTCTCTCAATCTGCTCATGAAAGAATGAATGATCTTTTCCTCCTTTTCCTCCCTTAACCCAACCCTAAATGACTTTTGGGTGATCCCTAAATCCAATGGCTGAAATAGATTTAGATCAATGGCTGAGATTAAATGCTCATTTAAATCTCACTTTCTATTTTTTAATTCACCCCACTTTAATAAAGACCCACTTAGTCATTTATTTCCAAAGTCACTTTTCCTTTCTAATTTTTCATTGACTTTATAAAAGTCACTTTAAAATTAGACTTAGTAACTTTATCACTTAAAGTCACTTTCAAATTAGATTTAACTTTATAAAAAATTATAAAGTTACTTTAGGAGAAAAATTAAATTCTTTTGGACACTTTTCCCTAGGCCAAAGATCAAAGCCTTAGGGAACCACCTGTCCTCCGGTACCAAATTTCAACAACAATATCTTATAACATGACGAAAAATTAGTCTATTTCGTTGGTCAATAATTGGTTTCAAACGATCACTAAAATTTGCATATATATGACTATTAGTAGTTAACTTACAGTGTCTTATAACATGAACAACATTTTGGTCATATTTCTTTTGGCATTAATTGGTTTTCTCGGATGATCATATAGTAATATATTTTGTTTTATATTTGGTCATTAATTGTGACAACTAATGACTAAATAAATTACTATATTAATGACATAATTTATGAATAAATACACTACTAAATGATAAATCTGAAACAACCAATTAATGAATAACTTACAAACGACTAAACGTTGGTCGTGTTATAAGATACTGTAAATTAGCTACTACTGGTCACCAACTAAAAAATGGTCATTTATATGCAAATTTTAGTCATTTTTTTAGTAACTAATAAGCCTTTTTGTACTAGTGCTATAAAACTAAAACTACTTGGTGTCATATCCATTTAAACATCATCCAAGACTTGAAGATAATATTAGTATTACAACTCTTTTGTGTTAAAATATTTTCATATTCAAAGTTTATAGATATAAAAGATAAAAACAAATGTCAATGTCTTTGTTTGATTGTTACTTGACTTTAGTGTGGGCAGGTTAAAAGAAATGTGATTGGAAAAAGGATGGGGACACAATGCAGAGCATGACTTGGATATGATTCATTTGCTGTTGGAGATCATTTAGGCACTCGAGCCATCGACTTTGGAAATTTTTCTAGTAGGGATTCCCATGGTTTTTAATGTTGTGATTCTTTGACCTCATTGGTTATTTTGTGCTAGTAAATGTTTTAGGAATGCCAAACAATACATCGTTGGACAGGTAAACAATTTTTTTATAATTGCAATGTCCATTCCATGATATCCTCTCTTTATTTTTAGATTGTATTTTGAACATTTCTTTTGATTTTGTTTCTTCTTTTAACTATGAAATTGAAAATACTTTGTATCATGTCCATTTAAACAACAACCAAATCTTGAATATGAAATTAGTATTACACAATATTGATTGAAATCCTTTTAGCTATTTTGTGTTAAAAGATTTTCATGACTATTAGAAAAGTTTACTTTCATGTTGTTATTTGAGCACATGTTGTTTATATACTTATCCAAGTTCATGCATTAGAGACTGAAATGTTGTTGCGATTAAAACGACAAGGATTATACATCACACCTCATATTAGTTTGTTTCACAAGTTATCTACGACTTGAGATTTTTAGCCTGTACCTTAGTTGCCATGATTATACCTTAAGCTTTCCCTAAAGGTGAAAACTAAGTTACTAAGGTGTTCTTTTCTATAGTGATGTTTTATTTGCTTTGTTTATACAGGTCATTTGGCCACATAATGGCCACTATCACCCAACTGAAGAAAAATTGTTTGGGTTTCTTTCTTTTATGGGGAAAAATGGCTTTGACAATTCTGATGTTGAGGTATATGTCGTATAAATAATTTATAGTCTACTTTAGTTTATATTCTTATGTTCATTGTCTTTCATGTCTTACACTCTACACTGTATCTTATTTTGTTTTCAGAAAAGTAACTCAGAACTCAATATTGATGGTAAGAAGCAAGAACTGATGAAAGATGAGAACAATAACATTAGATTGACAAACGCGAAAAAAGAGAGAGACGAGAACTGGTCTAGCGATACCCTTAGAGCCAATATCCTGCATAAGGCACACACATAGAGAATGATGGTAAAGTCTTCGTAGTTGGTGACTTCACCTGCAATGCCTTGGAAACATAATGATAATGTTTTCAAGTGATGAAACAACATTTCATGTGTAAATTGTAGTCCAACCAATATTAACTTGGAAACTCATATTGTAATATTTGACATTTTATATAATATAATTTATGTGATTGAAATTATTTATAGTTGCACTTGATATGGTTTAGTATTTTAATTAAGATATCTAACTTTTTGTTTTTATATTAGATGAACAAGTACAATGTATGATTTTATTTATTTATTTTATTTTTATTTAATTTAGTCACAAAATCATAGTAATTAATTTATTTTGATTAATAATGAACACATAAAATTAATCTAAAACTACTAAATTAGTAGTTTATAGTGATTAATGATGAACACAAATAAAATAAATATACGACTAAATTAGTTGTTTACAATGATTATTAATGAAAGTAAATGAAATGAATATAAACTACTAAATTAGTTGTTTATATAATGAATATAAAACTATAAAAAAAAATTATTGCAAATGATAAATTTGTTATTACAAACGACAACTAAATTTTGCATATATTTGACTATTAGTAGTTAATTTACAATATCTTATCACACGACAAAAATTTAGCCATGTTTGTTTGGTCATTAATTGGTTTGAAACAATGACTAAAATTTGCATATATATGGCTATTAGTAGCTAATTTACAGTATCTTATAACACAATTGACATTTGGTCATATTTCTTTGGTCATTAATTGGTTTTCTCGGGGAACCATATAGTAATATATCTTGTTGTATATTTGGCCATTAATTGTGGCAATTAATGACTAAATCAATGACCAAAAATATGACCAAATTTATGACTAAACATACTACAAGGCGATGAAATTGAAACAACCAATTAATGACTAAGCTAAAAATGACTAAAATTTTGGCGTGTTATAAGATACTGTAAATTAGCTACTACTTGTCACCGACTGAAAAATGGTTGTTTGTATGCAAATTTTAGTCATTTTTTAGTAACTAATTAGCCATTTTGTACTAGTGAAATGACAGTTCCCCTATTCAATTGGATATGGATTAGTAGGAATAGGTGCACTTACGTGAGGGCCTAGAGGGTACCTAGAGAACCCTAAGGTTGGTAGGAACTCTTGGAAGCCACGGGGTTTGGTACACCCATGGCCGACCAATTTGGTTATGTTGGAGGTAGTGGTGCCACCCAGTGGACTGTGAGTGAAAAGAAGGTGGTGCATTAATTGAGTGTGGGGCTAGTGGGGGATGTGAGCCTATTGGTTTAAGGTTGCAAGGGTTTGGTACCTTGGCCCTATTTGTATCTGGTTGTGGATATTAACCTGGATAGAGAAGGTGTTTCCATCATGAAGTCACGTCCCTAACTCGAGGGTGATTGAAAGCTAAGAGAGTTGGAGCAACATGGTTTATGGCTAGATGGTATGTCTGAGTCTTGCAGATAGCCAACTGAGTTCATATATAAGTGCTTCAAACTTGATATATACATGCTTTATGGATTATCGAGCATGTTATTTTACTATTTTGTCATTCTATATGTTTTATATTACGATTATGATATCAGAGTCAGAAGCGGTGGCATCGCCCTAATTGGGCTACTAGGGGGTATTACAAAAGGCATTATTCTTATTATATCTCATTGATAAATCAATATAGATATATCTATTTTCTTCCTCCCGCTTCCACCACCATGCCCCGTAGCTCCCAAAACTACTCCACTCCCCTTCCCTTGAACCCTCCCATACCAACATGAAAAGGAAAAAACACTCACTGATTTATTAACCTTTTAACATCTATTAAATAATTAAATTGTATAAATAAAAAATAATATAGTTATACATGAAAACTTTGAAATGGTATTATACCCAAAAGTAATGTATTTTTTTCCATTTTTAAATAATAATGTGAAAAATATTACATAGAAGTAGATTTTTTTCTATCGTAAAAGATAATACCAAACATGTCAACAAATCAAAATAATTTAGTAACATATATGATCAACGCCATTACCAACTAATTAATTTTCAAATTTTATGATACTTTAAATCATTATATATTCTTTTATTCAAAAGAACCATGTAGAATATGTGTGTGTGGTGGTCTTTTGTACGTTCAAAAATATATTTTAAGCAACATAAAAACATAATTTGATTAAAAAATATTTGGCTAGATTAAGAGAACTTCAAAAATAGTTAGAAAATGCCTAAACAATAATATGAATTTATAACTGAAAATTTCATATAAATACACACACTTACAAACAAATTATTTTAAATAATTAAATTTTATAAATAAATAATAATGTAATTGTGCATAAATTGAAATGGTATTATACCCAAAAAAAACTAGTATATATTTTTTCTATTTTTAAATAGCAATGTGAAACATGTTACATAGAAGTAGATTTTTTCAATTTTGAAAAATAATGTGAAACATTGTTGAATTGAGACTTCTGTGATCCATAACAGTTATAAGAAGAGCCTCGGCGTAAATCACATATAGAGGGCGCTCCATCCATCAGAGGATTAGCGAACATGCAGCTGACCTAAGACATGGGAGAACCAAGTCTTCAGCGCTAGCAGAGCATGTGGATAAGACCAAGCATCACATTTGTATTGAGGAGGCTAAGGTTGTTGCCAAGGTTGCCCAGTTCCATCATCGGAAACTCAGGGAAGCTATTGAGATCGAAAGAAGGCCTAACAATCTCAATAGAGATGACGGCTGGAAGATCAGTAGATGTTGGATCCATGCCCTTTCATCTTAGTCTCCCCCCCCTCTTTCATCTTTTTCGCTTTCGTCGTTCCCCTGGAGCCTTCCTATCTCCTAGGTTTTATCCTTTTTGGCTTTGGACTCTTTCCAGTCCTTCTCCTATTTATTTTGTGTCGCTCCTTTGTCCCTGATTGATATTGGTATCTATTATCATAACTAATATTTATTTACTTTTTATTATTATTATTATTATTTATTTATTTATCTTATATCATATATATCTATATATATATATATATATATATATATATATATATATATATATATATATATATATATATATTCTATATTTTAATTAATTATTTATTCATCTATTAACGAATATATATTGTTATTATTATTATTATTTATTTATTTACTTATTTTTATTGTTGAGTATTTTTATTTATTATTTTATTTATTTTCATTCAAATATTTATTTACTTATTTTTATATTATTATTATTATTTATTTATTTTATTATTCTTCGTAACTAATTTTTATATATATTATTATTTTTTATATATATTATATATATATTTTTATTAATTAATTTATTTATCTATTAATGAATATATTTATATATTATTATCTTTTTAATTTTTTTATTTAATTTTTATATATTGTTATTATTATTAATTTATTTATTTATTATATATATTAGTATTATTATCATTTATTTTTTATTATTATTTACTTTATTATTTCTTATATAATAATATATATATATATATATATATATATATATATATATATATATATATATTATTTTTATTATATATATACTTTTATCTATTTATTTATTTATCTAACGAATATATATTATTATTATTTATTTATTTGCTGATTTGTATTATTATTTATTTTATTTAATTACATTTACCTTATTTATAAATAAGTTAGGTCTTCAATTTAACTAATTCCCATTTAATAAAAAAATTTAATTATTAAATTATACATTTTAACTAATTATTGACGTAAACCCCGTCTAAAATTATTTCATTTATATAATTATATATTTATATATAGGTATGGTCATTAAGTATCTTCCTTTAAATAATCAATTTGACTTTTTGACTGTCCCTAAGTCAAAGCTAGCCGTTAATCTAGATAGCTGTTGGAGGCCCTGCTCAGACTATTTAACACGTAAAGCTGGATCTGTTTCTTCAACTTGTCCTGACGATGAGCCACACTTGCTGGCTCGAAACGCGTCAGCAAAGGTCTTTCTATATGTGATTTACGCCAAAGCTCTTCTTATAAATGTGAAACATGTTATCTATTCAAAATATTTTAATGATACATATGATAAGCATGGTTACCAACTAATTGTTTTAAGTGATTTATTTACAAATTGTATGATACTGTAAATCATTATATATTTTTTATTAAAAAATACAAATATGTAAAATATGTTATATGATGGTATATATATATATATATTTAAGGGTTGAATCCATTTATGCATTCAAAAATATATTTTTAACATAAAAAAAATATAAATTGATTAAAAATTATTTGGTTGAATTCCTATAGAAAACATTGAAACAAAGTCATAAATAATAATATAAATAATATAAAATTTCACATATCTATGTGAATATATATATATATATATATATATATATATAGAGAGAGAGAGAGAGAGAGAGAGAGAGAGAGAGAGAGAGAGAGAGAGATCTGTGTGTGTGTGTGTGTGTGTTATTTTTAAATAACAATGTGAAACATACTATATAAGAGTGGTTTTTTTTCTATCCTAAAAAAATAATGTCAAACATGTTAACAACTCAAAATTATTTAAAAATCCCCGAACGGAGTGTGGTACAAGGAAATTTGTAGCATGGGTAGTTGAGCCCGCGACCTTGAAGAATGAGAAAGATTAAAGGTTGGTGGTGGCATCGCCACCCCTGTGCATGCAGACACATGACATTACTTCCATCTATGATATCAGATGCATGTCATTTTGTAAGGAACAAAGGGACCGGAAACACTGGTTGTATTTGCCTTAGTTGAAATTTGGTATGCTTCCATTGTTAGAAGGTTTTGAGATATGCTCTGGGAGGGTATCGGGGTTGAACGAGGTGGATGTTTCAGTTTGTATAGTCACTCTAGTGGCACGCAAGGCCTGAATGAGAGCTTGACAAACCAAAGTTACGAAAGGAAAATCTTTACCAATGGAAATACAACTATTCTTGTTTTGAAGACCAGGGGCTCTATAATAAAGGTGAGGGATGGGAGTTTAGAACATGGGTTGAAGTTAATTTTTGGGGCTAGGTTGTCATCAACATTTTCAATATTCTGAAAGCATATATACTCTATTGCATGCAGCATTTGGAGCTTGGCTCATTTCCATAAATTATGAAACCCTTATGTTACCTTAATTTTTATTGTTGCGCCATCTCCCATCTCCAATTTGTTAGCTTGATTTTATCCGCTAATTATGACACTCTTGAGTCGGCTTGTTGTTTTGTTGGAGTTGTGTACTTAGGATGATTGTGCTTGTTATGGGGTTAGTTATTGGTGGAGGGACAATATATGGGCTGCTATCATATGGACATATTTTAAATCTTGTTTAGTTGTCCTTGAATGTTGACTTATTCATGCTAAGGGTTGTGTCGGACCTCTTTGGTGCTCTATTTTTCATTCCTAGCTAGTGCTTGAGCACCAGTGCTTTGTTAATGGTATTATGTGTGCTAGAATAATGTACAAATGATATTTCTAGATAGATTTTATGAGTTGTGTTCTTGTAATTATTGTTTGAGTCTATCTCTCATGAGTTGTGTCTTCGTAGTATGTGTTGTGAATTTTTGATCTGAATTATTTAGATCTAGATTGTCCTAGAAGCTGTCTATGTGTGCCTATAATATGTATTGGTTGTCCAAGCAGTTTGATTAATGAGATTTGATTTCATTCTTGTGCATTTCTCTGTTTTTTCTAATATGGTATTAGAGCGAGAGAGTGAGATCTAGTGAGGCTTTAGATCTGAGAGTAAGAGGACCTAGATCTGTGAGGTTGTGAAATAAAGGGCTGTGAGATCCTGTTGTTATGGTGCTTCTCCCAATTTTTTTATGTTATTTGGTTGAGGAATATTGCTGAACGATGTTTTCTGCAGTCGTTGTGTGTGTATGTAACTACAGTCTTCGTATTTGAGAAGCCCATGGAAGTATATAGCCACCGTAACCATCATAATTTGAAAGGTATGATTTGATTTTTTAAATCAATCCAAGCCATAAGTTTGAGGTTAATTTCTCATGGAGGAGTAAATTGGTGCACTAAGGAGCCCTGCCAGAGATGTAAAATCTTATCACGCATTTGCTTATTTCAATTTGTTTTATTTTTTGTTTTGAGAGAAAATTGCAGATGGGGTATGGAGGCATAAGGAGTTAAAAATTTGGTGAAAAAAATTTATGGTGAAAATTTTGTTTTTATTTATTGGTGAAAATTATTTTCATAGTTATTTTTGGTGAAGAGAGTTAAAAAGGTGTTGGGTGTTTTTAATGTTTGGGTGGAAGAATTCATCTGAAATCTTTTTTGGGAGCGTAAATTACATTGGGTGAAAAGGAGAAATAAGGAGTATTTTTTGGCTTTGTTTTTTTATTTGAAGCAAGATTAACTCTTGTCTTTTTTTAGATCATGTGAATTTGGTTTTGGATCTGGTGAATTTGGATGTATATCTGGTGAATTTGGGTGTAGATCTAGTGGATTTGGGTGCGTTTTGTTGATTGGTGACACTTTTTTGTCATTATGTCAAAATGTTTGGCTGAAACGTATTTGAATGAGTCCACAAGGCTTGATCGAGGAAATTATGCAAATTGAAAATTCAAGATATTTACAGTTTTAGAGGGAAATAATTTGTGGCCCATGGTGAGTGGGGTGGAGCCCAAACCCACAACTACTGCAGCTATTCCAGATTGGCAAAAAAGGGAAACAAAAGCAAAGGTGTTGCTATGAATAACAGTTAAGGACAACATCGTTCCTCATATTAGGGATTGTGAAACATCCAAAGAAACATGGGATGTTCTCAAAAGCTTATGTGAAACATCTAATACTAACTGGATTTTGTTCTTGAAGACCAAGCTTTTGTCAATTAAAATGGAGGCTAATGAAAGTATAAGCAATTTGATTTCTCATGTCAAAGAGCTAAGTGATAAGTTAGGAGATATTGGTGACAAGGTGTCCAATACTGACTTGGTCACTATCACATTAAATGGATTAGTGAAAGATTATCAAATTTTTGTTTCAAGTCTTTCAGCTAGAGAGAAGCCTCCTACTTTGGATGAATTGATTGGTATTCTTCTACAAGAGGAAGAGAATATGAAGAACTTCAGTTTGGGCTCAAAAAATTCAGATTTGGCATTGGTGTCCAATGGTAAGCAACCATACAAAGGAAAGCCATGGGACAAAAGCAAAGGAGGAAATTTTCAAGCAAAGAAAAAGGGTATGGAACAACCTAAATTTCTAGTTCATGATGAAAGAAATGATGATTGTTATTATTGGGAAAATCTGGACATCATTCTAAAGATTGCAATAAAAGAAAATATAATGAGTCTAAATAGAGAAACAGAAGGCATAACGGGAGTTTTGTGGACAAACACACCTCAATCAATGATGGATTTAAAAATCTCAAATTGTTTGTTTCTAATGCTGCATTGTCTGTTGAGACTGATGATGTGAATGCTTGGTTCACTGATTTTTTTACATCACCCCACATGTCTTGTAATAAGGATTGGTTTTATGAATATCATGAGAAAATTGATGGAACATGTGTTTATCTAGGAGATAACAGATCCCTTCAAGTTCAAGGATATAGAATAATAGGTGTGATGTTACCTAATGGAAAAGAGAGACAAATCCATGATGTGATGTATGTTCTTAGCGTAAAAAAGAATCACATTTATGTTTCTACTATTGTTGATAAAGATATAAAGGTGGATTTTGACGAATCACATTGTGTTGTTAAAGATATCTAGGATCGCTACAAGGTTTTTGCCACAGGTATCAGAGTTGGAGGCTTGTATATGTTGAATGTGACTAGGTGTTGTGCTGTACAACAACCCCCCATTCCATAAAATTTTTAGACAAAATCATAATATGAAATGGGTCCCTCTCATAATAAACTTAGATGTGTAAATAAATTGGTATTAACCCATCATAAGAAAACCCTTATTAAAAGGTTTAACTTAGATGAATAGAAATAAAGATTGGCTTTGAAATATTATAAAATCCTTCGTTATTGCGATAAAGTGATCGGAAGATCTAAATAATTCAGATCACCAATTCACAACACAAACAACGAAGACACAACTCATGAGAGATAGACTCAAACAATAATTACGAGAACACAACTCATAAACTATATCTAGAAATATCATTTGTACATTATTCTTGCACACATAATACCATTAAAAAAGCACTGGTGCTCAAGCACTAGCTAGGAATGAAAAATAGAGCACCAAAGAGGTCCAACACAACCCTTAGCATGAATAAGTCAACATTCAAGGACAACTAAACAAGATTTAAAATATGTCCATATGATAGCAGCCAATATATTGTCCCTCCACCAATAACTAACCCCATAACAAGCACAATCATCCTAAGTACACAACTCCAACAAAACAACAAGTCGACTCAAGAGTGTCATAATTAGCGGATAAAATCAAGCTAACAAATTGGAGATGGGAGATGGCGCAACAATGAAAATTAAGGTAACATAAGGGTTTCATAATTTATGGAAATGAGCCAAGCTCCAAATGCTGCATGCAATAGAGTATATATGCTTTCAGAATATTGAAACTGTTGATAACAACCTAGCCCCCAAAATTAACTTCAACCCACGTTCTAAACTCCCATCCCTCACCTTTCTTATAGAGCCCCTGGTCTTCAAAACAAGAATAGTTGTATTTCCATTGGTAAAGATTTTCCTTTCGTAACTTTGGTTTGTCAAGCTCTCATTCAGGCCTTGTGTGCCACTAGAGTGACTATACAAATTGAAACATGCACCTCGTTCAACCCCGATACCCTCCCAGAGCATATCTCAAAACCTTCTAACAATGGAAGCATACCAAATTTCAACTAAGGCAAATACAACCAGTGTTTCCGGTCCCTTTGTTCCTTACAAAATGACATGCATCTGATATCATAGATGGAAGTAATGTCATGTGTCTGCATGCACACGGGTGGTGATGCCACCACCAACCTTTAATCTTTCTCATTCTTCAAGGTGGCGGGCTCAACTACCCATGCTACAAATTTCCTTGTACCACACTCCGTTCGGGGATTTTTAAATAATTTTGAGCTGTTAACATGTTTGACATTATTTTTTTAGGATAGAAAAAAACCACTCTTATATAGTATGTTTCACATTTTTATTTAAAAATAACACACACACACACACACACACACACATATCTCTCTCTCTCTCTCTCTCTCTCTCTCTCTATCTATCTATATATATATATATATATATATATATATATATATATATATCTATATATATATATATATATATATATTTATATATATATATATATATATATATCTATAGAATTCTATTTTTTATATTTATATTTTTGTTTGTTAATATTTCTATAGGATTCAACCAAATAATTTTTAATATAATATTATATATATATTATATTATATATATATATCTGAATGCATAATATGGATATCAATATATATATAATATATATATATATATATATATATATATATATATATATATATATATATATATATATATATATATATATATATATATATATATATATATATACCATCATATAACATATTTTACATATTTGTATTTTTTAATAAAAAATATATAATGATTTACAGTATCATACAATTTGTAAATAAATCACTTAAAATAATTAGTTGTTAACCATGCTTATCATATGTATCATTAAAATATTTTGAATAGATAACATGTTTCACATTTATTGTTGGAGATCAGATGCACAGTAGAATTAAAACAAATACACAACAGCTGAATCAAGCACATAAAGACACAGAGAATTAACGTGGTTCACCCAACCATTCTGGGCTACGTCCACCAAACTAAGGCATCGGCAATATTTTATTAATCAAACAGGAGATTACATCAATTCTCACACACACTACACCCAGCTATCCGTATGACTACCTATTTTATAGAAAGGAGAATCTAACTACTTCTCTCATCAAATTTAGGATGCATTAAATCTCTCCCAACAACCTGGAGATAATCCAGCAACAGATTTTCCATTGTTGTCACACACTGGGATTTTGCCTATTTTGACTAAAACAGAAAATCTCAACAATCTCCACCTTGACAACAATTCGCCTGATGCCCTGTTATTATTATTATTTTATCTTTTCTGCAAGCCAAGAGAAGCCAAACACCAGCGTAGCTTCTCCAACAAAACTGGTTTCGTGAACATGTCTGCACAGTTCTCCTTTGTATGCACCTTTTCAAGAGAAACTCCCCTTTCAGTGATAACCTGTCTTACAAAATGATACTTGATTGGAATATGCTTTGATTTACTATGATAGGCCGGATTCTTAGCCAAATGTATTGCACTTTGACTGTCACAAAGTAACCTGATGTTGTCCTGTAACCTACCAAACTCACCAAGCAATCCTTTCAACCAAACCGCCTCTTTGCAAGCATGCGAAGCAGCAATATATTCTGCTTCAGTAGTGGATAAAGCAACAATGTTTTGTAGCTTTGACATCCAGCTAATAGCTCCACCTGCAAGAGTAAAGACATACCCTGAAGTTGACCTTCTCTTATCCAAGTCACCTGCAAAATCAGAATCAACATATCCGCAAACATATTCACTACTTTTATTGTAAGTAATACAATAACTACTTGTGCCTCTCATATACCGAAGCACCCATTTTACTGCTGACCAGTGCTCTTTACTCGGATTTGCCATGTACCTACTGACAACCCCAACTGCATGTGAAATATCTGGTCGCGTACACACCATCGCATACATCAAACATCCTACT
The DNA here is from genome assembly GCA_031772625.1 of Pinus tabuliformis. Taxonomy (NCBI): domain Eukaryota; kingdom Viridiplantae; phylum Streptophyta; class Pinopsida; order Pinales; family Pinaceae; genus Pinus; species Pinus tabuliformis. The sequence continues at coordinate 172,572,618 of CM062816.1, forward strand.
ACATTGGCATACGGAATTCGAGACATATGATCCTTTTCTTCATCTGTATTAGGACATAAACTCGAAGAAAGCTTAAAATGGGAAGCTAAAGGGACTGAAACAGGCTTCACATTATTCATACCAAACCTCAAAAGTATTTTCTCAACATACTTCTGTTGTGATAGCCACAGCTTACCATTGCTCCTGTCTCTGAAAATCTCCATGCCCAAAATCTGTCTTGCGGCTCCTAGATCTTTCATATCAAACGTCCTTGCCATCTGAGTCTTCAACCTGTTGATTTCTTCAATGCTTTTGCTTGCTAAAAGCATATCATCAACATACAACACTAAGATAATGAACATGCCATTATTTAACTGCTTAAAATAAACACAATGATCATATTCACTTCTTACATATTTCTGACTCAACATGAAAGAATCAAACTTCTTATACCACTGCCGAGGCGATTGCTTCAGGCCATATAATGACTTCTTGAGCCTGCAGACAAATTTCGCATTGCGATGCTGAACAAACCCTTCCGGTTGTTCCATATATATTTCCTCATCTAAATCACCATGTAGAAATGCAGTCTTAACATCTAACTGCTGCAACTCCAAATCAAACAAAGCCACTAATGCTAACACAATTCTAATTGAAACAATTTTAACCACTGGTGAAAATATCTCATGAAAGTCTATGCCAGCTTTCTGAGAAAACCCTTTTGCAACCAGCCGAGCTTTGTACCTGTCTTCCGTATCATTCACACCCCGTTTCAGCTTGAAGACCCATTTGCATCCCACATTTTTCCTGCCTTTGGGAAGTTCAACCAGATCCCACGTACCATTCTTACCTAAGGCCATCATTTCTTCCTTCATGGCTGCTTTCCATTTGTCACTATTTGAACCTTCTACAGCTTCCTGATAACACAAAGGTTCATCATCATTAGCGATCAAAGCAACTGAAGTAACATGATCATCATACCTTCTCGGACGACGTTTGATTCTTGTAGATCTCCTTAAGAATGTTTCTGGTGCTTCCACAATTGGCTGTCTATCATCTGTAGAAACTTCTTCATGATCGCCATCTGAGACCTGTTCATGTCCTCCATCTGAACCCTGTTCATAATCTGATTCTGAAACCTGTTCATGACTAGAATCTGAACTATGGTCGTTATGACTATCATTAGAAATGTTGTCAAACTGAATATGCTAGAAATCAGATACATCATCCTGTTTCAATCTTCTATCTACATCTAACTGTACAAGAGAGGATTCATTAAACTTTACATCTCTGTTGATGATGATTTTGCGGGTAGTAGGATCCCACAATCTAAATCCCTTTGTTCCATCACCATACCCAACAAAGATATACCTTTTAGAGTTTGGATCTAATTTAGTTCGCTGATGTTTAGGCACTAGAGCATATGCATCACAACCAAACACTCTGAGTTTAGAATAATCACAAGGGTGTCCTTTCCATACCTCTTGCGGAATCTTGCAATCTATAGCCGTTGATGGAGACCGGTTTATCACATAACAAGCTGTTGCCACCGCTTCCATCCACAACTCCTTTGGCAACCCAGCGTTACTCAGCATACACCTTGCTCTCTCTAGAAGAGTCCTATTCATGCGTTCAGCAACTCCATTCTGCTGAGGAGTATAAACAGTGGTCTTATGTCTCTCGATCCCTGCATCCTTGCAATAGCTGTCAAACTCCTTGGAGGAAAACTCACCACCATTGTCAGTTCTTAAACATTTTATAGTTCTACCAGTGTTGTTTTCTACCAATGCTCTAAACTGCTTGAAAACTGTAAAAACATCAGACTTTTTTTTCAACATGTAGACCCATACTTTCCGAGAAAAGTCATCAATGAATGATACAAAATATGACGAGCCACCATATGACGCTGTAGGGGCTGGACCCCAAACATCTGAATGGATATAATCAAGTATGCCTTTACTAGTATGTTTGCCTGTTTTAAACTTTTGTTTACTTTGTTTACCAAACAGACAATGTTTACAGAAATCTAACTTTCCAGATCTTAGATTAGGAAGTAACTTTCGGTCAGCCAAAATTTTCAATCCTCTTTCACTCATATGCCCCAATCTTTGATGCCATAAGTGAATGGAACTACTGTCATGTTCAGACACAGACACATGATCTGACCCAGTTCTACCTTCTAACTGAAATAGATTTCCTACTTTCTTAGCTTTCATAACTAGTAAGATGCCTTTGTAAATTTTCATTACTCCACCTTGAATTACAGTTTTATATCCATTTGAATCAAGTGCTCCTAATGAAATCAAATTTTTCCTTAAATCTGGTACATGCCTCACATCAGTTAACATTTTGGTTGTGCCATCAAACATTTGTAGTTGTACACTTCCTATGCCAACAATACTGCACGTGACATCATTACCCATGTACACGACTCCATCATCAACTGATCTATATGTTTTAAACCAATCTCTATGTATACACATGTGGTTAGATGCCCCGGAATCTAACAACCAATGTTGATCATGTTTTGAAACATTAACAGACAATACCTCATCAATCATACCTGAACCAGATACTGAACCTGTATCTGTGGTGTTGGCTTCCTTCTTTTCTGTCGAAGAGCCTTCTTTAGCAGCCTGCTTTCGCTTCCAGCAATCCTTTTTCAGATGTCCAGCCTTGCCACAATGCCAGCACTTCACCTTTGGCTTCTTTCCTTTGGACTTTGAGCGAGAGTCACTATGCTTTCCCCCGGAGTGTCTCTCTCTTGAGCGACCTCTGGCCATCATTACCTCTGATGTAGAGGTGTCTGCATTCGACCTCTTCCTCGTCTCCTCAGCCAACAAGGCTCCAACAACATCATCAAACTCAAGGATTTCTAATGTACTAAAGCTTATGGAAGTAACAAAGTGATCCCAGGATTCAGGCAAAGAACATAATAGATTTATTGCCTTATCCTCTGAATCAAATTTCACATCTAGACTGTTTAATTGCACCAACAAGGTATTAAAAACATTCAGGTGATCAGTAATTGAGGTACCTTCTTTCATCCGCAAACTGTAAAGCTGTCGTTTCAGGAGAATCCGATTTGTCAAAGATTTCGTCATATAGAGCTTCTCAAGCTTCGACCACAAGCCTGCGGCGGTTTTCTCTGACACAATGTTGAACAGAACATCGTCCGCCAGACATAACCGAATTGCGCTTAGAGCTCTATCATCCATCTCATCCCATTCATCCTCCGTCATGGAAGGAGGTCTTTTGTTTTTCCCCAACAGTGCTTTCGCCACACCTTGTTGAACCAGCAGATCGTGCATCTTCACCTTCCAGATCTCAAAATTATTCTTGCCATTAAATTTCTCAATTTCAAAACGGGCACTTTGTGTTTTGGCCATCTCGTCACAAAAAACAAAGAATCTCCAATTTTAATTTAATAAGAAAACAAAATTGAATCTGTATAAATGCCTTTGCCTCACAAACCTCTGTGCTTTGCTGTATAAAACTCAGATTAGCATGTAAAATACAAATGGCGCTTGCTAATAATTACAAGGACCGCGCCAATTTAAAAACGCTGCAAGGGATGACAAATTGGCGTGATTATACCTTTAAAATCCGCGCTAACCAGAGGATTGGCGCATTGGCGCCCATAATTAAATAAAATTCGCGCTAATTTAGGTGGCTGGCGCGACTGCTCTTTAATTATCCGCGCCAATAAACAGCAAACGACAAAAAAATAACCAACGCACCGTGTTCTGGCAAACGTTGCGTGCAAAGAACGTAGATCCAGGTTAATTACCGATTCCGTAGATCCATGCTATGTATATAACATAACCACGCCGCTTTAATATAATTCCAACACAATCGCCACGCAGTTTTCACATACATATATCCACGCTGTTTTGTTATAATTCATTGCACGCAGGTTTCAATACATATCAGCACTAAATATATATATCTACGCTGTTTAGTTAAAAACATACCCACGCTGGTCATACATTCATCGCCACGCAGTGTTTTTGTTAAATGTACAACGCACCTTTGTTTTTTAAATATGTACCAATGCTTTGGAATGCAACGTTATTTCCACTTATGCAAACGTTGAAACATCGTTCACCAAACAGCAATGATCCATGGAGCATATGGGTTGTCTTCACCACCGCACCACCGGTTCACGTAAATGGCTTGTCTTCACCACCGCACCACCGGTTCACGTAAATGGCTTGTCTTCACCACCGCACCAGGCAAATCCACGCCGTTTTTTTTTTTTTTAAATATATCCGCGCCAGTTTGTAACAGAAAAGTGTCAACGCAGCAGTGATATACACCCATCCGCTGCACAGCTCCACGCTCTTGCGCTCCACCTACAGCACGCTCCACCTCCAACTGCTCTGATACCAATTGTTGGAGATCAGATGCACAGCAGAATTAAAAACAAATACACAACAGCTGAATCAAGCACATAAAGACACAGAGAATTAACGTGGTTCACCCAACCATTCTAGGCTACGTCCACCAAACTAAGGCGTCAGCAATATTTTATTAATCAAACAGGAGATTACATCAATTCTCACACACACTACACCCAGCTATCCGTATGACTACCTATTTTATAGAAAGGAGAATCTAACTACTTCTCTCATCAAATTTAGGATGCATTAAATCTCTCCCAACAACCTGGAGATAATCCAGCAACAGATTTTCCATTGTTGTCATACACTGGGATTTTGCCTATTTTGACTAAAACAGAAAATCTCAACATTTATAAGAAGAGCTTCGGCGTAAATCACATATAGAAAGACCTTTGTTGACGCGTTTCGAGCCAGCAAGTGTGGCTCATCGTCAGGACAAGTTGAAGAAACAGATCCAGCTTTGCGTGTTAAATAGTCTGAGCAGGGCCTCCAACAGCTATCTAGATTAACGGCTAGCTTTGACTTAGGGACAGTCAAAAAGTCAAATTGATTATTTAAAGGAAGATAGTTAATGACCATACCTATATATAAATATATAATTATATAAATGAAATAATTTTAGACGGGGTTTACGTCAATAATTAGTTAAAATGTATAATTTAATAATTAAAAAAATTTATTAAATGGGAATTAGTTAAATTGAAGACCTAACTTATTTATAAATAAGGTAAATGTAATTAAATAAAATAAATAATAATACAAATCAGCAAATAAATAAATAATAATAATATATCGTTAGATAAATAAATAAATAGATAAAATATATATATAATAAAAATAATATATATATATATATATATATATATATATATATATATATATATATATATATATATATATATATATATATATATATATAGTTATGAAATAAAAATAATAAAGTAAATAATAACAATATATAAAAATTAGTTACGAAAAAATAATAAAATAGATAATAATAATAATAATATATATTCATTAATAGATAAATAAATAAATAAAATAAAATATATAATAAAATGTATATATAAAATAATAATATATATAAAAATTAGTTACAAAGAACTAATAAAATAAAGAAATAAATAATAATAAAAATAAAAATAAAAATAAGTAAATAAATATTTGTTATGACTATAAATAACAATAATAATTAGGGAAAGGGAGCGACTCAACAATAAAAATAAGCAAATAAATAAATAATAATAATAATAATAATATATATTCGTTAATAGATGAATAAATAAATAATTATATATATATATATATATATATATATATATATATATATATATATATATATAATATAAGATAAATAAATAAATAATAATAATAATAAAAATAAGTAAATAAATATTAGTTATTATAATAGATACCAATATCAATCAAGGACAAAGGAGTGACACAAAATAAACAGGAGAAGGACTGGAAAGAGTCCAGAGCCAAAAAGGATAAAACCTAGGAGATAGGAAGGCTCCAGGGGAACGACGAAAGCGAAAAAGATGAAAGAGGGGGGGAAGACTAAGATGAAAGGGCAGGGATCCAACATCTTCTGATCTTCCAGCCATCATCTCTATTGAGATTGTTAGGCCTTCTTTCGATCTCAATAGCTTCCCTGAGTTTCCGATGATGGAACTGGGCAACCTTGGCAACAACCTTAGCCTCCTCAATACAAATGTGATGCTTGGTCTTATCCACATGCTTTGCTAGCGCTAAAGACTTCGTTCTCCCATGTCTTAGGTCAGCTGCATGTTCGTTAATCCTCTGATGGATGGAGCGCCCTCTATATGTGATTTACGCCGAGGCTCTTCTTATAACTGTTATGGATCACAGAAGTCTCAATTCAACAATGTTTCACATTATTTTTCAAAATTGAAAAAATCTACTTCTATGTAACATGTTTCACATTGCTATTTAAAAATAGAAAAAATATATACTAGTTTTTTTTGGGTATAATACCATTTCAATTTATGCACAATTACATTATTATTTATTTATAAAATTTAATTATTTAAAATAATTTGTTTGTAAGTGTGTGTATTTATATGAAATTTTCAGTTATAAATTCATATTATTGTTTAGGCATTTTCTAACTATTTTTGAAGTTCTCATAATCTAGCCAAATATTTTTTAATCAAATTATGTTTTTATGTTGCTTAAAATATATTTTTGAACGCACAAAAGGCCACCACACACACATATTCTAATGGTTCTTTTGAATAAAAGAATATATAATGATTTAAAGTATCATAAAATTTGAAAATTAATTAGTTGGTAATGGTGTTGATCATATATGTTATTAAATTATTTTGATTTGTTGACATGTTTGGTATTATCTTTTAAGATAGAAAAAAATCTACTTCTATGTAATATTTTTCACATTATTATTTAAAAATGGAAAAAAATACATTACTTTTGGGTATAATACCATTTCAAAGTTTTCATGTATAACTATATTATTTTTTATTTATACAATTTAATTATTTAATAGATGTTAAAAGGTTAATAAATCAGTGAGTGGCTTTTCCTTTTCATGTTGGTATGGGAGGGTTCGAGGGAAAGGGAGTGGAGTAGTTTTGGGAGCTACGGGGCATGGTGGTGGAAGCGGGAGGAAGAAAATAGATATATCTATATTGATTTATCAATGAGATATAATAAGAATAATGCCTTTTGTAATACCCCCTAGTAGCCCAATTAGGGCGATGCCACCGTTTCTAACTCTGATATCATAATCGTAATATAAAACATATAGAATGACAAAATAGTAAAATAACATGCTCGATAATCCATAAAGCATGTATATATCAAGTTTGAAGCACTTATATATGAACTCAGTTGGCTATCTGCAAGACTTAGACATACCATCTAGCCATAAACCATGTTGCTCCAACTCTCTTAGCTTTCAATCACCCTCAAGTTAGGGACGTGACTCCATGCTGGAAACACCTTCTCTATCCAGGTACATATCCACAACCAGATACAAATAGGGCCAAGGTACCAAACCCTTGCAACCTTAAACCAATAGGTTCACATCCCCCACTAGCCCCACACTCAATTAATGCACCACCTTCTTTTCACTCACAGTCCACTGGGTGGCACCACTACCTCCAAGATAACCAAATTGGTCGGCCATGGGTGTACCGAACCCCGTGGCTTCCAAGAGTTCCTACCAACATTAGGTTTCTCTAGGTACCCTCTAGGCCCTCACGTAAGTACACCTATCCCTACTAATCCATATCCAATTGAATAGGGGAACTATCATTTCACTAGTACAAAATGGCTAATTAGTTACTAAAAAATGACTAAAATTTGCATACCAACAACCATTTTTCAGTCGGTGACAAATAGTAGCTAATTTACAGTATCTTATAACACCCCAAAATTTTAGTCATTTTTAGCTTAGTCATTAATTGGTTGTTTCAATTTCATCGCCTTGTAGTATGTTTAGTCATAAATTTGGTCATATTTTTTGTCATTGATTTAGTCATTAATTGCCACAATTAATGGCCAAATATACAACAAGATATATTACTATATGGTCCCTTGAGAAAACCAATTAATGACCAAAGAAATATGACCAAAATATCAATTGTGTTATAAGATACTGTAAATTAGCTACTAATAGCCATATATATGCAAATTTTAGTCATTGTTTCAAACCAATTAATGACCAAACAAATATGGCTAAATTTTTGTCGTGTGATAAGATATTGTAAATTAACTACTAATAGTCAAATATATGCAAAATTTAGTTGTCGTTTGTAATAACAAATTTATCATTTGCAATAATTTCTTTTTATAGTTTTATATTCATTATATAAACAACTAATTTAGTAGTTTATATTCATTTCATTTACTTTCATTAATAATCATTGTAAACAACTAATTTAGTCGTATATTTATTTTATTTGTGTTCATCATTAATCACTATAAACTACTAATTTAGTAGTTTTAGATTAATTTTATGTGTTCATTATTAATCAAAATAAATTAATTACTATGATTTTGTGACTAAATTAAAAATAAATAAATAAAATAAATAAATAAATAAATAAAAAATCATACATTGTACATGTTCATCTAATATAAAAACACAAAGTTAGATATCTTACTTAAAATACTAAACCATATCAAGTGCAACTACAAATAATTTCAATCACATAAATTATATTATATAAAATGTCAAATATTACAATATGAGTTTCCAAGTTAATATTGGTTGGACTACAATTTACACATGAAATGTTGTTTCATCACTTGAAAACATTATCATTATGTTTCCAAGGCATTGCAGGTGAAGTCACCAACTACGAAGACTTTACCATCATTCTCTATGTGTGTGCCTTATGCAGGATATTGGCTCTAAGGGTATCGCTAGACTAGTTCTCGTCTCTCTCTTTTTTTGCGTTTGTCAATCTAATGTTATTGTTCTCATCTTTCATCAATTCTTGCTTCTTACCATCAATATTGAGTTCTGAGTTCCTTTTCTGAAAACAAAATAAGATACAGTGTAGAGTGTAAGACATGAAAGACAATGAACATAAGAATATAAACTAAAGTAGACTATAAAATATTTATACGACATATACCTCAACATCAAAATTGTCAAAGCCATTTTTCCCCATAAAAGAAAGAAACCCAAACAATTTTTCTTCAGTTGGGTGATAGTGGCCATTATGTGGTCAAATGACCTGTATAAACAAAGCAAATAAAACATCACTATAGAAAAGAACACCTTAGTAACTTAGTTTTCACCTTTAGGGAAAGCTTAAGGTATAATCATGGCAACTAAGGTACAGGCTAAAAATCTCAAGTCGTAGATAACTTGTGAAACAAAATAATATGAGGTGTGATGTCTAATCCTTGTCGTTTTATTCGCAACAACATTTCATTCTCTAATGCATGAACTTGGTCAAGTATATAAACAACATGTGCTCAAATAACAACATGAAAGTAAACTTTTCTAATAGTCATGAAAATCTTTTAACACAAAATAGCTAAAAGGATTTCAATCAATATTGTGTAATACTAATTTCATCTTCAAGATTTGGTTGTTGTTTAAATGGACATGATACAAAGTATTTTCAATTTCATAGTTAAAAGAAAAAACAAAATCAAAAGAAATGTTCAAAATACAATCAAACAATAAAGAGAGGATATCATGGAATGGACATTGTAATTATAAAAAAATTGTTTACCTGTCCACCGATGTCTTGTTTGGCATTCCTAAAACATTTTCTTGCCCAAAATAACCAATGAGGTGAAAGAATCACAACATTAAAAACCATAGGAATCCCTACTAGAAAAATTTCCAAAGTCGATGGCTCGAGTGCCTAAATGATCTCCAACAGCAAATGAATCATATCCAAGTCATGCTCTGCATTGTCTCCCCATCCCTTTTCCAATCACATTTCTTTTAACCTGCCCACACCAAAGTCAAGTAACAATCAAACAAAGACATTGACATTTGTTTTTATCTTTTATATCTATAAACTTTGAATATGAAAATATATTAACACAAAAGAATTGTAATACTAATATTATCTTCAAGTTTTGGATGTTGTTTAAATGGATATGACACCAAGTAGTTTTAGTTTTATAGCACTAGTACAAAAAGGCTTATTAGTTACTAATTGACTAAAATTTGCATATAAATGACCTTTTTTAGTTGGTGACCAGTAGCAGGTAATTTACAGTATCTTATAACGCGACCAACTTTTAGTCATTTGTAAGTTATTCATTAATTGGTTGTTTCAGATTTATCATTTAGTAGTATATTTATTCATAAATTATGTCATTAATATAGTAGTTTATTTATTCATTAGTTGTCATAATTAATGACCAAATATAAAACAAAATATATTACTATATGATCATCTGAGAAAACCAATTAATGCCAAAAGAAATATGACCAAAATGTTGTTCATGTTATAAGATACTGTAAATTAACTACTAATAGTCATATATATGCAAATTTTAGTCATCGTTTGAAACCAATTATTGACCAACGAAATAGACTAATTTTTCGTCATGTTATAAGATATTGTAAATTAACTACCAATAATTGTATATATGCAAAATTTAGTCTTCAATTGTAATCACAAATTTATCATTTGCAACATTCATGTATATTTTTTTTGTAGTTTCGTATTTATTATAGAAACGCCTAATTTATTAGTTTACATTCATTTCATTTACATTCATTAAGAATTATTATAAACGACTAATTTAGTCATATATTGAATTTATACTCTAAAGTAATTAGAAGTAAAAAATGTGTGAATTAGATGTTTAAACCTTGTACTTCTCAAAAACATTTTAATAAGAGATTTAAATAAACTAAGCAAATATTCATTGAGCTAATAAGCTCATTTTACAACCTAGTATGAGGAGATGTGTAAGTTTGACCTTATACTTCTCAAATATATTTTAATAAGAGATTTAAATAAACTATAAGCAAATATTCATTAAGCCAACAGACTCATTCTACAACGGAGTATGACAGAATGTGTAAATTTGTCCATCCACTCGTAAATTAAAAAGTATATTCTAAATATAAAAATAATGTCTTGTATAATTAAAAAAAATGAATATGATGTAAAGTAATTAGAAGTAAAAAAATATGTGAATCAGATATTTAAACCTTTTACTTTTCAAAAATATTGTAATAAGAGATTTAAATAAACTATTTGAAGATCCATGTTAACTAATTTATGTCTATATCAACTTTATATATAGTTATATACAAAAAAATTAAGTTTTTATGGTTAAAATTTTTATTTGTTTCTATATATAGTCTATTTAGCATTCAAAAATACAATTTAAACAATGAAAAATAACAGATTGTATTTTACACTGTAAAAAAGTTTGCACCTACATAAATTTGATCCTTCTCTACTCATGTTAGATCAGTACTTAAAATGAATCTATGATGGTAGATAACAAAAATTGAAGAGTGGAGTAGACGATTGCTTTTACATCGCTCACGTTGTGCAAGCTAGCTTATCTTCTCTTATGTTGCTCTCAAGAATTCTCACGTACCATGACAAAAATTAAAGAGAACAATGAACATAATGCGTAGCAGAGGATTGCTCTTCTCAGTATTATGAATCAATTAAATAAGACTACATTGGAAATATCAGTAATAAATGATTGGAGTGAAACTCAACTTAAACTAGACTTAATGAAACTAAACTAGGACACTTGGAGGGACGGTTTTGACACCTAATAGATGGTTGAATTAGATTCTCCAAAAATAAATTTGTGTGTAGTAATCAATACCTCATAGATACTTTTTTACAGAAGGTAACCTCCTTTACAACTTATTGTAGCAGCTACAACCACCCTCCAAAATTTTGCCTTAGATTTGTTTTGGATCCTCCCTACCAACTTTTCATAGCACCTTGTCTTGCTTTGTCAAGTACACAAGCTTCAGTGTTTTTCTTGCAGAAAGGAAGCTTGTCGATCATAGCTTGATGCATTCCCCTCACAAGATGCTCATCCAGACTTGGTCGAGTTGTAGGCTGAGCAGATCCCCCAATAAATTGTGAAATTATGGAGGGCAATGAGCCTTCCCTCCAGAAATTATGCAATCATGTCTGATAGCTTGTTGGGCTCCAGAATTAAGCAATTCTTCTAGTCAACCCTCACAATGAAAAATTGTGCAATTTTCCCCAGCAGGGCTGCTCCGCCCAGGATTTGCAAAAATCTTGGTAGTAGTCAGCTGCTTTGCCCAAAAATTGCACAAATATCCTAGGCAGGTAGCCCAGCTCCTAGCCATAAATGTGCATTTCCTTCTAGCAGTTGAGTAGATTCATGCATGGGTAGTTGGGTTGACCAGTTCTACTTGGGACCAAGAAAACTTGACTTGCATGCAAGGCTTTATTTTTCCCAGAATAGAAAAGGGAAACATGCAAAAGGCATCCCATGATTCAGGGAGCTACTTTTAGCAGCTAGAGGTTACATGCAAAGTTTGTTTAGGAACTTTCCTCCAAGTGACGCTTTTTCCTCGATTTGTGGCATGCACGTCATAAGCTCAAAACTTATTTATTCGACGCATCAGAGCTCATTATTTTGCATCAATCTTGGAGCTTTGATATCCCACAACACATCCAGGACTCTTCGACATATCTGGCTCAGCTATTCACGGGTAAGTGGCCTCAACTTGTCTTTTTCAGCATTTCTATCGCTTTTTGTGTTTTCGCTTGTGTGAGTGTTGCTGGATTGATTTCTTTGAATGCTTGTTTTCATTTACATGCATACTGGCTTGTCCTAACACTATTTCAGTTTTCGTTGCTATCTCACTACTGTGGCATGCATGAAACTGTTTTTCATGAACGGTCGCTGATTCAGCAACTCGCTTCACCAACATGCATGTTGATCTGTTTACTAAATCTTTCATTCATGTTTGCATGCACTGTCAATCACATCTGCTTTCATTTAGTGTCGCCATGCATTCACTTTCATATTTTCTTTCAGTTTCCCATTGGTGAGTTGGCCAACCTTGGCTCGGACTCTTCCTTCACCTAGACAACATTGCGCAATTTGGGGAAAGAAGGCTCTGCGTTCTTCTACAAAAATGTGCATTTCTGCCTAGGCACTACCCTCCAGGATTGTTTTGTTCATTTATGAGGGATAGTGACTGCTGGCCTAGAAAATTGCGCAATGCAGTCCCTGAGGCTGCAGTCACTCCCAGCTGTAATTGCACATTGTGCAATCCCAGCAGCTAGCAACTACTCTGGATTGCACATTGCGCAAATCCAGCAGCTAGTCTGTATGTTCTACCGATTTTTTCCTTGGACAAACTTGTCATGCAGGAAGTATCATATCACATCTCAGAAGGATTGACAAATAGACTGCACCAGAAGAAGAAGGCACCTTGGCCCGCTCTTCCATTGCGAACTGGGCTATATGAGATCTGGAGTATCAAGAAAGCGGATGTCGAAGCAGATTAGGTGAAGAAGTATCCATTCGAACTCCAAAGTTACAATCTGTATGTCTCGCATTGCATTGTGAAGGATCACTCCACGAGATTTCAATTCAACTGGATCCACGGGGCATTTCATTGGGCCGAGGATGACCTATGGAGACATTGCTACAGTTTCTCCAGACCCAATGAATAAGTCAGCTTCGCTGAGGAGTGGTTAGCGAAGTTACATGAAGCAACATCTCAGAGAGCACCAACACCAGCACTAGCAGTAGCAGCAGAGGCAAGCATACTAGTGCACGACAAGGGAAAGAGGAAGATTGTCGATCACATGGAGGAGGAGCAAAGCTGCAAGTTCTAAGAAGATCCATTAGTAGAGAAAGAAACTATGGCTATAAAGGCAAAGAGACACCAACACGACATGTGAATCGCACAAAGGTAGAGGGATAAGAGAAGAATGGAAGAAGCAGAGAAGGAGTTGCATGAGCTAAGGGAGAAACTCTTGAAGGAACAAGAGCTGCACAAATAGGAGAGGGAAGCGCAGGAAAAACAGGTACAACAGGGGGTGCGACATGTGAAAATAGATGAAAAAAAACTGGTACAGGTAATGGATTCATCAGAACAGCTGGCATCAGGCAGACAGGGTGAACCATCGTAGGAGAAAGACTTCGCTCATGAGATAGAACAAGCACTTCAACTATTAGATGTAGACATGGAGTAGTAGGAGTTCGAACACGACACTAACCTCATGCCTCACCACCAAGAGGTCGACTTACCCACTTCACCGCATCCAGATGATGAGCAAGTCTCAAGTGACCAAGGAGGCACTGAGATCCTTGGTGATCATCAAGAAGGAGAGATGCACAACATCTCATTCGACGAGTCTCAACATAGAGTTGTGCAGTCTCGCAGAGTGTCAACTCCAGAGGATCATACATCTCCTACGCAAGTCAAGGAACGAGTGATCGTGACTGATGTGCACAAACATCCAGCAGCCTTGGCTGATGCAACCAGAGTGTATGCCGAAGCCACTAGCTCAAGTGTTTGCTTTCTAATAGCTAAGAATGAGTGAATGACGAAGGAACTATAGACAACCAATCAAGGAGGAGAGTTGGTGACAACGTCTGCTAGAGCTGAACTGAAGAAGGAAATACTCGATGAAGTATTGTCCCTTGACACAGTTATGTGACATTGTACTCTAAGTTTGGTACCATGCATAAGGCAGTCGTCCATCTCAACAGATGGCAGCAACGATGTGCTAGAAGATCACGTATCTTGACGAAATTGCATGCTATTGTTGATGACATGCAAACATGGAAGATGAAATACAAGGGAGCCCCACTTCACTTTCCTAAGATTATGAGGGCCAATGCATTCAAGTTAAAGGCACATATCCAAAACTAAGAAGAGCTCCCGCAGCTCATCACTAGCATACAGGCTTCCCATGCACGAGTATTCAAGAGTATGGATGTTGTTGTGTGCACATATGTGATCCCATCTATTGGGACTCTCACCCAAGAGAAGACAAAGGCACATGTCCGACTAGAGCTTCACTTGTACTTCAACGAGTTGATGCACATTGCCACCATCCAAGACTTGCCCATCAGTGCAGACATCATGCACAAGTATGTTGCTGGTCTGGCCACATTGAAGACAATGTTGCGCATGCTTTCAGACGAGTTGGACAGAGGAGCCTGAGTAGTGTACTCAGATGCTATGAGGCAAGAGTCAGGTTTTAGACAAATATCACCGTGGAGTACACAGACATCATCAAGGACTACTGATATTTGCATCAGTATGTTACTGTCGATCAGCAAGAGGATGTTCAGGAGTTGTAATTCCATGGTTTTCTAAGTCAGAGTGATGTCTAGCATGGCTTTCTCAAGCCATTTTGTTTCACATGTCTTGTCAAGTGTAAGTCAAGTGTCGATAGTTGGATGTAATAGTCATAAAGTAGATGAAGAGTCATGAGGGTAGTTGAACTGTCACAAAGGGGAATTTCAAGGGTCACCCCACCCTTTGCTATAAATAGTCCCTCATAACTCATTGTATAGGCTTTTGGTTAGCCAAGCTTTCGATAAGACTATCTTGGAGATAGCTTGGACAGTATTGTAACGAGCATTGGCTTCTCCACTGCTCAAAGCTAGTACATCTCTTTGGAGGAGCAGGCAATTGTGGCTGTAATGTTCTGCTGTCGGGACTAGTGGTTGGACATTGATCCAGGTGGCTCCAGAGACATACACAGGACAAAGAAGGCTGATGGAAGCTCGAAAATCAAATTGACAAGAATGATTTTGGACTAGGACCAGAGCATAGATCTTGTCGTCCTGATCGCGGTGATGTGAACGGTTCATTAGACTGAGTTTGTATGCGAAAGTTAGAAATAGTCAAATTTCGGTTGGCTTTTGCTGACTACACAGGATTAAGGAGGCCACAATTTGGATAGAACCCGTCCACCGGATTTCGGCCAACCTGGGCTAGATTCCAGGCAAATTTTTGGCTCGGTTAATTTGTCTCCTTCAACCTAAAATCTGAATAATTTTAAAAGGGCCTATTTGTTAAAATAAAAATTAATATATATATATATATATATATATATATATATATATATATATATATATATATATATATATATATATATATATGTGTGTGTGTGTGTGTGTGGTGGTGGGCCACCACCCCCACCACCCCTCATATCTCATAAAAAAATGTTTAAATAAAAGGGGCGGGCGGCCATGACCCTGCTGCCGCCGGAACCACTCAACACCACGTGCGGCTGGCAGCCATGACCCCACCATGGGTGGTCCAGCCTTGGGGCATGGACCCAAACCCCAACAAACCCCAAAACCTTAACAAATGTGCCACGTATGAAGGCAAGGCTAGTGGGGATCGAACTCGCTCAGCCCACATGGGCCGGCCCCCACTTGGTGGCCTCATATCCAATTAAATGTGCCAAACCAAAACAGTCATGCACCCTCGTTAATACAAATCAACGCGGAGACCGCGGGGAGTTATGGGGGTGGGTCATCCAATGCAGACTCGACCCCCTTAAATTCATTTTGGTTAAAAGCATTAAACAGTAATGTGTAAAAAAAAGGAGGGGCAGGATTTGATCCCCCGACCCCTCCTCAACAACTTCACCATTTTACCACTGCACCAAACTAACTCCTTGTTAAATCCATCCAAGATTTTATATAAACAGTGATTTTCACCAATGCATGGTGGGAGATGGAGGAACCAGGAGCGAGCATGGATTTCGAGACAGAGGAGGCAGAATATTCTTTGGTGCCCAAAGATTCTCTGAGGAGTTAAAAATTATTTTTGTTGAAACATAGTCAAGTTTATAGTCGTTTTTCATGGTTTTCCGTAGGGATCCCAATGGTGAGGTCAGATTCGCCTTTCGAGTTGTAGATTTCCAGTCCACCCATGGAGCTGAATCTTTGAGGAATCTAGGGGGAATCTAAAAGATTCCTTGAGCCCCAAATTCTCAATTAGATTCTCAATTTCTCATAATTCAGAAATTTGACAGTCGATTCTGCACTATTCGACACCACAAATCTAATGGTGTGTTCATATTTTTCATTATCTCATTTCATTTTCCAGCCACTTTCCTAAGTGGAATGCAGGTGTCAGCATCTATGTGTGAGCAGCGATTTACATACGATTGATTCCATGAGATTGATGACACGAACAACTTCAACAGTTTGATATCCACTTCTTCAGATGGCCCTTGGTTGTAAGGTATATTCAGTGTGTACATGTACCTCTTTTGCCATGCATTGTGCTGCACAAATCCCTGTTTGATCTTTGATGAGTGATCTTGTTTATTAATTGTTTTCATGATTCCTGCTTGATGTGATGCGGAATCGTCTATGTGATGTACTTGTTGTCATGATTCGTCATGTTATGTTTTGAGATCCTTTTGTTGTATGATGATGGGATACTCATGTTTTCGTCATGTATGTTTTCATTGAGATCCCTTTTATGCCCCGTTGGTGGGGTGCTCATCATGCATGAGTTTGTGTCATACTGATAGGAGTCTTTTGATTGAGAGTTCCTCTAGTCGAACACTCTTGGAGCCACTCCTGCATGAGGTAATTTTCCTTGTATGATAGCGAAATCACTTCTATGTACATCATCACTATTGGCAGCACTTAGTGCAGTGGCCTACACCATCTTGACACTGGGGCCCGAAGACGTAGTCCCTCTTGGACGAACTTCGTTATCAACGGCTTATGTTTTTATGTTGTTGATGATTGTCATGTCCCTCTTCTTTACAACATGCACATGTGTTCATTTATTTTCTTTTAGAAATGAAATTTAATACATCAAGAAAGTAAAAGGTCTTGGAAGGGTCCTTCGTCACGCCTAGACCTGGATCAAACATGGATGTATTGTATGACTGGAACTTACACTTATTTATATAATAAGACCCAACGCGTTTCATGCATATGTTGTATTGTATGCTATGCTATCTGGTTTACTCTAAATAATATATGTATTGGTTTGCTTACGTATGCATGTACAAACAATTATGTATAAGTATGTATGAATATTTCTGAAATGTGCTGTTTGTTTAACCATCACTTTGGATTTCTCACTAACTAGCCTTCCATGTTGTGATGTATCTTTTCTTGTGTGTTCCCTTCCAACCCAAGTGCTATCACAAGTTTCATATTTATTAGGATAATATTTCCTTGATGAGATATTCCTTTTAGGAAGAGGATTCTTCTCATTCCTTGGATGAAATTTGTTTCCTACAGGGTTAGAATGATGATATCCTTTAAGGACATCAACACAACTTGTAGGATTTTCTTCATGATGAACATTAGTTTCTTCCTTTCAATTAGAAGATTCACATGTATAACCAAGTCCATATTTTTCATGTAGTGGCCTTTTAAAGCTGAGAATGACATCCAATGTCTCAGAACTCTTCAAATTCTTGTTAGCTTTTTCCAACTCTCATTTTAGTGATACAACTTCAGCTTCCAAATATCACAAATTTCTTCCTTTTCCTTCAGCTTGTTGCTCAACACTTCTTCTATTATATTAGCTTCTTCCTTCTTAGTTTCGAGAGAGTTGATTTCTTAAGATAACTTTTATTTCTTCTTTCTAAGTCTCTAATTTTATTCTATATCACTAATCAATTGTTCATCTACATTTCCTTCTACTTCTTCTCAAATTTCTTCTTCTTTTTGGATATTTGTTTAATTTGCGAAGAGCATGAATAATACTTCAGTGTTTCCACCATATTCTTCTTCTTTAACAAAGTCATCACTGTCGTCTTTGGAGAAGAAATTATTTTTGTTTGCGCCTTTCTTCTTAAATATTCTTCTCTTAGGTTTATCTTCATCATCACTGTCATCTTTAAAAGGGAAATTTTCTACATACTATCCTATTCTACCACATCTAAAGCAAATGAGAGGTAAATTACCTTTGAGTTTATGTCCTTTCTTCATCTTCTTGATAAATTGTGCCATTTCAGTCTCAGAATCATGACTACTACAATCACAATTCTTCCCCTTTTTAAATATCTTGGATGCCTTGAATGGAACTTTTTTTCAGTTGAATTTTCTCACCTCGTCTCATATGTTGCAAGAATTCCATGAAGTTCATCCACTCATAGAGAGTCCAAATCTTTTATTTCTTCCATGGCACAAACCTTGGCATCAAAACAATTTAGAAGATATATGAAGACCTTTTTTACAATCATATTTTCTTTGACATATTCACCTAGACCTTTGGGACAGTTGACTACCTCATCTACTCAAAGAAAATAAGCAGAAATATCTTCTTCATCATTCATCTTGAGGCTTTCAAATTTACTTCTATAGGTTTTAATATTTTCCTTTTTGACCTTGTCATCTCCTTCATAAATATGGATGAACTTGTCCCACATCTGTTTAACTATTTTAAAGGCCATAACTTTGGTGAATTCATAATTTGATAGACCACTTGCTATAGGCTTCAACGCCTTTGAATTTTCCACATATGCTTTATTCTCATCTGAATTTGTTGGAATAGGAGATGGGACCTTGTATCTATCTACAACATATTTCCATACTTCGAATCCAAGAGACGCTAAGTAGTACTCCATCCTAACCTTCTGGAGGGAAAAATTTGTTTCATCAAATTTGGGGACCTTGCCATCTTTACTGACCATTTTGATTCAAAAATCCTTCTTCTAGCTATTAGGATGATCTTGAATAAGTTGGCTCTGATACCAATTGTTGGAAATACTTAGAGGGGGATTGATGAAAAGCGATTTATTGGGGTAAGGCCAAAACCCCTTTCATATCAATATTCGATCCTGGGACCTATGGGTTATGAGCCCATTACTTATCGAAATCGCTTCATAAGGTCTTAAGCCTTTAACTCGAACCATACAACTTTATCGGATTTCTTTATAAAAACTCAGGAACACATTACTTATTGGAAACACGGGAATCACAGGAAAAACCCCGCTACGAACCCTTGGGCCGGATCTCAAATATTATACCCCCAGTACTATAACTCCGTTGCGTCTGCTCTTTAATCGCTCCAATCCTTTCTGCCTACCTTTTCGATCTCCGATCGACTGATCTCCGCCATCCATTACGTCTTCGATCCAACGACTATCGGTGTATCACTATGTTGCATATTGGCTAATCGCTCATCGACATATCCATCTGCGCCATCCCTTGACCTCTGTCTAAGGTGATTTCCGATCAATTCTTGACCATTGATCTGGACTCAATCTGCCAGTCACTGTTAAATCGCATATCAAACAACTTGCACGACGATTCTCCGTCGTTGATCTACAATTAGTAGATCCAATGGTCCATGATGATTTCCGGTGGACAACAAGCGCAAGGATTAACTGCCCGAAAAGCAGTTTCCTCTCTCCTCCTCGCCGCTCCGTGTCGTTTGATGAGTGGAATCGGGTACTCACCCTTCAAAACTGCTTATGGTTTTGAAACCACCTGAAATACCACTTACAATGTTTAAAACCAATCTTCGCCAATTATCTTCCGCCATTACTGTCCGTCGATCTATGAGATCTGACAGCTCTCATCTCTTTCTGCCTACACCGTTGATCCTCTGCTATTTGATGGATTTCTGTTTTAAAACACGGGTCTGCCATAATTTGGAAACACATGACATAACAGTTTTAGATCGCCATCGATCCATACAGTGATTGATGGTCAATCAACAGTCTACCAACACTGGATTCAAGCCATCACGCATATGTACACAACATGTCTGAAAAGGAAATAATACACAGTCACGCGGAAATCCACAGAACACAATCTATTCACTATACACAATATTGAATACAGGCTAAGGCATTTCAGCCTTAGAGACAGTTCCCTCTCGACTACATTTTGAACACTCGAGTTTTCATAGAACTCTATATCACTCTATCTATCACCTCCTTACACAGAATCTCTTTATATAAGAGATTACAACAGTCATGGATCATTTAAGATGCACGATTCCTCCCACAATCACTCAACAAATCCCTAATCTCCCATTATGCACACATATGGCAGATTAAATTACATTAAATAAGTCTTCGAGAGACTTTATCCATTCCATCATTTACTCTGTTTTTAACAGAAATGTCCCTGTTTTGCTCCGATGGTCCACGTCCTCTCCTTGCTCCACTTTGGATTCCTCCTTTAATTATGAGTGCTTGGATGCTCCTGCATCAGACTCCCGAGGCACAAAAATTTATGACCTCCTGGTCATATGCTTCTCCTTATCCTTAGAAATTCTACCCACCTCTCAGTGGAGCTGCCTTCATGATCTTCTGTGAGCTGCAACCAACCTCTGCAGTAACAGTCTTCCTCTGCTACATGATACCTCACCAAGCTTTCCTCACTCAATCTTTTGGCATCCTTCTGGTTCTCTCCTCTGCAACCAATTGAGCACTCCTTGCTCTAGGTTGCTGCAAGTCTTCTCACCTTCCACTGTCGTTCTCTTCACGACAGTAATACAATAAACTCTCTAGTCTTCACCACAACTGTACCTCCTTCTCCTTCTGCTTGCACTCTTCTCCCTTCTCATAGGAAATCCTTTCTTGGCTTTGATACCACTTGATGAAAAGAGATTTATTGGGGTAAGGCCAAAACCCCTTTCATATCAATATTCGATCCTGGGACCTATGGGTTATGAGCCCATTACTTATCAGAAGCGCTTCATAAGGTCTTAAGCCTTTAACTCAGACCATACAACTTTATCAGATTTTTTTATAAAAACTCGGGAACACATTATTTATCAGAAACACAAGAAAAACCCCACTACGAACCCTTGGGCCGGATCTCAAATATTATACCCCTGGCACTATAACTCTGTCAGGTCCGCTCTTTAATTTCTCCAATCCTTTCTGCCAAACTTTTCGATCTCCGATTGACTGATCTCCGTCGTCCATTACATCTCTAATCCAACGGCTATAGGCGTATTGCTATGTCGCATATCGGCTAATCACTCATCGGCATATCCATCTCCGTCGTACCTTGACCTCTGTCTAAGGTGATTGCCGATCAATTCTTGATCGTCGATCTGGACTCAATCTAACGGTCGCGGTTAAATCGCATATCAAACAACTTGCACGATGATTCTTCATCGTTCATCTACACTTGGTAGATTCAATGGTCCACGATGATTTTCGGTATACAACAAGCATGAGGATTAACCACCCGAAAAGTGGTTTCCTCTCTCCTCCTCGCCGCTACATGTCGTTTGATGAGTGGAATCAGGTGCTCACCCTTGAAAACCGTTTATGGTTTTGAAGCTGCCAGAAATACCACTTGCACTGTTTAAAACCACTCTTTGCCAATTATCTTCCACCATTACTTTCCGTCGATCTATGAGATCTGACGGCTCTCGTCTCTCTCTACCTACATCATTCATCCTCTGATATTTAATGGATTTCTGTGTTAAAACACAGATCTGCCAGAATCTGGAAACACACGACATAACAGTTTTAGATTGCCATCGATCCATACAGTGATCGATGGTCGATCAACAGTCTACCAACACTGGATTCAAGCCATCATGCATATATACACAACATGTTTGAAAAGGAAATAATACACAGTCACGCGGAAATCCACAGAACACAATCTATTCACTAGACACACTATTGAATATAGGCTAAGGCATTTCAGCCTTAGAGATAATTCCCTCTCAACTACATTTTGAACACTCGAGTTTTCATAAAACTCTATATCACTCTATCTATCACCTCCTTACATAGAATCTCTTTATATAAGATATTACAACTGTCATGTATCATTTACGATGCACGATTCCTCCCACAATCACTCAACAAATCCCTAATCTCCTGTTATGCACACATATGGCAGATTAAATTACATTAAATAAGTCTTCGAGAGACTTTATCCATTCCATCATTTACTCTGTTTTTAACAAAAATGTCCCTGTTTCGCTCCAATTTTCCACGTCC
Source organism: Pinus tabuliformis (assembly GCA_031772625.1). Lineage (NCBI taxonomy): Eukaryota > Viridiplantae > Streptophyta > Pinopsida > Pinales > Pinaceae > Pinus > Pinus tabuliformis. Next base: position 172,595,416 of record CM062816.1, read on the forward strand.
TCTCCTTGCTCCGCTTTGGATTCCTCCTTTAATTATGAGTGCTTGGATGCTCCTGCATCAGGGATGAACCAATATTTCTTTCAAATGATAAATTATGCTAGTTATGATTTTTATCACAAATTAAACCATAACAAATGAAATAGAAAGACATAACATAGGATAGTTTTTTTAATAAGATGGTGAAGACTCCATTCCTCTTTTATAAAAAAATTAATGCTCCAACCTATATAGCTATAAATTTAACTTCTTTAAGGCTCCAACCTTGAATGAGGACTCCAATCCTCACAACAAATCCAAGCTCCAACTTGGTCTCTCACAAGACTCCAACCTTGTATAAGGACTCCAATCGAGATTATGCTCCATCCGAACACTACTTCAGAACTTCAAAGGCCAAAGAATACTTTGAAACATCATAAAAAATACTTCAAACCTACTAGAATAATCCTTCCAAAAACCGCTCCAATATGCTTTACAAGTTATGCATAAAAAGTCCTCTAATGGTTGCTACAACAATTCTACTAAAGGTTGCTTCAATGGCCTCAAGTATTCAAAAATGTGTTCAAAAGTTCTTTAAACATGATTTCAACAATGCTTCAATGATGTCTCCATATGTTGCAAGAGAATTCTTCAATACTTCTCAAGTAGATCCATAAAGGAGAGGCTTCAAATTTATTCATAGGTGCAACAAATAGTCTATTCCTAGTTTGTCCAAATGTCCTTCAAAATAGCTTAATCAAATAGTTAACAAAATTGCTCAAAAATCCTACTAAAAAAGTATTCTAAACTCTGCTCAAGAATGCTTCAAACTTTTCTTTAGAAGTGGCTTCAAGTATGCTCGAAATCCACCACAAGTTCAAGTTTGTTGCAGCTATGTCACAAGGTCGAAGTTCTAATTTTTTTGTAGAATTTTCATAAGATCAGACTTCCTACATTAGGGCTGAGGGTACTACTACTACTCCAAAAAGGGTTGAAGATATACTCTTGAAGCACTGAAAGTTCTATTTAATTAGGCTGAATATTTTACTCCAATTGAGGTTGAAGTCTAGTCTTTCAGAGGGCTTAAAGTTAGGTTACTTCATGATCGAATTATATGTATCTTCATATGTGTATTTAGCTCTTGCATAGGGCTAAAAATTCCTTGTCATAGGTCAGAGGTATGTTGAGTTGTAGTCTTTCCTTAGGGATATAATAATACTCCAACATGATCCTATTCCCAAGAAGGTCGAAATATTCCTCACAATAAACCAATGAATCCAACACAATAAGGTTCCGAAAGACAAACAAAGATCCACTAAGAAATTTTTAACCAAATATAGATATAAATCACAAAAGATTCTTGTTCCTTTTTATTAGGTTCATGAGCTATGAATTTGTCTTTTTTCTCAGTTGCAAAATCCTTCTCATCTTCCTTGTCGAGTTGGATAACTAAAATGGATGAGGAATAACTTCTATTTATACTGGTTCTATTTAACCGACATGTATGTTGGGTGAGGCCAACTTTTACTCGATACAAACATGGATTTCTTGACTTCAAAATTCAAATTATCATCAACTAATGGGAGTTAGGGGGGGAATAAATACGTGTTAGAAATCGCTTGAATTCCTCTACAAACTTATGTAATTTTCTTCTTGAGATAGTGTTCCCTTTGACATCAATAATAAGAATTATTCCAACAGAACAACCATCGGCCATCACCCGATCCTCGAAGAAGTGGGTGTGCCATAGTCTGAAGATCCCTAACCAGTGTGAGTTAAAATAGCAAGTTACCATTAAGGTAAGAATCCTATAGAGTCATTAGAGTATTAAGAAAAGATTCATCGTGAGAGCGCAAAGTTGTTGCCATTGTTGAACTATAAGAAACTTGTAGCCACCATCCATGAAGATTCACATTCGTTGACCATATTAACGAGTTGAATTACTTGGCCTCACCCCTAAAAACCACAAGCCAAAGGCTTCAAATTCAAAAGAGAGCACAAGGTTTTAAATACAATATTGTGAGAAGGTTTGACATGTTGTTTTTAAAGGTTTTAATTTTATGGAGTAAAATTTATTTAATTAAATAATTGGATAAATAAAAAGTGTTGTGAGGAAATAATTTGTTTGGGTGGTGTAATAGATTATGTTGAAAGAAATAAATGGAATGGTAAAATTGGTAGAAATATGTGTGTAGTCCTTGACAAAAATGTGTTGTCATATCATGCAAAAAAGAAGAAAAATATTTAGTTTTACAATGTCATCTGCATTTGGTGAGCATTGTAAAGTATAAGGTTAAATCATTTTGGATTCTTCAGCTACCATTCTTGCATAAAGGGAAATGTGTAGCTACCACTATTCGTGCGTCACCATTTTTGCACGCAAGGATAAGTTAGTCATCTTGGAAGTATCTGCAACCTCAATTGCTATGTTGACTGGAATCTACAGGGGCATGTTGTTCGGAGTGCAATGACCTGTAAGAGGAGAGCCATCAGTAGAAATAGTCAACAATGGTCTTCATTGCCTTGCAGTGCCACCGTTATATTGAAAAAAGAATGTGTTGCGCTAGCTGCCATTGTGAGCCATAACGACATCCACTGCTTAATGGAATTCACTTAAGGAAAAATATATTTTAGTGTTATATTTTAGTAAATCCATTATGTTCATCATATCCATGAGCTTGTTCTTTATTTAAGGGAAATTGAAAATTCATTTCTTAACAAAGGTTTTTTTTAAGTGTAACATTTTATTTTAAGTTGAACCATGGAAAGATAAAGATTGTATGTGAAGCAACCCGTATGTGAAGCAAAGATTGGGTAGAAATAGGAAGCCAAGACGTTGAGAAAGTTAAAGCAACGACAAGAGTTGTTTGAGATCTAATTGAAAGAGTTGGAAACCAAAAAGAAAAATAATGTTTTGGCAATAAAATGCATAAACTAATCCATTGATGGCAACATTCTTCCCCTCCTTGTAGATGCAAAGACAATAAAGTAGGCTTGGGATATCCTTGAGAGGATCTTTTGTGTAAGGAGGAGTAATCAAGTTGAAGATAGTAGTGTTGTACAAACTACTGCAACAGTGCTTCAAAATGAAAAGGAAGTTGGATATATAACAATAGATCTATAGAAAGATGAAGAGTTTAGTGAATCCCACTTGAAAGTGGATGGTAATGGAGTGTTACCACCAACACCTAAGTTTGGCATAGTTAAAGCTACCAATGGAGCAACAAGAGGTTTGGTGGATCCAACAATCAAAATTTTTGATGTTAACTTTGATGAAGAAAAATTAACTAGTGATGAGTGGTTGCACATGATGCAACATAAATATATCATTGATATGTTGTTATTTGGTGAGAGAATACCACCTTTGTATGGAAGACAAGTGGAAGACAACCTATTTGCAGCAACAAAGGTTTGTAAAGGAGTGGAAAATAAATATTATGATGTAATGCCAGAGGTAGAGAAGGAAGAGGAAGGGGAGAAATCTCTCATTGTAGAGTAGAAAGAACAAAATAAATATGGTTCTAAAAATGTTTCTCATATAAAATTAAGTGTGCAAGTAAATAGGAAAATCATCTTCCAACTCTAGTAAAATGACATAGAAAAAGCAACAAAATTTGAAGAAGAATTAAAGTTCCTTGAACCAAGGTTTGAAACAACAGGTTTTGATGAAGTCTACATAGAAGTTGAAACAATGAGTGTTGAAGGCAACATGAATGATGTAGATAATAAAAACGTAATGAAATTTTCATGTATTGGAGCCCAAAGGATCAAATTCTATTATAGACTTATATTGCAGCAAATTGATAATCAAAGATTGATGATGAAGAGGAAACTATAGAAAATTACATCCATTTCGTTCATTGCATTTCCTATGCCCCTTTTAATGTGCTCGATTTGATGCAGTTTTTTTTGCCCTTTCTTAAGACATTGTTACATCACATAATATTCATTTTCAAATATATCATGGCCTATCTTTAGTATTGTGGAAAAATCCTGTGTCAGCGATGTTTCTTTTGTTTAATTTTTCTATAATCTATGTAGTTCTTGGTAATTTAGGCGGTGTATGAAAGCCATTCCTGCAGTTTTGAGTACACTACATTTTTAAAAGATATGCATTTCCAAGTCTTGTCAATCGTGTATCAAACGCAGCGTAAGATTTGAAATATTGAACTTTTATTTCTATTATAGATATGGACGAGGATATCAGATACAGTCTCGCTATTATAATTACCTCACTCAGATAACAACATCGGGAGGTTGGTTTTATTTAACTATATAAATACCACCTCAATTGAAGGAAGGAAAGAGCGAATAGTATTATGACAGCATCGGATCAAGATCATGAGGATGTGAACCTGCTTTGGATAATTTGGACGAGCTTGTCATCGATCTGGAAAGCTCTGGCGAGCACAGAGGCAGAAACAGGAGGAGAGGCTCCGAACAAGGCCGGCGCAACCTGTTGAGTTCCTGGATTCTGGCTGTTCAGTCCAGAGAAGGCCACTGCGTTGACAGGGCCAATGTTCTGTTGGAAATGCACAAGACCTCGAGGGAACACAAACACGTCTCCCTTCTCCAGCGTTGTGGAGAACAGAGTGTTGTTAGTGGTGATAAAGCCAACCAAGAGAGTACCCTCGATCACCACCAAGATTTCGGTGGCCCGCGGATGTGTGTGAGGAGGGTTGAGGCCGAGAGGAGCAGCGAAATCAAGGCGGACCAAGGAAATTCCCAAGGTGTTTAAGCCTGGTAGCTGCGTTACAAAAGCTGGCGTTACAACGAATCCCAACTGGTTACTGGTATCTCCTGGTTTATCTAGGCCCCTCAACCGGAAGTCGTCTGCTGTGACCGTCATCGCATTCTTACATGGAAACCCGTTCACAATAACTGCACAATTCAAAATATATATAAAATGTTATTCACCCATGATCAGCTAGCAGACATTCGCAAACGCACAAGACATACATAATTACAACATGGAAACATTACCATTGCTTTGCATATCAGCAACGCAAATGTCTTGTAAAGGATCTGGATCACTTGCACGCACAATAACAATACTATTCGCGTATGATAAGATCACTAGTACTGCAACTGCTAACGCCGGAAAGGATTCCATGGCTGTAACTCACTATTTTTCTTTTCTTCTATTCGAAAATAAATAGAGATGGACTGAATTTGATTATGAATGGAGAGCGTTGCTCCCTTTTATAACTATGGTAAATGACCCGGTGTTGCAGGTCGACCCACCGAATCCCCTCTGCCGCATACGACTGTGTCAGAGTTCTGGTTAGTTAGAGTCTAAAGAATAAAAAAAACTTAAGTAATGGTTAGAGTCTAAAGAATACAAAAAGCTCATGTACAATTGTCTCAATCAGCGAAGTAATCAATATATATGTCTGTCTGTCTGTCGGGAGGATATGGTCAGTTGCGTATTTTCTTTCGACATTCAAAAATAGAAAATGTCTACAGATTGTCTTTTAAGAATGAAAAAGTCTGCTTTCATATAACATGTTTTACTTTTTCAAACTAAAAAAATTGTACAGTGATCGGGAGTTTGATACAGTTTGGAAGTTAATATTTAATCACAAAAAATAATTAATTGATAATGGTGTTATATATATATATATATAGATAGATATATTTATTTATTTGTTTAAAGTATATAGAGATATTTATTTATTTATTTAAAGTAAGATTGTATTGCTTAACAAAATCAAAGTTTCAGTGCATTATCTACTACCATTACTAGTATTTTTTAGAGCAATTTATTGAATGTGAAACTATATAGTTTTGCCCATCTCCTAATAGAGTTATAGAGCAATATGCCGAATGGGAAATTATATAATTTTGCCCATTTGCCAGTAGAGTTATAGAGCAACCTGCCTATTGGGAAACTATATAATTTTGACCATCTGTCAATAGAGTTGTTACTCTAAAACTACAAAAATTGTAAAATCTGCACTGGAGTGTTTATGGAGTCATCATACCACAAAAGACTATCAACCAAAATTTAACAATTATGAATCAAAAGAAGTTATATCAACCAACATATAACAATTATGAATCATAAGAAGTGATACCAACCAACATTTAACAATTATGAATCAGAAGATGTGACACGTGTTTAATCTCTCGCACTAGATCCTAGAGGCGTAGACGTTGTGCTAGTGCATGGAATATGACACTCAATTTGAGCAAGGAAAGTGTCCATCCTCTCCACATAGAACCACAAGTTCCACTATTCTCTTTTCACATCATCAAGGCTAGCAAAAACATTATACCTATCATCCTATTTTTCCATAAGAATACTTCCTATCAAGGTTTTCATTTTCGAATAAATAAATAATGAAAAAAATACTACTCTTAGGGTCTCAAATCCACTGCCCACATTCCTCCACTAGCTCTGAATATGAGAAGAAATTTCTTTCTCTAGCTGCCATGGTCTCAAGGTTCTGAAATTCACTCCGAATATCAAGAGGAACATACGAGTGAAATGACTCATCAACCTCCTTGGCTTACTAATGGGCTTGATTATGGCATTGTGGGCCTCATTCTCCCATCCTCCCCTTCTGCTCCTCATGCACTAACATTGCATGGGGGTTGGCTCATAATGCAAATGAAAATCAAACTAGGTTTGACCAAGATACCTTATTGGACAAAACAGAGAGATACAAAAGAATGAAATCAAATCTCATTAATCAAGCTGCTTGGACAACCGATACATTATATAGGCACACATAAATAGCTTCTAGGACAATCTAGATCCAAATAATTCAGATCACCAACTCACAACACAAACTACGAAGACACAACTCATGACAGATAGACTCAAACACTAACTATGAGAACACAACTCATCAACTCTATCTGGACACATCATTTCTACATTATTCCAACACCCCCCCTTACCGGAGAAATGGATTTTCAACAATGCCTAGTTGTTTACATATTTCAAAGTTCATCTTTCCAAGAGGTTTGGTAAAGATGTGAGCTACATTCTCACTTGTATTACAATAGACTAAATGAATCTCATTTGATTGTATCTTTGCTCTTACAAAATGATGCTGAAATTTAATGTGTTTTGTTTTGGCATGATAAATTGGGTTATTTGCTAGTTTCATGGAACTCTTATTGTCACATTTGATGCTTGTTGGTCGTCTTTGCTTTTCTCCAATATCTTTAAGAATCCTTCTTAACTGAATAGGTTCACAAGTTGCATTGTTCAAGGCTTTGTATTCATCTTATGTGGATGACAAAGAAACAGCTGGTTGTTTCTTAGTGCTCCATGATATGACCCCTGATCCTAAATTGAATGCATATTCAGATGTTGATCTCATATCATCAGGATTTCTAGCCCAGTCTAAATCAGAAAAACATGCCAACTCAACATCAGATTCACCACTATACAAAATACCAAAATTTAGTGTTCCCTTCATATATCAAAGGACTTTCTTTGTTGTTTTCCAATGGCTTTCACAAGGTTTAGCCATAAATTGACTAAGGGTGCTGACAAAATACGCTATATCTGGCCTGGTAGTGGTGAGGTAGTTCAAACTTCCCACCAATTGACGATACAAACTTCCATTCACTTCTTTAAATCCATCATAATTGTACAAATTGGCATTCTGTTCCAAAGGAATAGACATTGGTTTGCATTCAAACATATGAAATCTGCCAAGGATTGTCTTTTCATATTTTCTTTGTGTGATGAGTGTCTTACCAGATTCCCTCCAAATTTCAAGACCCAAACAATAATACAATTCACCAAGGTCCTTCACTTCAAATATCCGTGACAACTGAATTTTAATTTCTTCAATCAACCTGAGTGCACTCCCTATTATGATAAGATCATAAACAAACAAATCTATCAAGGCAATGTTCCCATTTTCATCTCTCTTAATGTACAAGTTAGGATCACTTTTGCTTCTCACAAAACTTTTTTCGTAAAAGAATAAATCAATTTTCACATACCAAGATCTTGTGCTTGTTTCAAACCATACAAATCTTTCTTTAACTTGCAAACAAGATGTTCTTGTCCCTGATTTACAAACCCTCCGGGCATAACCAAATAAACTTCTTCTTTTAATTCACCATTCAAGAAAGCTAATTTGACATCTAACTGATGCATTTTTCAATTTTGTTTTGTAGCTAATGCAATCATGATTCTAATTGTATTCAGTTTAGCTATAGGTGCAAAATTATCTTCATAATCAATGCCTTCTTTTTGTGAATAGCTTTTTTCAACCAATCTAGCTTTATACTTATCAATACTACCATCAACATTAAACTTTCATTTGAACAACCATTTGCATCCTATGGGAACTTTATCTTTAGGCAATTATATTAATTCACATGTGTCATTCTTCATTATGGAGTTATATTCCTCATTCATTTCATCTCTCCATTCTTTATATTCTTTAGCTTCTTCATAACTTGAAGGTTCTACAACATTCATTACATGATACATCAATGCATAATCTTTATACCTTATAGGTGGCTGAATTTGACGTGATGACCTCCTTAGAGTTTTATTGCTTTCATCCTTCTTTCTGCTTTGTGGAGTCTCTTGTTCTCTTCTTGGAGTGTCATGACTGTTGGATGCTTCCTGCTCTTGAACCTGTACCTATTGTTGTACCTGTTCATGTTCCTGTTCAAAACTTGCTTCTATTTTTTCATAATCATCAATATCATGCCATACACCTATGTTATTCATTTTATCACCTTCATCTTCATTTTCATGAAACACCACATCCCTACTTGCAAGAAATCTATGTGAACTAGGATCAAACAACTTGTATGCCTTTTGATCATCACAATAACCAATGAATGTGCACTTAATAGATTTTGCATCAAGTTTTCTTCTTTCATATTTTCGAATATGTGCAAATGCCTTACATCCAAAAACTCTTAAATGATTCACTTTTGGTTTATATCCATAAAATGGTTCAAAATGTGTTTTCAGATTTAAACTTTTGGTTGGACTCCTATTTTTCAAGTAAACAATAGTATTAATGGCTTCAACCCAAAAAACATTAGAGATATTGTTACCTTGAAGCATGCTCTGTGCACATTCCACTGGTGTTCTATTTTTCCTCTGAGCAACTCCATTTTGATGAGGTGTATGAGGCACTGTAAATTGTTGTAGAACCCCATGAATTTATCAATATTGATTAAAAACTCTTGATTTGTATTCTCCCCCTTGATCAGATTTGAGAATTTTGACGTATTTCGAAGTTTGTTTTTCCACCATGTTTTTTAATTCCTCAAAGTACTCAAAAACATCTCTTTTATTTCTTATGAAATAGACCCAAGTGTATCTAGATCTATCATCAACAAAAATAAGAAAGCACAATGCTCCTCCAAGAGATCTAGTTTTCATAGGTCCACATACATCAGTATGAATTAATTCAACTATTTCGCTTTGCCCTTTTTCTTCATGTATAGGAAATTCCTCTCTATGTTGCTTTCAAAGTGCACATGATTCACATTCAACATGATTATTCTTGATTACAGGAAGACCTTCAACCATTGTTTTTCTTTGAAGTAACATTAAATCATTGTGATTTAAATGCCCATACCTTTGATGCCATAAATTTTCTATTGACATTGTTATAGATGCCAATGCTTGATGCCCTATCCTGGTCACATTGAACATATACAAGTCTCCAACTCTGATGCCTGTGGCAATAGCCTTGTAGCGATCCTGGTTATCTTTAACAACACAATGTGATTCAACAAAATCCACCTTTAGATCTTGATCAACAATAGTAGAAACCTAAATTAAGTTCTTTTTTACACCAAGAACATACATCACATCATGGATTTGTCTCTCTTTTCCATTAGGTAACATCACACCTATTATTCCATATCCTTGAACTTTAAGGGATCTGTTATCTCCTAGATAAACACATGTTCCATCAATGTTCTCATGATATTCATCAAACCAATCCTTATTACAAGACATGTGGAGTGATGCAACAAAATCAATGAACCAAGCATTCACATCATCAGTCTCAACAGACAATGCAACATTAGAAACAAACAATTTGAGATTTTTAAATCCATCGTTGATTGAGGTGTCTTTGTCCTCAAAAGTCCCATTATGCCTTATGTTTCTCTGTTTAGACTCATTATATTTTCTTTTATAGAAATCTTTAGAATGATGTCCAGATTTTCCACAATAATAACAATCATCATTTCTTTTATCATGAACTAGAAATTTAGGTTGTGCCATACCTTTTTGCTTTGCTTGAAAATTTCCTCCTTTGCTTTTGTCCCATGGCTTGCCTTTGTATGGCTTCTTACCCTTGGATACCAATGCCAAATCTGAATTGTTTGAGCCCAAATTGAAGTTCTTCATCTTCTCTTCCTCTTGTAGAAGAATACCTGTCAATTCATCAAAAGTAGGAGGCTTCTCTCTAGCTGAAAGACTTGAAACAAAAATTTGATAATCTTTCACTAAGCCATTTAATGTGATAGTGACCAAGTCAGTATTGGACACCTTTTCACCAATGTCTCCTAACTTATCACTTAGCTCTTTGACATGAGAAATCAAATTGCTTATACTTTCATTGGCCTCCATTTTAATTGACAAAAGCTTGGTCTTCAAGAATAAAATCCAGTTAGTATTAGATGTTTCATATAAGCTTTTGAGAACATCCCATGTTTCTTTGGATGTTTCACAATCCCTAATATGATGTATGATGTTGTCCTTAACTAACATTCGTAGCAACACCTTTGCTTTTGTTTCCCTTTTTTTCCAATTTGGAATAGCTGCAATAGTTGTGGGTTTGGGCTCCGCCCCACTCACTATGGGCCACAAATTATTTCCCTTTAAAACTGTTGATACCTTGAATTTCCAATTTGCATAATTTCATCAATCAAGCCTTGTGCACTCATTCAAATACGTTTCAGCCAAACATTTTGACATAATGACAAAAGAATTGTCACCAATCAACAAAATGCACCCAAATCCACCAGATCTACACCCAAATTCACCAGATCTACATCCAAATTCACCAGATCCAAAACCAAATGTGCATGATATAAACAAAAGCAAGAGTTAATCTTGCTTCGAATAAAAAAACAAAGCCAAAAAATACTCCTTATTTCTCCTTTTCACCCAACGTAATTTGCACTCCCAAAAAAGATTTCAAATGATTCTTCCACCCAAACATAAAAAAACACCCAACACCTTTTTAACTCTCTTCACCAAAAATAACTATAAAATAATTTTCACCAATAAATAAAAACAAAACTTTCACCATAAATTTTTTTCACCAAATTTTTAACTCCTTATGCCTCCATACCTCATCCACAATTTTCTCTCAAAACAAAAAATAAAGAAAATTTAAATAAGTAAATACGTGATAAGATTTTACATCTTTGACAGGGCTCCTTAGTGTGCCAATTTACTCCTCCATGAGAAATTAACCTCAAACTTATGGCTTGGCTTGATTTAAAAAATCAAATCATACCTTTCAAATTATGATGGTTGCGGTGGTTATATACTTCCACAGGCTTCTCACATGCGAAGACTGTAGTTATATACAGACACAACGAATGCAGACAACATCGTTCAACAATATTCGTCAACCAAATAACATAAAAATTTTGGTAGCAGCACCATAACAACAGGATCTCACAGCCCTCTATTTCACAACCCTCACAACAGGATCTCACAACCCTCTATTTCACAACCCTCACAGATCTAGGTTCTTTTACTCTCATATCTAAAGCCTCACTAAATCACATTCTCTGGCTTTGATACCATATTGGAAAAACAGAGAGATGCACAAGAATGAAATCAAATCTCATTAATCAAATTGCTTGGACAACTAGTACATTATATAGGCACACATAGGCAGCTTCTGGGACAACCTAGATCTAAATAATTCAGATCACCAATTCACAACACAAACTACGAATACACAACTCATGAGAGATAGACTCAAACAATAATTACGAGAATGCAACTCATAAACTCTATCTAGAAATATCATTTCTACATTATTCCAGCACACATAATACCACTAACGAAGAAATGGTGCTCAAGCACTAGCTAGGAATGAAAAATAGAGCACCAAAGAGGTCCAACACAACCCTTAGCATGAATAAGTCAACATTCAAGGACAACTAAACAAGATTTAAAATATGTCCATATAATAGCAACCAATATACTGTCCCCCCACCAATAACTAACCCCATAACAAGCACAATCATCCCAAGTACACAAATCCAACCAAACAACAAGCCGACTCAAGAGTGTCATAAATAGCGGATAAAATCAAGCTAACAAATTGAAGATTTTGAGATGGAGCAACAATAAAAATTAAGGTAACATAAGGGTTTCATAATTTATGGAAATGAGCCAAGCTCCAAATGCTACATGCAATAGAGTATATATGCTTTCAGAAGATTGAAAATGTTGATAACAACCTAGCCCCCAAAATCAACTTCAACCCACGTTCTAAACTCCCATCCCTCACCTTGGTTATAGAGCCCCTGGTCTTCAAAACAAAAATAGTTGTATTTCCATTGGTAAAGAGTTTCATTTCGTAACTTTGGTTTGTCAAGCTCTCACTGAGGCCTTGCGGGCCACCAGAGTGACTATACCAATTGAAACATGCGCCTCGTTCTAGCCCGATACCCTCCCAGAGCATATTTCAAGACCTTCTAACAATGGAAGCATACCAAATTTAAACTAAGGCAAATACAACCAGTGTTTTCGGTCCCTTTGTTCCTTACAAAATGACATGCATCTCATATCATAGATTGAAGTAATTTCATGTGTCTGCATGCACAGGGGTGGCGTTGCCACCACCAACCTTTAATCTTTCTCATTCTTCAAGGTGGCAGGCTCAACTACCCATGCTGCTAATTTTTTTAAGATAGAAAAAAACCACTCCTATATAGTATGTTTCACATTGTTATTTAAAAATAACACACACACACACACACACACATACTCACATAGATGTGTGAAATTTTATATTATTTATATTATTATTTATGAGTTTGTTTCAATCTTTTCTATAGGAATTCAACCAAATAATTTTTAATCAATTTATATTTTTGTTATGTTAAAAATATATTTTTGAATGCATAAATGCATTCAACCCTTAAAATATATATATATATATATATATATATATATATCATATAACATATTTACATATTTATTTTTTTAATAAAAAATGTATAATGATTTAGAATATCATACAATTTGTAAATAAATCACTTAAAAGAATTAGTTGGTAACCATGCTTATCATATATATTATTAAAATATTTTGAATAGGTAACATGTTTCACATTGCTATTTAAAAATAGAAAAACTATATACTAGTTTTTTTGGGGTATGATACCATTTCAATTTATGCGCAATTACATTATTATTTATTTATAAAATTTAATTATTTCAAATTATTTGTTTGTAAGTGTGTGTATTTATATGAAATTTTCAATTATAATTTCATATTATTGTTTAGGCATTTTCTAACTATTCTTGAAGTTCTCTTAATCTAGCCAAATATTTTTTAATCAAATTATGTTTTTATGTTGCTTAAAATATATTTTTGAACACACAAAAGGCCACCAGACATACATATTCTACATGGTTTTTTTAAATAAAAGAATATATAATGATTTAAAGTATCATAAAATCTGAAAATTAATTAGTTGGTAATGGTGTTGATCATATATGTTATTAAATTATTTTGATTTGTTGACATGTTTGGTATTATCTTTTAAGATAGAAAATAATCTACTTCTATGTAATACTTTTCACATTATTACTTAAAAATGGAAAAAAATACATTACTTTTGGGTATAATACAATTTCAAAGTTTTCATGTATAACTATATTATTTTTTATTTATACAATTTAATTATTTAATAGATGTTAAAAGGTTACTAAATCAATGAGTGTTTTTTCCTTTTCATGTTGGTGTAGGAGGGTTAGGGGGCAAGGGAGTGGAGTGGTTTTGGGAGCTACGGGGCATGGTGGTGGAAGTGGGAGGAAGAAAATAGATATATCTATATTGATTTATCATTGAGATATAATAAGAATAATGCCTTGTGTAATACTCCCTAGTAGCCCAATTAGGGCGATGCCACCGCTTCTGACTCTGATATCATAATCGTAATATAAAACATATAGAATGACAAAATAGTAAAATAACACGTTGGATAATCCATAAAACATGTATGTATATAAAGTTTGAAGCACTTATATATGAACTCAGTTGGCTGTCTACAAGACTCAGACATACCATCTAGCCATAAACCATGTTGCTCCAACTCTCTTAGCTTTCAATCACCCTCAAGTTAGGGATGTTACTCCATGATGGAAACACCTTCTCTATCCAGGTACATATCCACAACCAGATATAAATAGGGCCAAGGTACCAAACCCTTGCAACCCTAAACCAATAGGCTCACATCCCCCACTAGCCCCACACTCAATTAATGCACCACCTTCTTTTCACTCGCAGTCCATTGGGTGGCACCACTACCTCCAAGATAACCAAATTGGTCGGCCATGGATGTACCAAACCCCATGGCTTCCAAGAGTTCCTACCACTCTTAGGGTTCTCTGGGTACCCTCTAGGCCCTCACATAGTTGCACCTGTCCCTACTAATCCATATCCAATTGAATAGGCGAATTGTCATTTCACTAGTACAAAATGGCTAATTAGTTAATAAAAAATGACTAAAATTTGCATACAAACAACCATTTTTTAGTCGGTGACGAGTAGTAGCTAATTTACAGTATCTTATAACACGCCAAAATTTTAATCATTTTTAGCTTAGTCATTAATTGGTTGTCTCAATTTCATCGCTTTGTAGTATGTTTAGTCATATATTTGGCCATATTTTTGGTCATTGATTTAGTCATTAATTGCCGCAATTAATGACCAAATATATAACAAGATATATCACTATATGGTCCCCCGAGAAAACCAATTAATGACCAAAGAAATATGGCTAAATTTTGGTTTTGTTATAAGATATTGTAAATTAACTACTAATAGTCGAATATATGCAAAATTTAGTTGTCATTTGTAATAACAAATTAATCATTTGCAATAATCTTTTTTTTTTTATAGTTTCATGTTCATTATATAAACAACTAATTTAGTAGTTTATATTCATTTCATTTACTTTCATTAATAATCATTGTAAACAACTAATTTAGTCGTATATTTATTTTATTTGTGTTCATCATTAAACACTATAAATTACTAATATTTGTGTTCATCATTAATCACTATAAGTGATGAACCAACACTTGCATCCTATCCAATCTTGTATTACAATATTTGCAAATTACATGCTCAATTACATGACCAAACATGACCCAAGCATCCCGATACTTACTAAGAGTTTATAACACACACTCTTTGGTCAAGTTTACATCAGAATAGAAACCAATACCCCAGCTATCAATACAAGGCCAAAACATCATCGTTGCTTTAATAAGCAATGAAAAACACATCATAACTTTTGTAATTTTAATTGTAGCAAATGATTTACAAAATGGGTCCATGACAAGCTACCATATCTAGAAAAACCATCTCTCACTCCTGAAAGTGAATGAGTCAACATCTACTTGTGGCAGATTTGCTTGTCGAACAACTCTTCCAACTGGTTCCTGCATAGATTGTTTGTCCTTGAGATGTTGCTCTAGAGCCTCCAACATGTGGCTCTTTGATGACCACTTCTATTGCAATGACTACAAAAAGTATTATTCCTCCAGACCTGCTTAACCTGCTTCATTCCCTGATCTGGAGAAGGCCTTTCATGTCTCGTCCTTTTTCTTACTTCCATTCTCTTCCATCACTCAACAACCACATGGTTATGTAAACCAAGAAAATTACATGATTTTCTATGCCATGATTTATGTTCATCATTAACATGCTTGTAATGTGTGATTCTGGTGATGGGAGCTTGTCTTAACTCTCCCTTTCTGATGTGAACTTTCATGGGAGGATGGTGATGTGTTCTCATCATTCTCTTTCTTCGACAGTTTCAACAATTTCTTGGAAGCTTATAACACCTTTGAGATTTCTACTTCAGTGTATCCCAAACCTGCAAAACAAGGTCTTTATACAACTTCCAATGGATGAGTCATTCCTTGGTCATTAACACCAAGTCCTCCTATACAACCCATCTTGGTAAGGAGTCTCATGCCAGGTTCTGAAATGGGTACCTCCATGTCTCCAAAAAAAATAGTTTCATGTGAAAAAGAAACTAAATAATGATCAACATTGTTTACCTCAATTGTCAATTCAGAAACCAGCGGCGATGGATTTTCTAAGCCATCGTCGCACTTCAATTTTTCCAAGGCCTCTTCCATGGCTTGTAGTTGAAGCTGCAATCTCTACTTCTCCACTTTCACTTCTCGTAGAAGTATCCTCAATTCAATATTTTCTACTTGAAGGCTTTTTTTGATCTCCTCATCTGAATGATGAGAAGACGATGATGAAGATGAATGTGCACTTGATGGAGTAGATGGAGCATCGTCCTTTGCTATTTCTTTCTCCTATTCCTCCCTCTCCATATTCTCCTCATAATCTGCATACATTAAGTCCACCGTGTGTTCCATATTGAGGAGGTCCTCATAGATATCTCTATTGTTCTCCATTTCCCTTCTTGTTTCATATTCAATCATTCACACTTGCAATTCACATAAGTGAGAAGACCACTCTTATACCCAACTTGATCTGGATCTCTTCAGGGACCATAATTAACCAAGATATTTTACATCTGTGTTGCTAATAGAATTTCATATGGAAGAGTATGAAAATCCACATGTGCATATTGTAAATAAGATGAAAACATAATGATGATCATCGAATCAAAGTACACAAACATATTGATAACAAATTTCACCCAGCGTGGGTTTCGTCTCCAAGCCCTGGTGTTAATAGTGGGGATGCTACTTCATTGAATGCTACAAATGATGATGATGTACATGGTATCTTCTTTGTCGTTACAGGATGAATACCCTCAGCTAGAGTGGCATGTCTCTCCACGAGATGTTCTTAGGAACTCTCACTCATATGGGCAATTCCCTCACCAAGAGTGGCATGTCTCTCCACGAGACATCCTCCTATAGGAAATCTCACTCAAATGGGCATTCCTTCAGCACGAAAAGCTATTCAAATCTCACATGATGTGGTATACAAGTATCCCTCAAGGTAATGATAATCAGGGATCTCAACAACAAAGACATCATCTCAGCAAAATAAAATAAAAACATGGCATAATTGCATCATATACCTCCACTTTCAGGGATGGCCGAAAAATAAAAAGCTCAACTATTGAAGCGGACACCACTGTTGAATTCATGGTGTGAAATTGTGTCAAATGACTATAAACTTTTCCCCTTTTTGACACCGTCAAATTCTGGACCCTTGGGAATCTTGAAGATTCCCTCAAAGATTCCTTCCTGAAGATGGATGAAAAAACTGTTGCTCGGATGAATATTCTCAGCACCCATTGCACTCTCTGTGAAATTCTGTGAAAATGGTTATAAAGTCAGCATCATTCTGTCTCAGTCAAAAATCAACCTCTAAGGGAATATTTTAGATTCCTTAAGATTCTACCAAGATTCCTTGTTGTTGGACACCTGGATTTCTATTGCTCAGATGGGTAAATAGACTACACAATTGGAATCCTAGAGAGAAAACATGCAAAAATGACTATGAACTTGTTAATTTCTGACACAAGCACCTCTGGACCTCTAAGGAATCTTTTTAGCATCATGGCATATTCCCTTGCTCATGGTTCCGCGACATCTGGTTCGCTCGTGGTTCCACGGGTCCACCCTTCGTCAATCCCCCATTGAGAGATTGAAATGGGTTTATATAAATTGAGGTGGGAAAAAAATTCAATGTTGGTCGTTTGGCTCGTTGGTAAAGGCGTTATGTTGGGTGCAGGGTGGTCAGGTATTCCAAACCCACTGACCCCTAAAATGGTATGCACATTCTATATTTTTTAACCAGTTGTTTGGTTGGTGGTTAGTGCTTCGCTGGTGGTCTTTGATTGTTGGCGAAGTTATTAAACATGACGCTATTTGAATATTCATTAGAGCCATGTTATATTTGAATGGTTGTGGTTGGATTTTGTTCCGTCGATGCACTGGCGACAGCCGGCCAGGTTTGACACCCGCTAGAACACACACACACACATATATATATATACATATATATATATATATATAGTATGTGATATGGTTCCACCGACATTTTAACCATTATATATATGTGTGTTGTTGACCATGGGATGTGGCGGCGAGGGTTGCGGCCCCACACTAATTATATTTTTTGTTTTTGATCAAACAATAAGCCATTTTTAGGCCACTCGAAAATAAGGGTCACTGAGAAAATTAACGATTCAACAATTTCTCCCTTTATAGTGGTCGGATTTTGTGCTCTGTATTTCTCCAATTTGTTGCCTCGTTAAGACTGCCACTTGGCTTAGTTTGACACGAACTTTGACAACGAATATCTGGGCATACGGACTCGGATTTGAGTGTAGTTCATACCATTGGAATCAGGGTGATGAGAGCTACGATCTAGTCCAGGTTTCACTTCAATATGACAAATTTTATTTTTGAGTTTTTCCATAGACACTGTTGAATTTTCAGTGTGTCTAGAGCCACTTAGATCACTATTTGATCGATTACACTAGATGCATTGATTTGAGTGTAGATGTCATTTTCTAATCTCGTTTAATACCTTACACTAGATGCATGATTTTGGTGTAGATGTTGATTTCTACTCTCCTATTTGATTTCTTGCATTGGATGCGTTGGCTTCAGTGTAGATATTGATTTCTAATCCTATTTTTTTTCTTGTACTAGATGCATATATTTTTTGTAGATGTCAATTGCTAATCCTATTTAATACCTTACACTAGACACATTGATTTCAGTGTATATGTTGAATTCTACTCATATTTGATTGCTTGCATGGATTGGTTTAAGTCTAGATATTGATTTCAAATCCCATTGATCACTTGCACTAGATGCATTGATTTCATTGTAGGGTTTATTTCTAATCCTATTTAATACCTTACACTAGATGCATTGTTTTTAGTGTAGATGTTGATTTATACTCCTATTTGTTTGCTTGCACTAGATGTATTGTATTCAGTGTAGATATTGATTCTAATCCTATTTGATTATGTGCACTAGATGCATTGATTTTAGTGTAGATGTTAATTCTAATTCCTATTTAATTTTTGGCACTAGATGTATTAATTTCATTGTAAATGTTTATTTTTTATTTGATGCAACTAGATGTATGATGTACATTAATTTCATAGTATTAGATTAATTGTGTGCATTGATTTCAGTGTAAGCACATCTTTGCCCCTCCAATATATATCTCTATCTCCATTTTCTCTCCTTCTTAATCTCTCCACCTCACCCCCCCAAACATACACACTCTGTATCCATATCTATCTAGCCCTCTATTTCTCCCTTCCTTTTTCCCTTTGTC